>BLSH010316379.1:433674-462585 GCA_018402905.1 Glandirana rugosa | reverse complement strand
GGGTGTGTGGCCCTCACTGTGCCACCAAGGTTATACCCCTGAAACCATCACGGAGAGGGGGGGTGTTCCTCACTGTGCCACCAAGGTTGTACCCCCTGCAACCATCATGGGGGGGAGGGTGTGTGGCCCTCACTGTGCCACCAAGGTTATACCCCTGAAACCATCACGGAGAGGGGGGGTGTTCCTCACTGTGCCACCAAGGTTGTACCCCCTGCAACCATCATGGGGGGGAGGGTGTGTGGCCCTCACTGTGCCACCAAGGTTATACCCCCTGCAACCATCACGGAGGGGGTTGGGATGTTCCTCACTGTTCCACCAAGGTTGTATCCTCTGCAACCATCACTGGGGGGGGGGGGAGGGTATGTGGCCCTCACTGTGCCACCAAGGATTTCTCCCTGCAACCATCACGGGGGGGATGTTCCTCACTGTGCCACCAAGGTTATACCCCCTGCAACCATCACGGGGTGTTCCTCACTGTGCTACCAAGGTTATACCCCCTGCAACCATCACAGAGGGGGGTGTTCCTCACTGTGCCACCAAGGTTTTACCCCCTGGAACCATCATGGGGGTGTTCCTCACTGTGCTACCAAGGTTATACCCCCTGCAACCATCACGGGGAGGGGGGGGGTCCTCACTGTGCCTCCAAGTTTATACCCCCTGCAATCTTCACAGGGCAGGTGTTCCTCACTGTACCACCAAGGTTATACCCCCAGCAACCATCACAGGGATGGGGTGTTTCTTACTGTGCCACCAAGGTTATACCCCTTGCAACCATCACGGGGTGGAGGGTGTTCCTCACCGTGCCACCAAGGTTATACCCCCTGCAACCATCACGAAGGTTATACCCCCTGCAATCACGAAGGTTATACCCCCTGCAACCATCACGGTGGAATGGGGGGTTGTTTCTCATTGTGCTAGCAAGGTTATACCCCCTGCAACCATCACAGGGGGTGGGAGGGGGTGTTCCTCACTGTCCCACCAAGGTTAAACCCCCTGCAACCATCACAGTGGGGTATTCCTCACTGTGCCACCAAGATTATACCCCCTGCAACCATCATGGGGGGTTGTTCACTGTGCCACCAAGGTTATACCCCCTGCAACTATCACGGGGGGCGTTCGTCATCCACAAAGCCCACTGCGGAGCCAGCATTGGCAGGCTTAGCAGTGCCGTGACATGGAGACACAGAGAAACAGACCGTGAGATCGAGGGGGCATGTCACGCGTCACCTCCACTCTGTTGCCAGAAGTGACAGCTTGTTAACAGAGCCCTGAGATGTGATAATACAGCCTGATAGGGCTTCTAATGAGCCTGTGCACCAGAGGAAGACGCAGAGGCACAATATGGGGAAAAAATGTATATTCTTCTTATTATGCTAAGTCCCAAATCCCTTCTCCCAAATGTCAGAAGCTGCAGCTATCACCGCTTTTCTGTTCGCAGACGGCTGCTTGGCGGCTAATAGCATTGCATTGTGTTTGAATGGTGCTGCTTCCATGTTTATAGACAGAAAGGATTATGGGAAAGAATGCAGAGGTGCCATCCAGGATGGTTCAGTTCTGCTTTATATTATCCAGCCGGAGGGAGATTTGTCTATATGGTGCTGGCTTCATGTTTCCAGTAGCAGAGGATTATGGGAAAGAAAACAAGGGTACCATCTGTGATGGTTCAATGCCGTTTCATACTCCTGTAAAAGAGCTATGTATCTCCATGATATTAGTTCCCTGATTCCAGTAGCTACGGACTAAGACTGGGATGCCATTAAAGCTCATGTGCGTGTAAAGGCAGGTGTCCCAATACTTTTGGTAATATAGCATATATCAAGCGATGATACTTAAGATGTAACTTTTCCAAGATATTCTCTTTGACTGTTAACATCTAACAAGGGACTGCTGATCTGAAAAGTTGTTTCTTCTCCTGGGTTATATTAAAGCGGAACTTTAACAACTTGATAAAAAATAATGTTCCTTATCAAGGAACATACATTCAACATTAATAATTATGTTACCAAAATGAGTGTGTGCTGTAAATTGCCTGCAGCATTGCTCCTGCTTCTTCTTGCTGGAGGCTGCCATTTTGCTGAAGCCCTGAGCAGCAGTAAATCATAAAGTGGAACTAAAACCATTAATTTATTGGTTTAAAAAAAACGGCTACATTCCTGGAATGCTGGCATTTCTAACTGTCACATTTGCTTATGCTTAACCAACCTGTCAAACCATCAAATGGCTGGTGTCATAACTGATCACATGTGCAGAACCATGGCAGTTGCAGATCAAACAGTAGAAGCTTCCTTGGCTGTAAAGAATAGGCTGCTTTAATTTCAATATAAAGTGGAGTTCCACCCAAAAGTGGAAGTGCCACTTATCTGCTCCCCCCCCCCCCCCGGTGACACATTTGGCACCTTTTGGGGGGGGGGGAGCAGATACCTGTCAAAAACAGGTACATGCTCCCACTTCCGTGTAAGGGTGCTGCGGTGACCTACGTCATTTGTGGTCCCCCCCCTTCCCCCCGCTGCTTTCTTCGAGACACACGCAGGTCTCAGAAGATAGCGGGACCATTCAGAAACCACAGCACAACTCATGCATGCGCTAGGCTTCACTCCCTGTTACCTATAGTAAGGATGCCGGTGCCTGCACCCAGAGCCGATGGACGGGTCGGCTTTGGGTGCCAACATTGCGGGCTCCCTGGACAGGTAAGTGTCCTTATAGTAAAAGTCAGCAACTACAGGATTTGTAGCTGCTGATTTCTCTTTTTTTTTTATACAGACTGGAACTCCGCTTTCAGGCTGTCAGAAGATCGGACTCTACAACCTCAGCAGTGCCTAACATAGAGAGCAACTGAGCATGTGCAGAGCAGGGCGAGACATTACTGGATTATAAACAGTACAGGCACTTATGTTTAAGGTTTTACCTATGCCTGCAAAAGGAGCCAGCCTGAAGTTCCACTTTAATAAGTAGTTAGCAGGTGTATTTGTTACATGAAACATAGATGGTAATCTCCAAGTAAGAAAGTCTGCTTATTGATAAAAAAGTAACCAACGCATTTTGGCTGTTCTAGGGACCCTCCCCAACTTCGTCAGGGCTGCTGAAGCAAGCTATCATCTGTTAAAGGCCTTTCACACTGAGACGCTTTACAGGCGTTTTTGCTCTAAAAATAGCGCCTGTAAACTGCCTCTTCTTCAGCCCCAGTGTGAAAGCCTGAGAGCTCTCACACTGGGGCGGTGCGCTCGCAGGACAGGAAAAAAAAGTCCTGCAAGCAGCATCTTTGGGGCGATGTGGTGAGCGGTGTATCCACTGCTCCTCCACCGCCCCTGCCCATTGAAATGAATGGGTGCCTCTTTCAAAGCGCCTTATAAGGGCTTTGTAAGTAGCTCTAAGCTAAACCCCTTCTCAACTCCTTCTGGGGAGTTAAAAGCACCCCGCTAGCGGTGGCAAAGCGCCGCTTAAACAGAGGTAAAGCACCGCTTAATCTACAGCCTTGTCCGCCCCAGTGTGAAAGCAGTCTTAGGCTTCATGTACACGGGACGCTTTTTCAACCTCCCCTGAACGATTTAGAAACCGACGCTTAAAAACGGCAGTTTACATGCTGTGTTTTGCCACGTTTGCGCCTAGAAGCGTTTTTTTGTTTTTTAAATGACAAACGCCTCTAAACAAAACACTGCTAAGCACTAGGTGTTTAGGCGTTTACAAGCTGTTACTGGCATTTGGCATTTCAAATGCCTCTGAACTTCCGTCTGAATGCATTTTATTGCTTTCCAAAAAAAAGACTTTAAACTCAACTGCCTGGAAACTACTGTAAACGACCCTGTGTGCATGGACTGATGAGATAACATAGAGGAGAGTTCAGGGCAGCTGAAAAAAAAACAAAACGCCTAAATGCACATAAACGTCTGTTTACCAGCAGCAGTGTACATGAGGCCTAAAAGCTGAAGTTTAATCTGCTTATATTTCAGTTCTTCCCTCCCTTCATCAACATGCTAAAGAAATTTTGAAATGAATGATTTCTGTTTTAGTCACATACCTTATTTTAGAATTCCTAATGTCATTATTGAGTCTCTTTGTTTCTCAATGCAGTGCAGGAGATCATGGCTATGAAAGGGGCTGGCATGATGCCTGAAAACATCACAGAACCCTGCCATAGTACTCCTCTCAAGAGCCCCCAGCAGTCACAGTGTGCACTAGAAGCTGCTGCAAGTCAGATATAGTCCGCCCCATTTCCTGACTGGAGGTAGGGTTCCCACCTTTTCTTCAAGCCAAACCCCAACACTTTAGCGGCACACAGCAAGGGAGGAACACTGTGGACTCTGGTGTAAAAGGAGGTTTCTGCTCACCAAAGCCCCCACTTACACCAGAATTCCAAGCATTCCCTCATAAATTATGGTTCCCAAAGCCCCCCTTACATCAGTGTCCGCAGAGCACCCCTTACATCTGAGTAGCCCTTACCTCAGTGTACTCACGTGCTTGGAGGCAGGAGAAAGGAGGGAGGGGGGCCTATGCACTTGGCGGTTGTGGTATGTGGCTAGTTGAGGAGCATAGGTGTGTGAAACCTGGGCAGCAGGGGAAATCTGCACTGCACTGGGGGATGAGGGTGTGCCCAGGCATGCCTAGGTTGGGGGGGGGGGGGCACAGTCCGGTCTGAATAATGTGTCTGGGTCTCAGGTGGTCTGAAACCTGGACACATGATTTAAAACCTGGACTGTCCGGGTGAATCCTGGACGGGTGGCAACCCTAGCTGGAGGATGTCCAGTATCAATTAACTCTTTCCTCCCCACTCTGATACTTTCTTACATTAATTGGATTTCAGTTCTTTCAATCATGGGGGCTCAGCATCACATGTGGGCATTAACCAGGATGGCCTGTATGCAAATATAGCCTGCCTAGGAACACCTACTCTTTCAGACTAACGTCCAATCATCCATGTAATTTTGATATTTGCATAACTCCTCCCAAAGGGCCAACCCACTGCTTGTATCAGGGCTGAGGGCTCTTGCCGTGAAGTTTCCAGGAAGTTATGTGCAGCACCATGCCAGCCCCTCCCACCAGCCATGATCTGCCCGCCTTGCGTAAAGAAGCACAGAGACCAATTAATGACTTTTCCAGGTCTAAAACACGGTATGGAATGAAAACGGAAAGGTCTTATTTCATTACATTTCCAATGTCCCTGTGTGTAAGAAATGCAGTGTAATGTCTATCACAGGGAATAGCTCTAATTTGCCTACCAGCTCTGTGCAGAGCTCTAGGAAAACAGTAAGCTAACACCAGAAGGAAAAGAGATACTGTTTAGTTGTCATGCATACAAATTGTACAAAACTGCCACAGGTTAACAGTAAACCTCATTTGTATGCATTTGTTAGTTTTGAATAACAATGTGTAGATTTAAATGGAAATGTATGTTTTTAATAACACTGAATTGCAAAATGATTATATAGGCAGCACAGTGGCTAAGCGGTTAAGCCTAGCAGCACTAAGGCTGGTGGTTCGAATCTAAACAACGGCACTACTTGCCTGGAGTTTCTCCCTGTGCCTGCGTGGGTTTCCTCTGGGTACTCCGGTTTCCTCCAGCCCTCCAAAGACATGCTGGTAGGTTAACTGGCTCCTGTCTAAATTGGCCCTAGTATTAATGTGAGTTAGAAACCTTAGATTGTAAGCTCCTTGAGAGCAGGGACTAAAAGTACAATATACAGTGTTGTGTAAATTGATAATTGTAAATACCTGTAATAAATAAATATGGGTTGTGTATATACAGTGTATATATATATATATATATATATATATACTGTATATATTAGCAAACGTGTTTTCCTTTAAAGGGGGCAGCAGAGGGAGGTCGCTCACAGGATTCAAAGCAGTGGGAGATAAAAACCAAAACCCATAAAGGTATTTAAGCTGGAAGTTCGGAGAGGCGGCTAATGAAAGTAAATGAATCTGTGTGGACGGAGGGACAAGAGGATGGGGGCAGAAGAGAGATGAGGTGGAAGAACTAATTGGAGCGAGAGAAAGAGCAGGCACCTAGGAAAGACATCTAGATAATATTCTCATTTTAGGGGAACTTCACCGTCTCCTGCCGTGCCAGGGAATCAATATCTCCCAGAGTTAAAGTCATTCCGCTCGCTGCTTACTGTCTATTTCTGGAAAATGTGGGCAAGAGGGAGAAGTGCTATAAGCTGTCCGCCCCCACCTCTCCTCTCCGGGGATGAGAAGTCAGTGCTGGATTGCACAGCTCCACACAAGCAGAAAATTCTCTCTCCACCCACATACATCATGTGTATGTTACATATGACATGTAAATCACATACATGTTACCCAACACAGGGGGCACTGGGCAGGAAAATTGCACTATAGCGGATGCCAACTGATTTGAGCATGTCACCGACACACATCTACTAGGGGTCTTTGGACAGGGCTCTAACATAGGAGTAAATAAGCTTTTCATATGTTAAAGAGGACCTGTAAGAGAAGCAAATTGTTCCGTAGCAATCAGTTAACTGGTCTTATCGCCTATGCCAGGGATAAGCAATTAGCAGACCTCCAGATGTTGCAAAACTACAAGTCCCATCATGCCTCTGCCTCTGAGTGTCATGCTTGTGGCTGTCAGAGTCTTGCTTTGCCTCATGGGACTTGTAGTTCTGCAACAGCTGGAGGTCTGCTAATTGCATATCCCTGGCCTATGCAAAAGACAATCATCCAGCAGTCTCTGGTTCCACACATGACTCTACGGTCTCATTTACGCTATACGTGCATAAAAAGTGATGGAAAAAATGCACAGATTTGACTTGCATAGGCTTCTTCACACCATGTGCAGAGACGTGTGTATTTATTACATACGTCTCAGCAAGGACACAAAGAAAACAATTGTTTTCTATGTGTTCTGTTTGCACCATAACACATAACTGTCCCTATCTTCTGCCACTAACACAAACCCTCACACTAACCTCTCTGTAACCTTGTCCTAACACTGGTGCCTTGGCCGTAGTCACGTGATGAATAAATGAATTCCTTTGCTACAGCCAAAGTTGTCAAACATTAAAGTGCAGCGCTATAGTGCAAAGTTAATTACAACTTCAAGATAAGCAATAGGCAACAATAAGGTGCATATGTGAAACAGTGAAAACACAATTGACAATGTGATATACAAATATGTAAATAAATACATTACTTAAATTAATAAAATTAATAAAGTGTCCAAGTGCAAATAGTTCATAAGGGCTGGATTCTTAGGGAAATCATATGGGAGTTGGTGGTCATGCAACCTTTGATGTGACACCCATCACCAAAAATCAAATAGGAGGCTTACCAGAAAGCCAGCGATCACTCTTATTCAGGGAGATCATGCAGCGCGTGTCTGGATCTATGATCCACTGCAGGGGGTCCGGATACTACTCACATACTCATCTCCTGTGTCCCCGCTTTGTAATCACCAAAGATCT
The DNA here is from genome assembly GCA_018402905.1 of Glandirana rugosa. NCBI lineage: Eukaryota > Metazoa > Chordata > Amphibia > Anura > Ranidae > Glandirana > Glandirana rugosa. The sequence continues at coordinate 455,164 of BLSH010316379.1, read as the reverse complement.
GCTCCATATGGAATATATGAAACCTCAAAGCAAAAATATGTGGGAGAGAAAAGGACTCCACATAGTACAGTACTGTCTTCAACTAAGATTTAGGCTCGGTTCACACCTAGGCGATCTAACTTTGCTAGGCGATTTGAAAGCAATTTGAAAGTGATTCGGAAGCGATTTGAAAGAGACTTCAGAGTTACTTTGGGCATTACAACGCGACCTGAAGCGACCTCCATGCCAGGCGACTTTGCCTGTGGCCAATCGGAGAAGAGAGGGAGGGGGAGTTGCCTTAAAAAAATATTTTCTTTTTCCTGTAAAGTCGCTTCAAAGTCGCTTCTTCATAGATGGTGATCCGACTTGGAAGCAACTTCCATTGACTTCTATGGGCTCAAATCACCTAGAAGTCGCTTTGAAATAGTACAGGAACCTTTTTTGAAATCGCCTTGGAGTCAGAGCGACTTAAGTAGCGCATATTAAGACGGCTCCATTCATTGCAATGGGATTTCTGATAGGCAATTTGAGGTGAATTGGGGCGACACAAGGATCTAGGTCTAGGTCTAGGCCTAGGATCCCCTAGATGCACTGACATCAAATTAAGATTGGCTCTGAAGTTTAGCATGTAAAAAGTCCAAGCGCCGGTCACGCATGCGCAGTAACATGTGGGCTTAGCTGTCCTGACGATCGTTTCGTCAAATCGGACGTCATCAGGGGTATGGTATCACAGCAGGAATGATCTGGTATTGTAATTATTTCCCCCCTACTATACAATGTGGAACTCCAGGTCTGCCTGAAGAGAAAATGGTTTGGTTATATTCTGCAGACTTTGCCTGGCTGCGCCGCAAAATAGATCCCAATTTCTTTTCTTCCATAATCTCTGAAGTCTTCAGTTACAATCAGATTATTTAAATGAATATTTCATGCAGTGATTAATGTTGCTATCTAGAGAAACAGCCTTGAGTACTGATGGAGAGAGCTGACGGGAGCTGCTGGTCCGTCTCTCTCCGTGGTGCTGAAAGTCTGAATTCAATGTAAATCTCTGCACAGCTCCTCATAGAGGCAGCAAGCCTGGAGCACCAACAGTGGCAGGGATCAGGACCCAACAGACACTAAAAAAGCTGCCTCAGAAGTTTTCTTTTGGCCTTTCTGCTCTTTGGTATCCATTGTAAGTGCTTTATGTAGATGCTGTTCCTGGGCTGTATATGCAGTGCAGTGTCTGCCCCGTTCAACTAGCCAAAGAAGTACTAAAGCCCCAGTGTTTTACTACAGATACCACCCTTTTGCCTTATTAATCACTTGCCAGTTAATGATGATTTGCACAATGCCTCTAAACACTCACATTGTCTTCCTGTAAATAGCGCAGCCTCTTGTTTTGTGCACTGGTGAGCAGTCATGTAGGAGCAGGAAGGGGCAATCCCCAAACTGTACCCACAAAGTTGAGCGCATGAAATTATCCAAAATGTCTTGGTATGCTGACACCTTAAAGTGGTTGTAAAGTCCGCCAACCCCCCCCCCCCAAAAAAAAAAACCCCTGCAAAGCAAAGGTATAATGAGATAGTATGCAGCACATACTAGCTCATTATGAAATACCTTGGAATGAAACTGTTGCAGGGGTCTTGGCACACCGCTGTGACTGGCAACTTGCTTCTTCCGGGTCTGCGGCTCCGTCCAATCACAGTGCGGGCTCCAGCGCTGTGATTGGCAGAGCCGCGCTGACATCACTCCCGCGCATGCACACCGGAGCCGTCATTGGGCTACCCCGGATGCTGATTCTTCAGTGCACATGTGCCGATGACGTGGGCATATGCAGATACAGGGAATATCTCCTAAACCATACAGGTTTAGGAGATATTCCCGGGACCTACAGGTAAGCCTTATTGTAGGCTTACCTGTAGTTTAAAGTGGTTGTCATGACTTGACAACCACTTTAAGAGTTCCCTTCACTGGAACTAAGGGGCCAAGCCCAACCCCTGAAAAACAACCCCACACCATAATCCCCCCACCACCAAAAGATTTGGACCAGTGCACAAAAGCAAGGTCCATAAAGACATGGATGAGCGAGTTTGGGGTGGAGGAACTTGACTGGCCTGCACAGTACTGACCTCAACCCAATAGAACACCTTTAAGATGAAATAGAGTGGAGACTGCGAGCCAGGCCTTCTCATCCAACATCAGTGCCTGACTTCGCAAATGCACTTCTGGAGGAATGGTCAAACATTCCCATAGACACTCCTAAACCTTGTGGACACCCTTCCCAGAACAGTTGAAGCTGTTATACCTGCAAAGGGTGGGCAACTCAATACTGAGACTATGGACTGGACCTGCACCAGTATACTTGATGTCTCATTACATACACCTGGAGCAGCTCAACCTTTCCTCTGTGGGTTGCCATTAAAGTGTTACTAAACCCACAACAGTAAAATCTGTCTGTATATGCAGAATAGCATGCTTGTTATACTCACTGTGGAATTTAAGGGATCAATCCTCTGCATTGTGTAAAAAGGCTCTTTGATCCTATATGGACAGATCCTTCCCTCCTGCACTGTCTCTCTTGGCAAGGCCAGAAAATACAGTGAGGGGAGTAAAGCTGCACATTCTCAGTTTAGTCTCTATTGCTTGTTCTCAGAGCTAGCCAGGTCACATGATATTGACATCACACATGTGGGCGTGTATACAGGCTGTAGGGGAAATCTCCTCCAACCTGAACACTAAACACTTTGCAGACCCTGCAGTTTATCGCGGGACCGTGGTATACAGATCAGCCAAAAAGTAGTGGCAGTATTTTAATGTAGAAAGATTTATAAGCTGTGGGCACTGTTGGGGGGGGGGGGGGCACAGATGAGCTATTGTTATATTACTGGGTTTAGTGACACTTTAAAGTTCATGTGTGTGTAAAGGCAGGCATCCCAATGCTTTTGGCAATATAGTGTATAAAAAAAAAAGTCTCCCCATTCCCTCTTACATTCCCATTCCCTCTTACTTGCTCCAGAATGCTCAGCACAGTCGTGCATTCACAGTGGCATCAAGACATCATCATTTCTAATCTCCTGGGCTGTCTGTACACACCAGCGCAGGCAGTGACCGGTATACTGTGAACACGCACATGGAGATGCCTTCTACAGGGTTCCATGGGACCCTGCAAGCCATGAAGTCACCATTACAAAGAAAAGTTAGCAGTCGAGGCATCTGAAATCAGAAGACAGAAATGCAGAAGCTGTAGGAAAAACAGAACACAATATAAATACTACCATAAGCATCTTCTTTCGAATAAAAATAGGTTTTAAATAGTTAATTTACCTTTACCAAAAAACGACCTTATGCAGATAAGGGGTGTCTTCAGATAAAAATAAAATTGTGTAATGCTTTTGCTGTAGGTGTAGGCCATTTACGTACCTCATAAAGTCTGACTGGAAAACCTCTAGGGCATTGCTAAAAGACTTTCAGCCCTTACTGTTTACCTTCACTATCACAGGAGCGAGCTCTCAAACACTGCGTTTATAGCTACTGCAACAGGGGAGAGAAAGTGCATGTGAGAGGGTTGACGTTCGGGAAGATAACGAAACGCATAGGCTGGGACAAGGCCGCTGATGTCACCGCGCTAACCAGGTTCGCTCTAATGGCTCATGGTGGTGTATAGTGGCTGGAGATGACTGTAAACAAAAAAAGCTATTATTCCCTAGTGTTGGGTCAGACATTCCTAGAACGTGAGTGGATATTTTTATATGTTTTTTAATAAAGCCTGTCAATAGGGTATTCTACTATTGGAGTCCTCTTCTTACATTTCATATCCATGTGGGTCGTGTTTACAAGATTTGGAGAGGAGAGGTGTGCAGTGAAGGGGTGCTTGGGATCAAATCAATAGTTTGTTCAAAAGGCGCAGCTGCTAGTTTATAATGTTACCAGCCAATACCTCTGGTGAGTGTTTAGTGAGACCGGTGGAGAATTACACTGGGTGATCGTTTTATCACATTACTAAGAAATAAGGAGTCACTGAGATTCACAAGTTGGAGACATTGATGAATTAATACTTTTTGGATATACAAGTTTTTGGATTAATTTATGGACTATATATTTTTTGGATCAATTAATGTATTGTTTTTCTTTTTGCACTCTTTATGAGTTTTTTGTCATATATTTTTTTATATAGTGTGTCTATTGCACATTTCATCATTGTGATTTACATGCACTGTTTGCAGGGACAAAATGAGAATAGTGGCTGAACATTACCAGCACCACATCCCTAAACAAAATAGACACATTCAAGGACAGACCAAGATAAAAATGTGGGACTTTTAAGGTGCTGGTGTAACCCACAACTGAAAAGATATATCACACAATGTAATGTTAAAACATATAAAGCTTTATTGGTCCATAGTTAAAATGATTGTCAACTCGTGAGCCTCGGTAAGCCTATAATCAGGAAGAAGGCATGGCCTTCGAAACATGTTATCTGGCGCAGCTCTCACGTCCTCTCCATCACGGTCCAGGACTTTTCGCCAAGATATGTCCATTCACCCCATGCTAGGGGCTTCATGCGTATTATCATCATATGTTTGTGAGTATTTTTAATCTCTTTTTTAAATTTTACCCTGGGATAATGCACTAGGCCAGTGCACCTTCTTTTTCTTCTAATATATAGTGGCATCTGGGACACCCCTATCCCCGGAAGGCAGCAAGGCCAACTCTATCATCCCTGGGAAGCACTCATCCCCCATCATACTATTGAGCAGGGGTTATTGTTTTGCATTTCTATTACCTGTAAGAGCCCAGCATATCTACCAAACCTGCACAGTTCAGGAGATATGCAGTGTACGAGATGTGCCAACGTCATTTCGGCACATGCGTGTCTTCACTGTGATCGTGCCGTGACTGGCGGCTCCCACGTGCATGCGCAGGGGTGACGTCACGTGACTCCGGCAAGTCACGGAGCCGGAGATCGTGGCCCCGGAAGGAAGAGGGGCAGAAGATGGACACTGCCAGCACAGGGGACAGCACTAGACATCGCAGGCTTCGTTTGCAGGTAAGTGGCGCATAATGGGCTACTATGTGATGCATAGTAGCCCATTATGCATCTACTTTGCAGGGGAATGTAGAGGAAGTAGACCCTATAAGGGTTTACTTCCTCTTTAAAATTGTTTAGCTGTCACATCAGATCAGTTAGATTCTAAACAAATAAATGTAAAAAATGCCACACGATCCCCTTTCATAACAGATAGGAAACCCATCCATGAGCAACAATAAAGCCCCTTCACCCAAGCTTGTGTGCTACAAGAACCAAGCGGGGTAGATAGGAGATGTAGATGGAAACATCAGGAGATGGGTATTCCTGTATTCTTTCCTTCCCACTGTTTGCACTTTAGATTTGCTTTTGTATTTTATACATAGAATTATTTACACTTTTATGCAGAGTTGCACAATTAGAGTTTGATAACTATTAGTTGTGAAAAAATTATTATTATTAGGTAGAAGAGTTCACCTAGAGTGGTTAGTGATCAGCTCTCCTTACCTTTTTCTAGAATAAAAATAGGTTTTAAATCAGCCTTTCTCAACCTTTTCAACACCGAGGAACCCTTGAAATAATTCTCCAGTCTCGGGGAACCCCTGCTAAAAATTAAAAATCTACAACTCGTGATACATTAGTGTGATGGTCAATGGGAAGAATGCTCCTTACACTGTGGGCATTGGGAAGAATTACCCCCTTACAGATAGCTAAAAAGATCAATGGTATCATTGGGAATTTATCTGGGAGGCAGAAACTGACCATTGTTCAAGGAACCCCTAGCAACCTTTGGAGGAACCCTAGGTTTCCACGGAACCCTGGTTGAGGACCCCTGTTTTAAAGGGTTAGTTCACCTTTACCAAAAAAGCTTCCTGTGCAGATAAGGGGTGTCTTTAGATAAAAATAAAATTGTGTAATGCTCTTGCTGTAGGTGTAGGACATTTGCGTACCTCATAAAGTCTTAGCGCTGCTAAGAGATTCTCAGCCTTTACGGTTTACCTTCACTATCACAGGAGCGAGCTCTCAAACACTGTGTTTAGAGCTACTGAATCAGGAGAGAGAAAGTGCATGTGAGAGGGCTTGAATCGGAGAAAGAGCTTGCGCCTGTGAATGTGAAGGTGAACAGTAACAGATAGGAGTCTCTTAGCAACGTCCTAGGAGTTTTCCAGTAAGACTCTATAAGGTACATAAATGGCCTCAACTTTGGTCAAAGCTGCACAACTTGTTTTTATTTTCTGATGTCTCTTACCTGCATAGGCAGCTTTTTGGTAAAGGTAAACTGGGCCTTTATTATCACTTTAAAGTGTATTTATAAATCAAAATCAAAAGATCGCACTCACAACCCCCTGAATAAGCGAGGGGATTTAAAGTAGCTATCTTAATGTTTTGGGTATTAGAAAAAAAAACAAGAATGTACAAATGAAGGCAGCGCTAAACCCCAAATTGCATCATTAAAGTGAAAAAATTGCAAATACACTTATTCATATATCACAAATAATAAGATAAAAAGTGCATAAAACTCCCAGTAAATAACCAGTTCCAATATTGCAATAAAGTCCAATGTGAAGGTGATGTATTCCACAGTTAACATTATGTAGTTCTCCAAAGTAAAAAGCTTCCACCTTTCCACTGTGCACAGAAGAGCTCATTGAAAACTTACCAGAGCACCATGACCCTCTGAATATGAATAGTTATGGTAAGCATATGTGCATATCTCCAGGCTGCTTTGCTCCACAGCTGTACTCGGGGAAGCCACAGGAATCCACAATATTGCAGGTGTGTATGTTTCAAAGACGGAAAAGACCAAAATAGTCTAAAACCACTAAAAGCATGTTTTATAATATATCTATTGCATTCACATGGCTAAAAAAAATCCAACAAATACAGAGAACCATAGGCGTGTGTGATGTGGTTAGCGTGTACTGTAGGTGCAGTGAAGTGTACCCACGGTTTCATGTGGGTTACCTGTGCTTTTGCCATAGACTTTTATTGCATCTGGTGGTTTTGGTGGATTTTCTGAAAGTGCACTAAAACCACCATCAGCAACCTCTAAAACATGAATATGACACCTATAAAAATAGCTGTCTGGGAACACATCCTGCACAGCAGAAAATTAATATGTGACATATAGATATAAATATCAACAAAACATGACAAATAGCATCAAATAAAAAAAAAAAATCTAAAAATACATATGAAACAAACACTTTAAATAGGTTAAAAATATAAAAGGTATATTTATTATTAATAGATAGTGATACTGAGCTTAGATTTTGTTAAGGGAATAATTATTGTCCCAATCCAGGTTCAATCTGAATGGGTTATAGGACTTTATTTCATGTTTTTTTCTATTTTGTTTTCAAGGGATTTTACACACTAAGTTGGAGCCCCACTAATAAGGTAAAGGTTTGTCTATGCCTAACAATTTTAGTCCGTTTGGGTCCTTTGCATGATTTGTAATATAATATCTGGACAAACTATGCAGACAAAAACCCTTTTTGATGTTTGCGATATGTTCATTTATTCAGACATGTAGGGGTCTTGTGGTGCATCCTGTTTATTGTAATCCACAAGGGCACTGCAAATGATATACCATGCCCTGAGAAGAACAGGTTATAATTTCTCTGATATTATAGGTTTTGTTTGTTTGTTAGATGAAAATACTTTAGTTCTCTTAATACTGGGATCTCCACATTTGCATTCAGAACATTTTTTACAAAAGAAAAAAAAACAGTAAGCCCTCCAAAAAAGGAGCTGCATTTAGGTCGACTTATAATTTTAGGGGCTACTCTACTTTGTACATTCTGAGCTTTCTTGAAAATGACTACAAGTTTATCAGGTAGAAAAGGTCCTAGGGCCTTGTCATTCCTTAAAATATGCCAGCGTTTTCTTCAATAGGCCATTGACCAGGCAATGTTGCATAAGTGGTGGTGAAAGAGCATTCAAATGTATTATCCTGACTAGTCCTTTGTTTGGAATGTAATAAATTGTTCCTGTAAGTTTGTGCAGCTTCTTGAATTTAAGTTTCTAACTTGTAGGCACCATAGCCCTTTGACACAAATCTTTGCTTCAATATATTAGCTTGCCCCCTAAAATCTTCCTCTTCTGAGCAATTCCTCCTGATCCCTAAAAAATGGCCCTTAAGTATTGCACAGGAATGTACCCATTCCTGTCAGTTTTCTAAAAAAGAGTCCTTGTGTAAATGGTAAGGTTCAAAAAGTTTGCCTCAACATTGCTAGCCTCATATGACCACTTGATACCCCACTCACTGTGGTTCAAGTTTGTCATAAATATTTGCAAAGATTGTAGATCTCTTCTCCAGATTAAGAGGACAACATCAATAAATCTGGGCCAGAACAATATTTCTGGCCTATGTCTACCAAATATAGTATCCTCCTCCCAGTGGGCCATACACACATTGGCACACATTTTTCATCAAAATTATATGCAAGAATATACAAGCGTAGCCAAACATACAGTATATAACGTGCAAATATCAATAGCCAGTGCAGAAAATCCAACACTGATATCTACATGTCACCACAGTGACCACAATCTGAGATAGTCTGTGAGATCCACACTTTCAGTGCGTTGTCAACAGAATCTTTTTAACACAATAATGGGTTGGCAAAATTGGTATTGGATTGTTTCAGTAGGCCCTCATACTACATAGTTGCTGACAGGTGAAACTTAAAAACCTGTATGTGCCAGTTATGTGAGTATCTCACCAAAAGATCAACACCCAGTGCACCCAAGGACACATCTAGAATGCCATAATCTCCCTTTTGGGGAGACAGTGTACCAATTAGCAGGGGAGGAGGATTCTGGGAAAACCTTGTGTAAAAAAAATAAAAACTGTTCCCAGGACTGAAAGTAAATACTTTTAAGAGCAGAGAACTTTTAAATGTTGTACCACGCTAGCCATTGACAAAAGTAGGAGTTTTGTTTTTGTGTAATAACATTTATTGTCTAACCGTGCGTTTTCAACCTTTTTTTCAGTTGTGGTATTATTTCAAAGTATGAAAATTCTCAAGGCACCCCAGTCTAAAATGTTTGCTATGATGTACACAACCTTCATGAAATTAAAGTGGTTGTAAACTCCAGACATGAAATAGGAACAAATCATATCTTTCTATAGGGTGTACTCAATTAAGAGCACTAACTGTTATTTCTGTCTGCAGCTTCATTCCTCTGCTACCAGCATGAGACACTTATGACAAGCTTTCTTGACACCAAGAGAAACAGGGTGACAGGGGAGGGAGCTCCAGCTGATTGACAACCACAGCCCTGTTCCTGTGTGCTGTGCGAAGTGGGCGTGTCCCTTCCCTCCTATCAGTTGTGAGAGCTCTCCTCAATGAGCTCTGTAGTTTGTAATTTCAGCTTTTCGTCCCCTTTTTTCTGACACCTCAGATAAGCTTTATAAATTCTGGGTGGGTGTAGAGAAGAGAAGACTGCAGATAAACATGTACAACCTATGTAGGAGGATTTGTTTCATCTGTGTGAGGCCAGACACTTCACCGGGTACATGTAAGGGTTTACAACCACTTTAACGTCACATTAAAAGCTCCCTTCACATCAAAGGTTCCTCCATCACTTCAGAACCCCTCCTTCACCTCAGATGCTACTACATCATGTCAGAGTCAACTGTCATGTCAGAGTTCCCCATAACATCAGAGTCACCCCTATACAGTAAATCAGAATCCTCCCTATGCATCATAGTCCCCTAATCACATCAGATTGTCCCCATCACTGAGTCTTCTTATCATATCAGAATTCCCCCATCACAGGCCCCCAAATCACACAGCTCCCCATCACAGAGCCCTCTAATCACACAGGGCCCTCTTCACATCCGAGCCATACTTTTGGGCTCCAGCAGAGCAGCAGATGGTGGGAGATGGACTAGGTCTGGAGGACCGAAACTTTCATCTTCTCCTGAATGCTAGGGGTAGCCTTACATGCTGCCTGCCCTAGCTTAGCATCAAGAGTTGCCATCATGCAGGTGGATCAGCTGTCATGACGCTGATCCACGCCAAACTGTGTCCCTTGCTTGCGGCACCGCAGTTGACAAACACTAGTCTGACCAAAATTATTGAAGTGCAAGGTTTCAAAGCACGATGGCCTCTTCTTCAAACAATATATTCTACCAAGTTGTTATACCAACACTGTTATTAGATACATTTAATGATTTTTATTTAATACATAACTGGACAGAAGAGTGTTTTTCTTCGTCTTAACGTGTTATAGACGCCGGCAATCGGCGTCCATGCCTAAAGCAGACTTGGCGGAAGGCAGGCTTAGCTTTCTTTTTTGTAGTGGGATTCCAAGCGTGGGCTTCCTCTGCAGAGATTGCCTCCGCTTTCCTCCTTTACCACATTAACATGAAGAATGTTGCTCATTTGCAGGATTTTCTCGGCATCCCACAGTCTGCACGCCAAGCAGGAGCAAATGAAAAAATATGAATGTAATTAGTCTTATATATTCTCCAAACACAACTCTAACATAGCAGATTGTCTACAGCCATCTGTCTGCAGTGGGGACTGTGTGTGCGAGTGGCGAGGGTTCATTCATCTGCTTGTAAAAATGGCAGCTAAACAGACACTTTTACCGCAACAAGAAAATGTACCCGATATTTACATGGTAGAAAGATTCCTCAAATACAACTAAAAGTTCATTTAAATAATGACCTGCCTTTACTGGGAGATTTATAACATGCAATGACATTCCATAGCACACAACACCTGCTTCACTATCATTCTACATTCCACCCCTTACATCCCCCCCGTACCTGGAACAGAACCTCATTTCAGGGCTGCAGACCACAATACACTTATGAAGCACAAAAAGTACTTTTAAATGCACCCGCAAATGCAAATGCAAGTTTTGTTACCAGAATGCAGCTCCTGTATTAGTACAAACATAAGCACACTGTTAATGGTATATATATATATATATATATATATATACACACACACAGTATATTATAACAAAGGTTTGAAGGTACAAATGCGGAACTGGCAGCAGATTTTACTGCAATGTAAGATGGATTTTCAGGTTTTTATCGTCATCCATAAACCATGCATTATAAAGTCCCAGGGATTTTATCCAAGGTGCCCCGTCTATTATTCATGAGGCTCACTATTAAAATTAACAGTTATATTGTTTTTGTAAGATGTACAGCAGCCTTTCAGCCTGACTGCCGGGTTGTGCTGCTGATGAGCGTACTCTGTGCGGCAAGTAGCCTGATGCCTTACAACTGTTAGGCCATCCATAAACAACAAGATAAAAGCAAAGGGATGCTTCTGATTTTGAAAGTGGCTTGAGACTACTGCTCTGCTTTGCAGCAGCCTACACGGGTTACAGTCTGTCTATACAATCTCTTTTGAGTTATCAACAACTATGGCATACACAAGCCTGCCTGATTGGATATAAATTGAATGGGCTGTTTAGGGTAGACCCTCATACTATGTAATGAATCTAATTACAATCGGATTGTACAATATTTTTACAATCTCCTTCGGATTGATCTGGACATTTTTCAGGCACATCCTTTATTGCCCTGTGCATGTTAAATATTGCAGTCAACAACAAAGCAGAACAATTGCTGAAAGAAAACCAATTAGAGAGCGAGCTGCTTGGGCAATACGTTGGGATCTGCACTGTGTGCAGCAAGAGCTGAGACAATACAGATTGTAACATGTATGGATATTTTACAACTTGTTAGGGCCGGTTCAGACATAGGCGACTTGCGCTCCAACTTGTGTTGCCCCAAGTTGCTTGACATCAGAAATCCCATTGAAGTGAATGGGAACGGTTTTAATGTACAGGGTGGGCCATTTATATGGATACACCTTAATAAAATGGGAATGGTTGGTGATATTAACTTCCTGTTTGTGGCACATTAGTATATGTGAGGGGGGAAACTTTTCAAGATGGGTGGTGACCATAGCGGCCATTTTGAAGTCGGCCATTTTGAATCCAACTTTTGTTTTTTCAATAGGAAGAGGGTCATGTGACACATCAAACTTATTGGGAATTTCACAAGAAAAACAATGGTGTGATTGGTTTTAACATAACTTTATTCTTTCATGAGTTATTTACAAGTTTCTGACCACTTATAAAATGTGTTCAATGTGCTGCCCATTGTGTTGGATTGTCAATGCAACCCTTTTCTCCCATTCTTCATACACTGATAGCAACACCGCAGGAGAAATGTTAGCACAGGCTTCCAGTATCCATAGTTTCAGGTGCTGCACATCTCGTATCTTCATAGCATATGGTTTTTTTATGGTTTTTATGGTCAGTAAAAACCAATACCTGGTGAACTGCTCCTTCCAGGAGGTACCGCCATCCCTCCAAAGCCAACTTGATGGCCAGCAATTCCCTATCACCGACATCATAGTTCCAGCAAGATGGTGCACCACCACATTATGGGTGTCAGGTCTGAGCATTCCTAGATGAACAGTTTCCTGGAAAGTGGATTGGTCGTCGTGAGCCAGTTGAATGGCCCCCAAGGTCTCCCGATCTGACCCCCTTAGACTTTCATCTTTGGGGTCATCTGAAGGCAATTGTCAATGCTGTGAAGATACGAGATGTGCAGCACCTGAAACTACGGATACTGGAAGCCTGTGCTAGCATTTCTCCTGCGGTGTTGCTATCAGTGTGTGAAGAGTGGGAGAAGAGGGTTGCATTGACAATCCAACACAATGGGCAGCACATTGAACACATTTTATAAGTGGTCAGAAACTTGTAAATAACTCATGGAAGAATAAAGTTACGCTAAAACCAAGCACACCATTGTTTTTCTTGTGAAATTCCCAATAAGTTTGATGTGTCACATGACCCTCTTCCTATTGAAAAAACAAAAGTTGGATTCAAAATGGCCAACTTCAAAATGGCCGCCATGGTCACCACCCATCTTGAAAAGTTTCCCCCCTCACATATACTAATGTGCCACAAACAGGAAGTTAATATCACCAACCATTCCCATTTTATTAAGGTGTATCCATATAAATGGCCCACCCTGTACACTACAGAAGTTGCTCCGACTTCAAAAAAGGTTCCTGTACTACTTCAAGGTGACTTCTATCTGACTTGTGCCCATAGAATTCAATGGAAGTCGCCTCCAAGTCGGATCCACATCTATATTGAAGCGACTTTACTGGAAAAAGAAAAGAATTTACCAAGGTACTCCCCACAAATTACCCAGGCAACCCCCTCCCTCCCTTCTCTGATTGGCCACAGGCAAAGTCGCCTGACATGAAGGTCACTTTAAGTTGCATTGTAAGTTGCCCAAAGTCATACTGAAGTCGCATTCAAATTGCCCAGCAAAGTTGTGCCTGAAGTCAGATCGCCCCTGTGTGAACCAGCCCTTAGCGTGTCCCAATGCAGAATGTATTGACTACTGTGGAACTACATGCACTGTGATTGACTGTTGAGGAGTTGTGAGTTTGAGAATATAATACTGAGGGCCAAAATTCCCCAGCATGGATCATTGGAGAACTGCAAGTCTGTTTTACTGAAGAACTGGCCATACATGGTTATTTTTTTTCCCTTTAAGCCAGCTGGCCAAATGGTAAAAAAACAGATTTTTCCATCCACACAAACAAAGTGGATGGGGGAATTTTGCCCCGCTGAGATTGTATGCTGACAGGGGCACCTGCTGTTGTCAGAATACACTGATCAGCTGCTGCAGCTGATTGGCTGCAGCCGCAGATGGGTGGAAAATTTTCCAACAGGTCCATTCGACAGAAGTTGATTGAAAATGAACTTCTGTTAGGGAGCCCATGCACTGATCAAAATTCAGCCAGTCCCTGTTGGAACATCTACATTTTGATCAGTTTATGTCCAGCTTTAGATTGCTAGCAGATTTAGATTGATTTGGCTAACAAATGAAAGCCAAAACTCCATCTAACAACTTTTAAGCAGTTTCCACAGCATTTTTTTTTTCATTTTAAATAAAGGTTTTACATAAAAATTAAAAATTTTGACCATTGGAAGTAGTCAGTTTTAACCCCTTGGAGCCTCCTGGCCCTTTAAGGGTTTTAGGATGCTGGGAGTAGGGAGGGGTTTATAATCATGTGTCCGATGAGATTGGCTGTCACAGTGGTCACATGAATGGAAAGCTGCTGTTCACAAGCAGAGATCAGGAGCTTTATGTTAGTCGCCAGTAACTGTGCCCCCGGGAAAGCTGTTTTTGCACTAATGCCCTGAAATATGTGGCCTTTTGGCGCCAAGGCCCACATATTTGGGTGCACCCAGTGCCAAGAGGTTAAATAATTAGTATCGACTAACTGCCAATTTTGCAGGACAGCATGGTTTGTTAAAGTAAGTTGAAAAATAAAGTTACTGTCAGAATCACCAGGTGAAAAAAAAGAAAAAAGTATAAAAAAAAAACAAAACAAATGCAGCTATAATACATTTTTGCTTTTTGGATTAGCTATGCTTTAAGATAAACTCCAGAATAAGCAAGTAATGTCTAAATACAAGCCATGTACTGCATATTCTTACTTTAATCTTGGTATGTTTTGTGTATTTCTTACAAAACGTAAAGTAATCCAGTGTGAAAATTCCTGTAATAAAGACCGGTCACTGCTGCTCCCACATCCTTGTGCAGAGTAACTGGTTTTGACTCCGCCCCCTGCAGTAGTTTTCTGCTGGCAGCCTGTAGTGGGTGGAGCCTGCTGGATCCCTCCTACAGCTCTGCTCTCTGCACAGTCTATGTACAACACAGTGACAATGTCGCTGCTACTGTTATATGGTAATAACTGGGTTTGCAAAGGCATTTGATTTATATCTTCTAGAGGAATACTGTATATTTAGATAAAAGTTTTTCTTCGTGGCCGGAGTTCAGTTTTAAAGTAAAGAGAAAAATACAGCTGTTAAAAGAAACCATAATGGTGACCACTCATTTTAAAAATGCTAGTTGCCTGGCTATTATCAAATGGCTTCAGTATTTTCTAAATCACTGATCTAGGGATAAGTAGTCAAATACACAGTTCTGACTTCGATGGCTACATACGTGTACAGGGTCAGGTGACTGGAAATTGAAGCCAGTGGATCCGCATGATAGCCAGGCAAAGAAAAATAATACACATATTGTATATACTTGATGAAACATCTCCTTTTCTACAGTCAACAGATTCTCATTTGGATTGCAGCGCTTTAAGTGAGACAAGCCCGCTAATGCATTACAGTCATGTGCTGCCCTTTAGCAAGCACAGAGCAGGCGTCCCTCCTGCAGCGTCTTTGTAATGCAGGCGTGCGCGTAGCTCGCTCTGAAAGAAGAGGATTCTGGGACTTCTGAGTGTCTGCGTGATGGGGGTACATCAGCTGCAGGCGTCACACTGATGGAATGTGACAGGAATGAGAGCTGAGCTGTCCTTGGTGGTGATCGGCCTTTGCAGAGTACAGCTTTGAAGAAGCAAGCTGGCAGAGCGGGTCCTTCATGATGCAAGAGAAATAAAAAAAAAAGAGCTGGAGCTTTTTTTTCATTGCTGTAGCATTACGTTACATTATGTTCTAATCTGATTGTAGCTTCTCGGTCTTCTAAAGCAGTGTACAGAAAAGAAAGGTTTTCATTTGTCCTTGTGGGCAGCTGCCTGTCTTCTGATCTTTGATGAACAAAGAAGTATCACATCCTGATGGGAGACCAAGGTGACAAGGGGGCATCCTTTGCACCTCTCATTCAAACGCTAGAGTGAGCGATAGGGAGTTTGAGGGTCACATGGGTGCCAAGTGAGGGCATATTCACAATTAAAGGTGCATTAAAATGCCTAAAAATGCCTGAAAAATGGATGTATGTTGCCTTCTATTGACACGATTTTGGATTTTGACGTGTGTTGACATGCGGTTTTATTTGCGTTAAATTGCCATGCATGGTTATTTGCATTTTCAATCGTATTTTGTTAAAGGTTTTAATGAAAAAGAATACAAAGGAGTTACAGGTCACAAAAAGTAATCCAAAGGCAAGAAGTGTTACAAAGGTAGCAGAGCCTCGGCTATGAAAAGTACAGACGTTGTAAAACTGAAACAAAAGTAGATAAAATCTAAGTAACTTAAAGGGGTTGTAAACCCTCGCTGTTTTTCACCTTAATGCATTCCATGCATTAAGGTGAAAACCCTTTTCTACTACAGCAGCCCCCCCCTGACCCCAATCGTTCCTGCGCAGGGGACAAGCCTAGCAACTCCAGCCGCTGACTCGCGTCCTTATTGGCTAGATTGATATCAGCAAGAGCATTGGCTCCCGCTGCTGTCAATCAAGTCCAGCGATGTGAGAGCCGGGGGTAGGGCCGAGTCCTGCTGTCTGTGTCGACATGGCAGCCCCCAGGGAAAGCGCTTCCCTGAGGGGACCGTCAGAGGACAGGAGGAGCCAGGAGCACACCAGAAGAGAAGGATCGGGGCCACTCTGTGCAAAACCACTGCACAGAGGAGGTAAGTATAACATATTTGTTATTTAAAAAAAAAAAAAAAAATATCAAACCTTTAGTATCACTTTAAGGTAAAAGTATGGAAAGCTATCTTTCCATATCTACTACTCCAAAACTTGTAGCAAGAGCTCACTTTTGTACTTATTTTTAATCTACATCGACCTACCTTCAGCCTGAAGGCAATATTCGATCAGGGTGTCATATTAAAGTATGGTAGCAGTATACATTTTAACCTTAAACCTGAATGCTCATGTTTGTTCCTGTATTTAACTCCGCCTGATCTCAATGTCAGTTGACCTCTCTTATGGGAGGACGGACACACCATCTAAATCACAAGAACAAACCTGCTACCAGAATTATCAAAAAGAAGGAACATATGGCAAAAACAGAAGCGGAAAGCCAGAAGACCAAGAAAAGAGGGGTAGTAGAAGCAGAGGAAGAAAGGGGGAGGGGAATGACTCCAGTCCTCATAATCCAGAATACAATCTAAGTGGGTATGGTCCGGGGGTCATTGGTTAGGTATTTGACCCAGGGATCCCATATTTTCTCAAACAATTTCCTTTTATCATTTAAAATTGCTAATAGTCGGCAATGGTCATTTTTGCAGATACAAAAATATTTTCAGGATATTTTCTATGACATCACATCCTTTTCCTGTTGATAGAAGGAGAGAGGGAGGAAAACAGAGAGAGAGAGACAGTGACTAACACATTTGTGTTTTGGAGAGGCTTGACAAATAGGATGTCTAGCGTAACAGCCCTGATCATTGGGATTGTGCTAGCTTTATTGAGGAGGAGGAGGCGGATGAGGAAGTTGGGACAAGCTAAATGGCATTATGCATCCATTGCTCATACTAAATGGTGCTACACATCCATTCCTCATAGAATGTGAGAGTAAAGGGCAGATTGGGACCTTATCAACTATTTCTATAAACCATGCCATTGAGGCACCTCACTAGCAAGCTTTCCACTGCACATTCTCTACTTTTCCTCAAAGATGGCTGCTGAATGGGTCCTTGTAAGGGAAAACATTTTAAAAGAATTTTTATTTCTGTCAATAGACTTGTGTTGCATTAAAATGCATAGATGTAGCATTTCAACATAATGCACTGAACTGCACATGGCACCAGCTTTGTGGTGTGAATAGGTCACATGGAAAACAGTTCTTTTCCTTGTCCTTGCAGTTAACTGCATTTTCCAGTGTGGTAAAAAGAATGTCAGTGTAGTTTGTACGAACAGGGCCTGAAGATTTTTAAGTTACAGGGATATCTGGATTCAAAAGATCTGAGCTTTTATAGATGCTTTTGCTGGTTATGGTTCTATTCATGAATTGAGACACCACATAGGGGACAAGGATGTGGGAATCTTGGTGCAGTTTAGAGTCTGCAGTCATGACGGAAATAATAAATAAAGACATAGGGATTGATTTACTAAAACTGGAGAGTGCAAAATCTAGTGCAGCTGTGGATCATAGCCAATCAGCTTTTGACCTGTTCAATAAAGCTTTGACAAAAAAACTGGAAGCTAATTGGTTTCTTTGCAGAGCTAAAACAAATGTTGCACTCTCCAGTTTTGGTAAATCAACCCCATGGTAGGTACAAGCCCAGCCAGTAGCCGGGAGGTTGTCAACTTACTTTGGAAGCTAGTCATTGGTTGCAAATACACACTAGAGGTCTTGAGATACTGGTGTGCACTGTGTGTTCCTGCCTTAAATTATTTTTTTTCTGTGTATGTCCTAAGATGGGAGCGTTGTTAGGTTAGAGTTAGGGACCACACTTCACAGAGGGGCCTTGATGAGGCAAGGTGCTTCAACATATGTTTGCACATGTCGCTCTTTCATGGTTTTGGATTTGTACAGCTGCACTGTTGACCATGCACATTTTTGTAATGACTGTGGACAACAGAGCGTGACAGATTCATGAATGTCGGGAACAAGACAGCAGGTACAAGCGAAGATCAACAACAGATAATCTAGACAGATACAGGATGGCAAGCTGGATCTGACTGAGGTGAAGGTCAATACCAGGGAGTCAAGTAGGCAGAGAGCGAGGTTGTCCCCTAAGGCAGACAAGGTCAATATTGAGAAGGCAGAGTGTCAAGCAGGTTATGGGCAAGCCCAGGTTAGTAACAAGGAAGTTAGCTTCACAAGTCTCAGGTAAGTTGCTGAAGGCCATGCAGCAGCTCCCAGATGCAGGCCTAGGCCCTAAATAGGTCTTCTGGCACCAATGCTAAGAAGCGCACACATGAACAGATGTACACAAATATGTACCTTCCTGACTAAAGCACTACTGGCTGAGGCACATGCACGTTCCCTTATGTGTCCCTGGCTACGTCAGCCTGCGGGACCTTCCTTACAAGTGGATTCTTATTTGAAATATTATTTAAAATATTTTTTAAGAACATTGTACTGGAGTGCTAAACTTAGAAGAAGGAAGAGGGCTGTATTACAAGTACCTATATTACTATACTGCCACTGTTATGGCACCAGGTGACCATGCCAACTTTTTGCTTTCAAAGTTTGTGTACGCCTCTTTATAAGTGTACTGCATTTCAATAAATGATGGCTAAAAACTGTTGGCAAACAAATACTGAAATGAAAAAGGGGAGAAGCAACACATTCCCCAGATGAATAGATAGTAATGTAGACATTTTCAGGGATGAAAATATCAAGGAACAAAAGACTGAGAAACAGCCGCTTTGAAGGAGTCTAGAAAACCGAGAAATAAGCGTGAGAAACCTACATAATGGCCGCTACAGTTGGCGGCGCTTCAGTGACAAAATCTCACAAAGCTTGAAAAAACATAAAAAGCCCAGGCGGTGATTACTGCTTCTGGCATCGACTTAATATTGAAATCTAAGTATTGGGGGGATTACCCTTCTACAGGAAAATATGCAGATATTGAATGTGACATATTCATTATATCTTAGTCGATACCAGGCGTTTTCATTTCTTCAATCATTTTCTCATTTTATTATTTTTTTTCTAAAAACAAATTCATAGAACCAAGGAAGTAAATCTGGGAAAAAATTTAAACCAAAAATTCATCACAGAGAGTGGTTTATGTAGTAAACTCTGTAAAGTGTTGAATGCTAGATTCACCTAAGAGAAAACTAAGTGCAGATGGGAGAGGAAATCCCTCCAAAATGAAGGAATCCCCTGTTATCATCAGGGTCACCAGAACAATGTGCCCATTGAAATATATCCTCTCTATTCTTGTTCTGGTGACAACCTAACATTTGGAATTTTCTTTCACTTTCACTCTTGGTGATACAGTTAAATGGGACAAATAAACCATTAATTTAATGACCACCCACCTAAATTTAGTGGTTCCCCCATTTCCTTCCAAACAGCCCGGACCTGCTGTGGCACGGACTCCACTAAATTTCTGAAAATATGCTACGGTATCTGGCACCAAGCCATCAGCAGGAGAAGCGTTTAGGTCCTGTAAGTTGAGAGGTGGGGCCTCCATGAATTGGACTTGTTTTTCCTGCACATCCCACAGATGCTTGATTGGATTTACATCTGGAGAATTTGGAGGCCAATCAATACCTTAAACTCATTGTTGGGTTCCTCAAACCATTCTTGAACCAATTTTTCAGTGTGTCAAGACACATTATCCTGCTGAAAGAGGCCACTGCTATCAGGGAATACTATTTCCATGAAGGAGTGTATTTGGTCAACAACAATGTTTAAGCAGGTGGTACTTGTCAAGTAACATCCACCTGAATGGCAGAACCCAAGGTTTCCTAGCAGAACATTGCCCAAAGCATCATACTGCTTATGCGGTTTTGTTCTCTTTCCCGTCCTGCATCCTGAAGCCATCTCTTCTTCAGGTAGGCGATGCACAATCACCCGACCATCTACATGATGTAAAAGAAAATGTGATTCGTCAGACCAGGCAACCTTCTTCCACCTCTGTGCTCCAGTTCTGACGCTCATGTGGCCATTATAGGTCCTTTTGGCTGTGGACACGGATCAGCATGGGCACCTTGACCAGTCTGTGCAACAAACTGCAATGACCATATTTTCTTCTTTCAACACATTAACTTCAGGAACAACACATTTACTTGCTGCCTAATATATCCCACCAATTGAAATAGAAACATGTGTCCTCTGTGCTCTGGCAATTTAGTAGTACGGACACCTCTGTACTATTAATTTGTTGCTGCTTGATGGTTTCCAAGGATTTCACACTGAGGTGGACAGCCTCAAGGCTGTGTGTAAAAAATAAAGAGATGGCTCCTTGGTGTGTAATTTATATCTCCTTACTGCTTGGTATATACCAATTAACAGTGTGGGTTTTTTTTTTTCGCTTTACATGAAAAAGCAAGCATAGTATTACCTAGCTAGTTCCCATCAGCATCGTCCATTGGAAGGATTTTCATCTCTATCCGCAGAAGCAGCAAGGCAATCTCCAGCGCACATCTGTGTCACAAACGGCTGACTTGAGGATTCATTAGTGACGAGAGATCAGTGGCAGCCTGTACAAGGACAAAAACAGCAGGAGAGCCTGCAGGGGAGGCCCGGCGGGCAGCTCGCGGCAGCTACGGCCTGATAACAAGAACTGATAATCTGACATGGGGCCTTCACCAGCATCTGTCTTGTTTAATGACCACAAAACAGGCTCTGATTGCGGCCCAGCAGCATCCTACTTGTCAGTTTTTTAACAAATTGGCACAATCAAAATGTTTTGGGTAAAAAATTAAACTGGATATTGGTTTACCACCTGTAATAGGTACTCGGGAACGTGGTGACGGGGAGGCTCATTTTCCAAATATTGCTCCCTGTAAACTGCTTAGGTGCATTCTTTACATCTCATTTTTTTTTTAAAGCTGAACTCAAGGCAATGTTCAACTACAAGATGAACTCTGACTAAAAAAATGAAATGAATAGCCTAATAATAATAAAATAGAAAAGAAATGCGCAGCTTCGTTATGGCGCTGTTCCCCCACAGTAATTCTTTTCCACCACTAGATGTCCTAAGTCTTCCAGGTTGAAGGACAGCCAGGTTCATTCAACCCACTTTCTCTGAGCCCAGGATGCCAAGGACCCAACCTTCTGGGGGGGGGGGGGGGGGGGG
>BLSH010316379.1:376755-392953 GCA_018402905.1 Glandirana rugosa | reverse complement strand
CAGGAGGTGGGAGAGACAGAGGAGAGGTGGAGAGAGAACAGGAGGTGGGAGAGACACAGGAGACGTGGAGAGGGTGCAGGAGGTGGGAGAGACAGAGGAGAGGCGGAGAGGGTGCAGGAGGTGGGAGAGACAGAGGAGAGGTGGAGAGGGTGCAGGAGGTGGGAGAGACAGAGGAGAGGCGGAGAGGGTGCAGGAGGTGGGAAAGACAGAGGAGAGGTGGAGAGGGTGCAGGAGGTGGGAGAGACAGAGGAGAGGTGGAGAGGGTGCAGGAGGTGGGAGAGACAGAGGAGAGGTGGAGAGGGTGCAGGAGGTGGGAGAGACAGAGGAGAGGTGGAGAGAGAACAGGAGGTGGGAGAGACACAGGAGACGTGGAGAGGGTGCAGGAGGTGGGAGAGACAGAGGAGAGGTGGAGAGAGAACAGGAGGTGGGAGAGACAGAGGAGAGGGTGCAGGAGGTGGGAGAGACAGAGGAGAGGTGGAGAGGGTGCAGGAGGTGGAGAGACAGTACAGTAATGAAGGGAGGTTATATGAAACTTTTAATCATTGCCTTCATTTTTTCTATTCTTACTATAATTTTCAAACTATTTGTGTGCTGTTCAGGGGTTAATCATTTGCTTTTTCCTTTTGCTGATTTTCTTGGCATGAAATTAAACTTGATTTTGCTGCTATATCATGTAATTAACCTGGAAAAGGCTTCAGTAAGGAAGCATTAAGCATCCTCTAGAGAGTTTCTCACAAGCACCTGGTGGGTAGAGCGCTCAGAAGTACATTCCAGGAGAGATGGCGGTAATGTGCGAGAGACACAGGCGGAAATGTAAAACCCTTTGGGTAAAAAAAAGACGTAGATATATGGGGATTATTTAAAGGAGAACTCTATTAGGCACAATTTATATGGCCACAAGCCAAATTTTAGCTTGCGACTCAAGTCAACATTGTTAGACAAGTAAAGATAGAGCAATCAATTGAACAGATATATGGCCCCTAACAAATTCTTACATGGTTTGATCTTAATTTTGGTGGTTGAACAAACTTGTGACAGTAGGTCTCCCTTGGCGATTGCTTGCGATTGTTAAAGTGGTTATACTTGACCGAAAATTCCCACATGCATGACCGGTGTAAAGCCTGAGTCTTGGTTTATTTATTTTTTTAATTCCCTCAAGAAGGGAAAAAAAAATACTGCCCTTCTTCCCAGCTCTATGGCCCGCAGTACCACAAAAATGTCCATGGTCATTGGAGTTGAATGATGACCAGCTCATTCAGCCTAGAGGACTGAGGAGATACTGTGAGTGCAATGGTTCTGGGACACCCAGGAGATGTCACTTCAGTGCCCTACAACCGTAGTGTAATGATGCACAGGTCTGCTTTCCATATTATTGATTGCTGCCGGAGAGGATCTGAAAACTCATTGGGGTTTATTTACTAAAGGCAAATCCATTTTGCAATACAATTGCACTGCAAGTGCTCTTTGAAGTGCACTTGGAAGTGCAGTCGCTGTAGATCCGAGGGGGACATGCAAGGAAAATAAAAACAGCATTTTTGCTTGTACATGATTGGATGATAAAATCAGCAGAGTTTCCCCTCATTTCAGATCTTCCCCTCATATCTACAGCAATGCACTTCTATGTGCACTTCCAAGTGCATTAGCAGTGCACACCTGTAGTGCAAAGTGGATTTGCCTTTAGTAAATCAACCCCAATGTTTCACATGACCAGCCTGAAGACTTTTGCAAAAGGTAAGTTTAAAAAAAAGAAAGTTAAAAATGTATGCAGGAGTACTCCAGGGAGAGGAGATCTAAAAGGCAGAGGAGGAATCTGAAGTTTGGCAATGGACTTTCAGTCTGATGACTGCTGTAAACCCATGTAAATTTAAATTTGATCACTTGCATGTTGCCCTTTTCGCTGCTTTATTCAGTGCCCCCCTTGAAAATTGCAGTGTATCTGAACATTTCATGACTCATAATCATCCATCCTGCATGCGCTCATCCCTGACGCGCTATATATTTAATTTCCAGTAAGCCGAGAATTTTTTTCTGCAGAACAATGCAATTTTTTTTGTTTAGTCTATTCCCTGCAGACCATCTGCTGGCTGCGTCTTGTACAATGGTATGCAGAATTTGTGTACATTGTTCCACCTAATTGATTTAAACCCTGCTTCAGATTCATTTTGGACGCTCGCATTTCATTTATGAAAAAATCATAAAGACAATGACTTGTTTTCTGTTTCACGAGGGGTTTGTGTACCGTCTGCCGAATGCCAGCTGCTGAAGATTTGTGGTGCCTCTGAAAGGGGACCTCCATTTAAAATTAATATTTTATTTTGATAAGCTAGCAAAGACAGGCAGTTCATAAATGTCAATCTTTGTTGTGGAGGTGCCCTTCAAGTGGGTGCAAGCTGATCGTATTGCTTGGGTCGGCAAACTTCAGAAAGCCAATGAATGCCAACATTGGCAACCAAATTGTATTACAATATTTAATGTGCCCAGATATTTATTACAGGCATTTACTCAGAGCTTTACATACTGTGTATTCGCATCTGTCTTTGCCCTTAAAGTGGGAGTAAACTCCCATTTCTGACTTTTACCTATAGGTAAGCCTTTAATAAGGCTTACCTATAGGTACTGGAAATATCTCCTAAACGTG
This sequence comes from Glandirana rugosa, assembly GCA_018402905.1. Lineage (NCBI taxonomy): Eukaryota > Metazoa > Chordata > Amphibia > Anura > Ranidae > Glandirana > Glandirana rugosa. The sequence continues at coordinate 390,315 of BLSH010316379.1, read as the reverse complement.
CACCCTTTAGGAGATACTTACTGTACATGCAGTTGGTGACATCACCGGCGCATGCCCGGGTGGCCGTCCCTTCAGAGTTCTGTGCCTTAAATGGCGGCTACCGTGTGCATGCGCGGGAGTGATGTCATCGCGACTCCGGCCAGTCACACAGCATACTGTGCATATTAGCACATTATGACATCATTGTTCAGGTTCGGGAAAAAAAAACATCCAGCGGTTTACTACCACTTTAAGGAGCTTACAGTTTAAAGCGGAGTTCCACTCCTTTTAAAAGTCAGCAGCTACAAAAAGTGTAGCTGCTGACTTTTAATAAACAGTAACTTACCTGTCTCCCTGTCCAGCGATGGCTGCGCCGGAAGCCTCGCTCGTCTCCCCCCTCCTCCCGACGGCCCCGCCATTCCTAGTGTGGGCACCCGGCCCGGCTTCACGGCCGGGCACCCACTGCGTATGTGCGAGTCTTGCTGCGCATTCCTAGTGGCCAGGCAATCTTCTGGGACCTGTGACGTGTCCCAGAAGATCACCAGGAGGGAGGGGCCGCCTAGGAGGAGAGGAGGAGTCGCCTAGGCGGCCCAGAGGCGGAACGTGGAAGAGGGACAGGAAGTCCCTCTGAAACCTGGGGACACCCCCCCCCCCCCAAAAAAAATGACATGCCAAATGTGGCATGTAAGGGGGTGAGGAGTGCTTAAAGCGGAAGTTCCATTTTTGGGTGGAACTCCGCTTTAAGGTCTATAGTTCATATGCATATTGTACACATATAGTGCCAATTTAGACAGAAACCAATAAATCTACATGTCATTGGTGTGTGGGGGGAAACCAACACAAGTGCAGGGAGAACATGCAAACTCCATGCAGATAGTGCCCACAACGGGATTTGAACTGAGAACCTAAGTCCTGCAAGGCAGAAGTGCATTTTTCTTCCCGCAGCAAAACGACAACCGCCTGCACCCTGCCTCGACATAGTGTGCTCCTCATAGTACAAAATGGTTTCAGCTTGGTCTCCTACCAATGGTAGAGCCCCCTCTAACATGGTTCGTCCAGTAGTGGCTTAATCTACAATGGGTAAAACATGTTAGAAGTGGGTTATTCCATAGGTAGGACACCGAGCTGAAGCAATTTTTGACTAAGAGGAACACAGTATATGCCAAAGCAGTGTGCGGAGGAGCATCATTTTGTTGTAGTTCTCAATGTGTCTCACAAGCTGGTATTCAACCCGACCGGTACCTGCAAACATTGAGGCCAGTCAGCTGGAATAATAGATTGGGGCTTTCGAGCGATATCCGTTTTATTTGGTTTTTGGTCCAGTGTTCTTCCCACATGTTCACATCCTCCAGCATACATACCATATGATGGATTTACTAAAAAATGTGGTTTGCTATTGGGTGTCCGCTACAGCGTCTGAAAGTGCGTTGCCTAAATGGTGACAAGCCCAAAATAAAAAAGCGATTTGGTTTTAGGTCCATGTACCCACTGCTAGTGATTATACACTTGCTTCTGATGTAAGAGCAAAACTAGGTATAATAATTTTAAACTGATAGGCGCGACTGTAAAAAAACAGTAAAAGTAATAAGCCTTTTTCAGGTAAAATGTTTGCATGTTGCTTTGTATGCACCATATTGGAACAGAAACATTATTTGGATGTCTTGATGCGCAGTCTTATGATATTCTAAGGGATTAGCTCAGTAGTGGGGTGTGCAGGACCCCCTAAATGGGTCACAGCACAGTGAAGTAGGCACGAACAAACAGCAGGATCTATGTGAAAGCAAAAACTGTGGTTTATTTACAGGTCTGTGGTTACGAAGTGCAGGCATCAAAACAGGTAAAATAAAACAAAACAGAAAATAAACCCTTGCCACTTTGGGCATCTAACTACAAAGACACAGGAACCTGACTACTTGTTCTGCCATAGCTTACCGCTGCCCAGACACTTGATGGTCACAGAGAAATAAACAGAGGCTTTTAGTCACCCAGACTTAATCTCACCATTCAGAGGTATGGCTGCTCCCCAGTCTGCCATGTACAGAGATCTGGTTCCAGGGTGGAGCCCCTTGTTAAAGCAACCTGGGAGTTTTATAGAGCCCTGAGTGCTTTATCTGTTACACCTGAGCTTGTTTAGCCCTCATTGAGCCCAAAAAGGCTCACTACACAGCACAACCACAAAAGCCATCAGTGTACAGCATATACCTGGGACATATATATCTCCCATCCTGGACACAACCCATAGATTTTCCTGTCTTTCTATCAGGTTATATAGGCTCAGGGATCATATTTAATATGCACATTGCCCTCACACGATCCTGCAATGCAAGCGTACCATAGAGATTCATCTCTGCTGTTGTCCATTTCCCTTGAACAAATTAAGCCCATACACAGGAGAAAAAGAAAGACCTCATTTGCCCTATACAAAGCGTCCGTACAGCTTCATCCTGATCATACAGTTCAGTTCTGGACTTCTGGCTGCCAGTTCAAAAAGAAGAGGATTTCCTGGAACATGCTCAGGAATGGCAACTTAATAAGGGGCGCAGAGGACTTCAGCTGAAGGTTAATTGAACGTAATCTATTTATCCTTTAAATTAATCTGTACTTCATTTTAAACATTCAAAAGTAAAAGTCCTATCTAAGCATACACACCCCAAGATGTCCGGTGGTATTAGCAAAGAAAACAAAACCTCTTTTGTGCACCTCTCTGATTTAGTTTCACTTTGATTTTATGGCCAGATTATAGTGGGTGGGGTTTGCTGGGTTCCTCCTACAGTTCTGCTCTATTCAGCCTGTACAGCACAGCGATAATGTCACTGCTACATTTACAAGAAAATATATGGATTTCTAAAGGCATTTAGTGCATAAAATCTGGATTTATATCTTTTGAGGCTATTAAGGAATATATTTAAAAAAAAAGTTGTTTATTTGTGCTCAGAGGTCAGTGGTATTAATCATTCCAGATCCGCGCTATAGCCGAAGTACGGCTCCAGCGCAGATCTGAAATGCCGGGACGACGTCCATGGATGTCGTCCCCTGTGCACGCTCCCGGCTCGCCCCCTGGCGGGAGCGGACTCGATGTCCGCTCAAGACCCACAATCGCCTGACAGAGCTGCAGAACAGGGACCCGCGTTGTAAACACGGCGGTTCCCCATTCTGTGAAGGGGGACATAGCAGATCTATTGATCCCTGTCACTGGGATCAGTTAGATTTGTTATGTCCCGGCCAGCCCCGCCCCCCCACAGTTAGAACACACCCAGGGAACATTTGTTAACCCCTTCACTGCCCCCTGCAGGTTAACCCCTTCAATGCCAATGACATTTACACAGTAATCAGTGGATATTTAAATTTCTGATCGCTGTATAAATGTCATTGGTCCCAAAAATGTGTAAAAAATGTCCGACATTTCTGCTGCAATATCGCAGTCCCGATAAAAATCGCAGATCGCCGCCATTACTAGTAAAAAAAAAAATAATAAAAACGCCGTAAATCAATTCCCATAGTTTGTAGACGCGATAACTTTTGCGCAAACCAATCAATATACGCCGATTGCGATTTTTTTTTTTACCAAAAATATGTAGAAGAATATATATCAGCCAAAACTGATGAATAATTTTTTTTAATGGATTTGTACTTTAGCAAAAAGTAAAAAATATTGTTCTTTTTTGCAAAATTGTCGCTCATTTTTTGTTTATAGCGGCGATCAGAAATGACGCAGAGATGATCAAATACCACAAAAAGAAAGCTCTATTTGTGGGAAAAAAAGACGAAAATTTTATTTGGGTACAACGTCGCACGACCGCGCAATTGTCATTCAAAATGCGACAGCGCTGAAAGCCAAAAATTGGTCTGGGCAGGAGGGGGGTTTAAGTGCCCAGTAAGGAAGTGGTATTAAACTGAAAAGCAAAAACGTAATATTATTATTATACAGGATTTATATAGCGTCAACAGTCTGCACAGCGCTTTACAACATGAGGGAAGACTGTACAGTTACAATACAATTCAATACAGGAGGAATCAGAAGACCCTGCTCATTAGAGCTTAATATATTGCAGTTTACCAATCTTAAAATGTGGTGGCTGAGGTTTTTTTTTTGGGCTTTTTTTCCCTTTTGGGATAAAGGTTTTACATGAATAAATATAAGCTGACCACCAGAAGCACCACTGTCAGTGTTTTTTCTCAGCCCTCTGACTGCCACTTTTTCTGCACAGCAGCACCTTTCACACATGTGGACCACCTGTTTCATCAATTTAGTTATGTTTTTTCAAAGAAAAAGAGGTTTTAGGGTCCTTTCACACTAGCGGAGTCCATTTTGACGGGCTCCGCTTGCTCAGCGGGGATCGATCCGTTGATCCCCGCTAAGCCGGGGGATGACAGCTCCGTCTGTGATCACTGTGCAGAGATGGACCTGTCAGAGCCCCGCTGTCCTCTATGGGAATCGGATGAAAACGGATCCACCTGTCCATTTTCATCCGATCCGATCTGCCAGAGGGATGGAAAATAGGGTTTCCATCCATCTGTATTAAGTGGATTGGATGTCAGCGGATAGAGGTTAATGGAGCGTTCGTTCAGGTCCGCCTGAAAAACTGACAGGCAGACCTGAATGGTTCCTACCTGTGAAAGGGGCCTAACTAAAGTTTGCATCAGTTTTTCATCCATTTTTAATTCAATCTTATTTTATTGAAAAAATAAGGTGGAAAATACGATCAGCATTCCATCTATTTTTACACCCTCCAGCTAGAGCCCTTAACCACTTGAGTCTGTCTAATTACATCCATTTTTCATCCAAACGTTTTTTTTTTAACAGAAGAAAAATTGGGCTTTGATGTGTTCCAAAAAATGGATGTTGATGGAAGCAGATGATCATCCATTTACATCAGTTTTTCCATAGAGATACATTGATGTTCTTTTTCATCTGTCAATGGATGGATGAAAAACAGACAAATGGCCCGCATGTGTGAAAAGGGCCTAACTGTGAAAAAAAAAATTAAAACAAAAACTAAAAAATGGAAACGAATGCAGCCACCACACCTTAACATTTGTAAGCCGCAAATAATTACATTTTGTGTTTAGGTTTAATACCGCTTTAAAGCCCCATACACACGGGCCGAATGTTGGGAGACAACGGTAACTTAAAGAAAAAAAAGGCCGTCATTTGGCCTGTATGTATGTCGCTCTGTCCGACAGAAGCCGGCATGTCGGACATGCATGCTGGAAAACCAGCAGCTGACCGACTCCCAATCAGCACTCCCCCCTCTCAGAACACAACAGCTCAGTGGGGAAGATCGCTGAACTAACCTTGCATGGTTAGTACAGTGGCCCTGACTAGAGCTGTTAGTGTATACCTGGCTTAAAGTGGTTGTAAAGGCAGAAGGTTTTTATCTAAATGTATTCTATGTGTTAAGATAAAAAACCTTCAGTGTTTAGCATCCCCCCTAATACTTAACTGAGCCCCATCTCTATCCAGCAATGTACACGAGTGCCTCAGCCGTTCGGGACTCTCCCTCCTGATTGGCTGAATCAGCAGTACGGCATCATTGGCCCCCACTGCTGTCAACCAAAGTAAGTTCGCCAATCAGGAGAGAGAGACGGGGCGGGCCGAACCACAGCTCTTTGTCTGAATGGATACACGGAGCTGCTTCTCTGCTAGGGTGCCCCATAGCAAGCTGCTTGCTCTGGGGGCACTTGACAGGAGGATAGGGGACAGGAACACCAAAGAGGGACCCGAGTAGAGGAGGATCTTGGCTGCTCTTTGCAAAATCACTGTACGGAGCAGGTAAGTATAACATGTTTATTATTTTTAAGCAAAAATAATGAGACTTTACTATCACTTCACTCATGCGAATAGGGCTGACTACAGTTACTTGCAGGACACTCAGCAGGGCTCCATGCAATTGGCTGAGTCTCCTATAAGTAATCATAAATGGCCCCATTTGCAAGTTTATATGGGTCTTTAAGACTAACCCCCCACTATCATGAGACTGTCAGACTTGGTGATTAGTTGCTCAAACAGCCAGCACTGCATTGTGGTAGCAAGAGGGAGGCAGCGGCATACCTAGCATATTTAACACTGATGCGTATGGTTTTTTCACAACCTCTACATAGGGATAGACAGCTATAAGAATGATTGGTGTTAATGGAGGAACTATAATATTTCAATGCACTCAGCCTATCCCTGGCTCTGTCTGGGGTGGACTGCTTCAAACACCTATTCTAGGTTCAGCACTGGAAGAGATTCACATGTTCTCCCATTCCTGAAATACCAAGTATTTTGCCTGGCTCTGGAGGGCAAATGGGATGGTGAGCAAGTGCTCAGAACTGGCAAGCAACAAAAAAAGAGGGAGCTAGAGACCTTGATGCTTTGACATAATTTGGCAAAGCACAGGTTCATTTTAAATATTTTCATATTCTTAACGAGCACTAAATAAGTGTTTAAACAAGCCATCACTAACTTCTATAGCTACAGACTCTGTAGAGCAATTTGTTCTTCATAGGAGAAATACTGGCGTTCCAGAAAGTCTCAGCACTCTGCTCTCCCCTCTTCCTGTGACGTCATAGGTGGAGCCATGATTCCAATATGTCCCTTCAGCTACATCAGTGGTTCTCAACTCCGGTCCTCAGGACCCACCAACAGGCCAGATTTTAAGTATTACCTTGGGGAGATGCAGACTAGAATACTGCAATCACTGAGCAGCAAATGATATCACCTGTGATGCATTTCAGTTATCCTGCAAACCTGGCCTGTTGGTGGGTCCCAAGGACGGGAGTTGAGAACCACTGAGCTAGATGCTCATCTAAAATCACTGATGCATATTGCAAATAAATATTAAAATGTTATATACCCATTTATTCCAAAATAGATACAGCTGTTTCAGGCTTTTTGACTATTATCGCTGCAGTTTAGGGAAACAAGTAGGGTTTTGGACCCAACAAGACACTATAACCAATACCATATAGATTATGGTGAGGAAGAACGAAAAGGAATCAAAACGCCTTCCAACTAAATTAGTACGTACCACAGTAAAGCCTTCTTAGTATTATGCAGAGTATTGATATAACGCTGGAAGCTTGTTGAAAGCAGTAGACACCTGTCATGGAGGAATATTAGAACATGAACAGGAACTAGATACAAACGAGTACTCTTCTGAAGTTTACACACAAGGTTATCTGCTTGTTCAAACCTTGGTGGTTGCTCCATGTAGTGATCTTCTTTAATGTCTCCATATAGAAAAGCAGTTTTAACATCTAGGTGTTTCACTTGCATGCCCTTCCCAGCTGCAAAGCTAAGAAGTGCTCTGATGGTGGAGTGCTTTATGTCGGGAGCGAATGTTTCATCGTAATCTTCATCGAATTTCTGGGAGTAACCCTTGGCAACTAGTCTGGCTTTGTATTTGTGGATATTGCCTTCTGCGTCTAACTTTACTTTGAGAGTCCACTTATTTCCTAGTTTTGTGGTTAGTAGGGAGTTATGTGAGTGTCCAGGTTTTATTTTCTTGAAATTACTTTAATTCTTCTTCTGCTGCCTTTCTCAATTTATTGGCTTCACGTTTTGGCAGTTTTTCTATGTCTTCCCAAGATATTGGTTCAAGTATGCTGTGTGTTTTGACAATGTATGACAGCTTGAGGGGTGGTATCCTCTTTGTAGTCCGATTGGATCTTCTGACTTCAGACAGTTCAGCAGGATCTGGTGGAGAACTTGATTTAGGCGTTGTGAGTTCCACCTCTTGTGATTCCTGCACAGGTTCACTTTGGTCGACCTTTTCTTCTGGTTTGCTTGGCATACTCACTTCACAGCTTTCAGGGATCAGTGTTTCTGGTGATGGACTCTTATCAAAATAAACACTACGGCTTGTTGTCACTTTGTCAGTCTTTGGGTGTAGGATTCTGTAACCCTTAGTTTGCTCGTTATAGCCTACTAGAATGCCCTCTATGGCTCTTAGACATGTGAAATTCGTTTCATTCCAAATTTGTTTTTCAATGAAATTTGAAAAAATTTGGTGATTCGAAAATATTCGAATAACAAAAATACATTTTATGAATTTTTCCGAAGTTCGGAAATTCGAAAATCCGAAATCCAAAATTCTGAAAATTAAAAATCAAAAAATCTGAAATTTGAAAATTTGGAAATTCGAAAATCCAAAAATAAAAACAAAAATCCGAAATAACTAACTATTACTATGAAATTATAGGTATTGGAATTTCATGTCAAATTTGGCTGTTAGTGAACGCAACGAATACAAATTTATCCAAAATAACGAATGCGGCATCTAAATGAATGGAACATAACGAATTAATAATAAATAATAATTATAAAAACTTTTTATTATTATTATTAATTTGTTACGTTCCATTTGTATAGATGCAGTATTTGTTATTTTGGATAATTTGTAACTTCAGATAAATTCATATTCGTTATGTTCACTAAAAGCCAAATTTGAAAGGAAATTCCAATTCCTATAATTTCATAGTTGGTTATCATTAGTTATTATTTTAAATTTTTGAATTTCTGAATTTCTGGATTCTTGAATATCCGAATTTCAGAATTTTCGTATTTTCGATTTTTCAAATTTATTCAAAATTTTGATAATAACGAATGACCCAATAAACGAAAAATAAAACAAATAAAAAGGGAACTAACACATTTTTCCGCAGTGCACATGTCTAATGGCTCTATTCTCCAGCTTGGATCATTTTTCACTTGGAATATAGGCATATGCTTTACACCCAAACACTGTGATGTGCCCTATGCTAGGCTTTGATCCATGCCACATTGCAAATGGAGTACTTTTATTAGCTCTTGAGTGTAGTCTGTTCTGTAGGTAGGTTGCAGTCATGACTGTGTCTCCCAAGTACTTGTGAGGTAGGTTGGCATCCGACAACATGCATCTGGCCATTTCTATAAGAGTGTGATTTTTCCTTTCTGCCATACACTTGTTCAGGAGTGTATGGTTTGGTTGTCTGGTGTACTATTCCTTATATCTTCAGATATGAGGCCACTTCTTTGCTTATGTATTCTGCCCCATTGTCAGTGTGTATTATTCCCGGTTTGCATTGGGATTTGTTGCTAGACATGGCAATGAACTCTTGAAGTTTCTCTGATGTTTCATTCGTATGTTTCATCAGATAAGTAGTTGTGTACCAGGAATAGTCATTAATGAAAGTCAGTAGATATCTGTCCCTGCCTGACTTGGGAGTTTTCATTGGACCGCATACATCACTGTGTATGAGCTGTAGGGGGTGGGTAGTTTTTCTTTGAGGGGGGGCATGTGTGGCTTTTGCTTCAATACAGCACTTGCATTTCATGAGCACTTTGCAAGGCGCTATTGTCAAATCTTCTGATAAGCCTCTCTTTATATATAATTATGAACGCTCATGCAGTTTTTGTAAGGAAGTCCGCATACCTTTTGCCGTTTTCTCTGTTCTCATATGGATAAGCTGGTCATCTTCCACTAGTAAGCTTATAATTGCTTTTGCCTGCCTATCCTTCCTGTCCCAGTCCTCCGTCTCTCCATTTTTGGCCCAGTCTGTATTCAGCACTTGCCACAAGTCATCCTTGTTCAAAAACATTTCTAGCTTAAACTTCCACAGCTGGTAATTGGCATTGTTCAGCTGTGCTATTGCAACCTTCATATCTGAACCATTTGCCATCTTTCAAGAGCGTGTATACAGTACTCACAGATTCTCTGTAGAATTCTTTCCAGTGCCTGTGCTTGCAATATCCTCTTCACTGTCTGGATGCTACAGGATGCTCTGGGACCTATAACCTATTGTGCAGAGATAGACACCTTTACTGTCATGGAGGAATATTAAAACAGGAACAGAAACTAGATACAAACTGGTACATATAAAACAATAAGGATGGTACTTCCTCTGATTACCTTACCATACAATAACACACTATAACACTGCCGTGCCATCTGCTGGTATAGACAGGTATAATGCATATGTATAATTCATTATACAGTATATAAAGCTGATTGCTGTTGCTCTTCCAAGACTTAGAACAGAAGTTATTGACATATCTAATTCCATCATGTATCCCAAAAATAAGAGGATTATGCTTCATGTCAGGACAGAGGGCAAAGCCTTGCAAATCATTCCTTGTAAGGTTGTATCTAATAGAAATGCATATCACTTGGCTTGTAGGCCACTATAACATCTAAGGTCATAGATTTACAGACCATCTCATCAGTAGAAAAGAAGGACACTTGAAGGCCATCCATCTTCACAAACCAGCTGTACTATCAACAAGTAGAGCTCTCCCCGCAAGTAAATTAGGGTGCCTTGTCTTGGGGACCAGACTACAATTTATAGGCAATCTTTCTTTGCCAGATTACTTTAATTAAATATTGATTTTAACTGTAGAATTCTTGAAGCGCAGACACAAGGCCCAGCCTGGTTTACTGAGCTTGGATAAAACTTCAGATTTTTAGTTTGGTTTAGCAGTGATTTCATGTTAAAGCGATGTGCAGTTACAGTTCGGGAGTTGGGGCTGTGCTATCTATCGGTGTGCTACATAGCTGTTGGCTTGAGTTATTGTAAAGTTTACATGAAAATCCTTGTAATGGTTTTGGGTTGAGTTATTGTAAAGTTTACGTGAAAATCCTTGTAATGGTTTTGGGTTGAGTTATTGTAAAGTTTAAGTGAAAATCCTTGTAATGGTTTTGGGTTGAGTTATTGTAAAGTTTACGTGAAAATCCTTGTAATGGTTTTGGGTTGAGTTATTGTAAAGTTTATGTGAAAATCCTTGCAATGGCTTTGGGTTGAGTTATTGTAAAGTTTACGTCAAAATCCTTGTAATGGCTTTGGGTTGAGTTATTGTAAAGTGTACGTGAAAATCCTTGTAATGGTTTTGGGTTGAGTTATTGTAAAGTTTACGTGAAAATCCTTGTAATGGTTTTGGGTTGAGTTATTGTAAAGTTTACGTGAAAATCCTTGTAATGGTTTTGGGTTGAGTTATTGTAAAGTTTACATGAAAATCCTTGTTAATGGCTTTCCTTTCCGTACCAAATTTCCAAGTCATATATGATGTAAAATATTTGCAAGCATGCCCTTTATTGCTAAATGCATGTCAGTTATTGCAATCAGTAACAAAGCAGAACAACCGCAACAAAGTAAATCAATCATAAGGTAAGTTGCATGTGCAGTATCTTGTAATGGGAGCATCATACTGTATGTATAGACCCTGCCACAGGAGTCCTTGAGTGATATAAGAAACTATTAGGTAGTTTAATTCTCCAGCATCTACTTAAAACTGAAATTTGATGTTTGGGTGGACTAACCTTTTAAGAATTCTCAGGGCTGCCCCTAGCTCTGTGGGGGTGGGGCTTTGTTTGAAGAAGGTCAGGATAATTATTGTACTATTCAAGATGGTGGTCACAGGATTTTGTCCTGGAAATTTTGGCAAATACTCCTAACAAATAAAATGGCAGATGCAGACCCCTGGACTGTTACTGACAAACATCAGCATGTTATTGGTTTCTGCACTTTCAGGTCACATGGATGTTTTTCTTCTTTCTCCTGTCACTCCCCTCCCCCCTAACATGCTGCTGTTTGTCATTGCACAGGCCCAGACAGTGACGTCCCCCTCAGCGGAGCCCCACTCCCAGGGAAGCAACCTTACAGCAGCGCCCCCAGGTGTGTGAGTGGAGCATCGTGTCAAGGCATTTGCTCACACAGTCCCTGCCCCCGCGGAGCAGAGCTTGTGGCACCGATCCATTAGCACAGCGACCTTCAGAGCCTTGAAACCCAGCAAAGAGAATTATAATACTAATTACTACACAGAGCATTACAGCATGCCGCTGATCTCTGTTCAGCACGATGAGTATCTTTCTGAGCCTGCCAGTTGTTAAACAAGAGAACCTGTCATTTTTCCAGTAAATTGACAGGCTGCATTTTACAAAGTCACAATGTCTTTCTCTCCTGTAAAAAAAAAAAAAGATAAAAAAAGCTTTTCCTGAGAGGAACATACAGGCTTCCATGGATAACAAAATGCCAATTGCCTGGCTGTCGTTTTAACCTTCTTACCCATTACAATGGATGCTTTCATGTTATTGTCAGGAAAGGTTTCCTTAAGAATTCTGGGGATAATACTCACAGCAATTAAATAGATTCAAGCTTTGAAAACATATAAAGCAGATCAATTATTATTTATCATTTTAAATCTATAGCATGGATACATAAAGACAGGAGGGTTGAAATACTTTGGAGAACATGATGCCCCAGGCTCTCTCCAATACTGGCCACTTGACAAAAAGCCTAGTTCTTTGGTGACATATTCTCTACTGAAAAGAAAGGATTAGTCTAAACTGATCCATCTCTGCAGCAAAGATCACATGACCAAGAACCTGGGGTTTTGGTTATGTGAGCAGCACTGGAAGGAGCCTGGAGCAGCAATTTCTCCAAGACAGGTAAGTCTTTGAGCCTTTTTTATTTAACCAGCCCTGCGAGAATGGAAGTATGGCTTTATATGAGTATAAGATGACTTTAATGAAAAAATATATTTGGATGCTGTGTCAACAGGCAGTTTTATCTTGATATACTATTTATTTTGCTGCCCCCAACTGTTATACTGAGCAGGATCCACCTGAGACTAATATTTTGGTGTTTTTCTGGGTGTCATGAGGTTAATTTACCCAACATATTGTAATATCGCTTTGGGACCCAGTAGTGAAATTTTCCCACCAGTGTTCCCAGCTCCTCCCATTACAAATGGGGTTTTCCTTGTCCAAGATTTTAGAACACTGCAGAAGCAGAGAATCTCCCTTGCCTAGTCTATTAAAAGCAATCACTGGCATTCCTCACATCTATGAGGTCAAGGGGGATTTAATCCTTTGGCATCCACCTGACTTAAATTTGCTTCTGGTGAAGAAAAGCAAACACTGCAGTTGGGATGAGCTGAGTACAAAACTTTGATGCATCATGATAACACACAGAGCAGTGACAGATGAAATATCATTCAGGGACGGGGAAGGAGAGGGGGGTCCCTGTGGAAAATCTCAGGTTAATAGTCTCTCAGGTTGCAATAAAATGTATTAACTGTCACTACTGTGCGTATTACCCTGTGCTCTCTGATGGAATATACAGGGTGGGCCATTTATATGGATACACCTTAATAAAATAGGAATGGTTGGTGATATTAACTTCCTGTTTGTGGCACATTAGTATATGTGAGGGGGAAACTTTTCAAGATGGGTGGTGACCATAGCGGCCATTTTGAATCCAACTTTTGTTTTTTCAATAGGAAGAGGGTCATGTGACACATCAAACTTATTGGGAATTTCAATATTTACCGGGTGGGACATATAAGGTAGTCTCTCGTGTCCCATTATGCGTGTCATCACTGTCAATTATGTAAAATAACGTTGGACTCTCTGATAATTGGACTCTAAAAGGTGTCCCTGGGGGGAGAGGAAGGGGCAGGGACTTACTATAAAGTAGACAGTGACGAGACACACAATAGTACTACGTAGTTTCAAAACATGAGTCGAGTAGGGTTGACGTCACAAACGAAAAGAAGTGGTCTTCGTTTAAATTCAGTCCACCTACGGTTTCCTAATTTAGGGGGAACTGGAGTATCTACAC
>BLSH010316379.1:336703-376745 GCA_018402905.1 Glandirana rugosa | reverse complement strand
CCTGTTTGTGGCACATTAGTATATGTGAGGGGGAAACTTTTCAAGATGGGTGGTGACCATAGCGGCCATTTTGAATCCAACTTTTGTTTTTTCAATAGGAAGAGGGTCATGTGACACATCAAACTTATTGGGAATTTCACAAGAAAAACAATGGTGTGCTTGGTTTTAATGTAACTTTATTCTTTCATGAGTTATTTACAAGTTTCTGACCACTTATAAAATGTGTTCAATGTGCTGCCCATTGTGTTGGATTGTCAATGCAACCTTCTTCTCCCACTCTTCACACACTGATAGCAACACCGCAGGAGAAATGCTAGCACAGGCTTCCAGTATCCGTAGTTTCAGGTGCTGCACATCTCGTATCTTCACAGAATATGTTTTTTTTATGGTCAGTAAAAACCAATACCGGATGAGCTGCTCCTTCCAGGAGGTACCGCCATTCCTCCAAAGCCGACTTGATGGCCAACAATTCCCTATCACCGACATTATAGTTCCAGCAAGATGGTGCACCACCACATTATGGGTGTCAGGTCCAAGCATTCCTAGATGAACAGTTTCCTGGAAAGGGGATTGGTCATCGTGGGCCAGTTGAATGGCCCCCAAGGTCTCCCGATCTGACCCCCTTAGACTTTTATCTTTGGGGTCATCTGAAGGCAATTGTCTATGCTGTGAAGATACGAGATGTGCAGCACCTGAAACTACGGATACTGGAAGCCTGTGCTAGCATTTCTCCTGCGGTGTTGCTATCAGTGTGTGAAGAGTGGGAGAAGAGGGTTGCATTGACAATCCAACACAATGGGCAGCACATTGAACACATTTTATAAGTGGTCAGAAACTTGTAAATAATTCATGAAAGAATAAGGTTACGTTAAAACCAAGCACACTATTGTTTTTCTTGTGAAATTCCCAATAAGTTTGATGTGTCACATGACCCTCTTCCTATTGAAAAAACAAAAGTTGGATTAAAAATGGCCGACTTCAAAATGGCCGCCATGGTCACCACCCATCTTGAAAAGTTTCCCCTCTCACATATACTAATGTGCCACAAACAGGAAGTTAATATCACCAACCATTCCCATTTTATTAAGGTGTATCCATGTAAATGGCCCACCCTGTAGACTAAAGTGTTTACCTGTTGTATTGTCGAGAAGAGTAGTTAAGGTGAGCACTGCGCTTCTTTCCCTGTGAAGGTTTTGGTTATTAAGGAAAGACTATCAAAGAAAAGCCATACCTGGTAAACAAGTGGATAATTACCATTCCCGATGCCTCTACAGCTGAGATTCTGAATTATTCTTGAGAAATCCCTATCTGAAGTCCAAAGGGAAAACAACAGTTTAGGAGTTTTGGGCTCCTGGGTCCCCCACAGTGTTCACTGGTTCCTTCCTTCTGGTCTCCACATCACTACTGAGTCCTTCAGACTTCAGACAAAGATCTCTTCTAAAAAGAGCTGCATTCTGGCAGTGCGACAGGAGGAAAGGTAAGTATCCACTTGCCTTTTGTCTAGGTATGGCTATTTTAAATTGTAAAAGATAATGACAGGATCGCTTTAAGCCTTAGTTACTGAAATCCGTGGTTATTTTGCTTATTCTGGCTTGCAACAAGCATGCAGCCAGTAAAGTCTGAATCCTGTGACTCTCATCCCCCCAGGACTAGGATGACAATCCCAGAGCCTACCCTACCCCTTTAAAAGCAAATGAGCAATGACAGCAGCTCCAATATGACCTCCAAGCACATATAACAAAACACAAATTAGTGCAGATTTGTATTTATTAAAAAAGTGGTTGTAAACCCTTATATATACCCAGCAAAGTGACTGGCCTCAGGTAATACGCAGAGATTAAACAAATCTGCTTACATACGTTGTACCTGTTTATCTGCGGTCTTTCAAAGCTGAGAATTTATAAAGCTTGTCTAAGCTGTTACAAGAAAAGGGGACAGAGAGCTAAAGTTACACTTTGCAGAGCTCAGTGAGGAGAGCTCTGACAGCTGATTGGAGGGTAGGGACACCCCCCCCCCTCACATAGCATGCATGAATAGAGCTGAGGCTGTCAGTCAGCTTGAGCTCCCTCCTCTGTCACCTTTTTTTCTCTTGGTGGCAGGAAAACTTGTCAGAAGAGATTTGTGCTGATAGAAGAGGAATGAAGCAGCAGACAGAAATGACACTTAGTGCTCTTAGTTGAGACAAGTACACACTATAGATGGATATGCTTTGTTCATATTTTATGTCTGAGGTTTACAGCCACTTTAAATGTGTTTTTAAAGCTGAACCCCAAAGAAAAAAAAAGATTTACCCTTGCAATAAATCCCCCTCCCCACTGGGTTAACTGCTCGTTTTGCCAAGGGGGAGATAAATAAGGAGATAGACTTCCTGTACTCACTCCCTCACTGCTCTCCTCCACTGGCCAATGCTCTGGATTGCGGGCAAGCCCTCTGCATCCTTCAGAACAATGCAGGACTGCTGGTTCTGCATTGTACAGGATAATGTCAGAGAGCTGTAAGGAGTGAGTAGTAAGCTAAATACATCAACATATTCATCATCTTGTAGGCAGAATGAGCTTTTAGCTCTTGTAGTGAGGAGGGGGGGGGGCTACTATAATTTTTTTCTCCAGAGTTCGGCTTTATAGAGGAAGTAAACTTCCTTTGCTGACATTTACCTATAGGTAAGCCTATAATAAGGCTTGCCAATAGGTAATGTAAATATCTCATAAACGTGCGCCGTTTAGGAGATATTTACATTACATGCAGCCAGTGAAATCACTGGCGCATGCGCTCTGAAGGAACGGCCTCCCGTGCCGTTTCTTCAGAACCCTGTGCCATGAACGGCGGCTCCCGAGAGGGACGTCATCGCAGCTCCGGCCAGTCGCAGAGCCAGAGCCCCTGAACCTGGAAGCCAGACAGGTGAAGATGGCAGCCCCTGCAGGGCATGACATTGCGACGCTGGAACATCTTCCTTTTAAGGTAAGTTTCATATAATGTGTTAGTATGCGATGCATACTATGAAACTATGGGGGTTATTTACTAAAGGTAAATCCACTCTGCACTACAAATGCACTTGGAAGTGCAGTCGCTATAAATCTGAGGGGAAGATCTGAAATCAGGGGAAGCTCTGCTGATTTTATCATCCAATCATGTACAAGCAAAAATGCTGTTTATTATTATCCTTGCATGTCCCCCTTGAATCTACAGCGACTGCACTTCCAAGTGCACTGGCAGTGCAAAGTGGATTTGCCTTTAGTAAATAACCCCCCCTGACTTTAACTTGCAGGGGGGAAAAAAACAAAACCGTCCAGCAGTATGCAACCACTTTAAATGCAGCTCATGTAAGTACCTAAATTTGTCTTTGTATAAGCCTCATGAACAAGAACATTTAGGCTTTATGTAAATGGGTGTTTTGGGGGGGGGGTGTTAAAAATGCATGGGGCAGTTGTATTTTTGGCAGCTGCCAACCGTCCCCCTTAAGCTGCAATAGACAGCAGGTGGGAGTGTTTACATGCTGCAGTGGCAATGCTTCGCGCCTGCGGCAAAGTCTCCCAGACATGTAGCGATCATGCTTCAGAGAAAATGTAGACTTTAAGCATGTATAAATTTACCCTTACAGTGAGGGAGGAATGGCACTAAGAGACAAAGATGTGCGTTGCATAAGCACATGCTAACAAGAAACATGCTCACAGGAGAAGAGAGAAGAGTGAGCAGAGAGCGGACCTGATCAGTCTACTGCTGGTTTTTCCTCTATGCACTGGAGGGGCAATGGCTGGTAGGCTGGGAGGAGACCATACTGGATTCCTTAGCTGCAGTAGAGATAAGTCAGGTCGCCTATCTGGTTCTAACTATGTATTTAGTTGTTTTGACTGGAGATTAGCTTTATGGAAAAGAGATTTGATGTTTGGGAGATAGTTTGGTGGGCTGAGCACACCTACCTTCCCTTTAACCTAACCTCCTTCAGGGTATCTTTTATTAACTCTTCCAAACTTTTCCGGAGTACACCAAAACCTTCCTCATTGGCAAGACAATGTAAAGGATCAGTCTCACCTATCCGCTTTACTCTAAGACCCCATACACACTATTAGATTTTCTGTAGATTTTTGTCTTCATATTTACCAAAACCTTGTAGTGCAAGGGGCTGCCTGATTGCATACAAATTGAAACTCTTACGGTTTGACCTCATATTATATGGTTTTGGTAAATCTGAAGACAAAAGTCTACAGACAATCTAATAGTGTGTATGGGGCTTAATAGTGTATTTGAACTCGTAACTTTTTACTTTTGGCTTCATATATACTTGAATGGCTAAACAAGTATATTATAGAAAGACATTACAGTGTTAGATGTTATTGTACCAGCTGTCGGTGCTAAATACACAAGACCTCAAACATTTGCCCTTTGGGAATGGGGTTTCCAATGCACGATAGGAATGAAATGCCAAATTTTTGACTTACATTGTATGCAATGTATGTTATCCAACCAATACAGATTGCATGACATGCTTTGTATATAGAAGCTATCTATACTTTCTCTAGCATAGCCTCAAATACCACTGCAGATAGAGGTTTCACAGGCTCCACCTGCTGGTCAGAAAGAGTAGTGAAGCCTCTGCAGTCTGTATGTCAGCGCCATTCTAACATAGCTCAGTTTGAAAGATGATTATGTGATCTTTCTCTAGTGTCATCCACATGCATAGCTAAAATATTAGTCATCTAGTAATCATAAAACCAACTGACAGAGGCACTCACTTGAGGTTTTAAAATTAATTTCTGCATAATAAGACCAGCTGGGTCATCTTGTAAAGGGCCTATAGGTCCCAACATGCCCTGGCAGCTCAGATCACATACCCTGAGCGTATCAGTGACTATAGAAGTTGGTTTTAATTTGACAGTGCCGTCATCATTCAATAAACAGCTAGGATCTGAGCCCTGCATGACATCTCCCATCTGAGATCTGTAATCTTAATTATCTTATGTATCTGCATGCAGGAACATTGTGTTCATATGTATGTATTATAAAGTATTCATATGAGATTCACTATATACATAAATCATATATAACACAGTGCATGGTATATTCTCTATATAACTATATATGTATGCAATAAAAATAAACAAATATTTACTTTACTATGTGTGTATAGAATTTTCTGTGTAGTAATGCATCGTTTTTGTTTTTTCTTATTTATGCAGTTTTTATTATTGCAAGTATTTATATAACAGTCCATGCCCTCATGGAACTTACAATCTAAGATCCCTATGGCCTCATGCACACTGGGCGTCAAAAGCGCCACTTAAAGGCATTTGCTTTTTTTTTCTTTTTTGCCTCTCAACATCAGAAGTGACGTAATGTTTTGAATATTTTTGCGACTTTTTTTTCGTTTCTTATCATGTATAGTCTCGGTCGTACGGAACGAAAATCAGACTTGCGTGGTCGTACGACAAAAATTTACTAGTCTGCACATCCAGCTTTTGTCTGATGAAAAATCAAAAGCAGCTGTCGAAAGGAGCATACTAACAGTAAGAATTTCAGACGACAGGCTGCCGAACGAAATTTCCTGTCCGAAATGCGCATCTTGTGTACGAGCCTTTACAGGCATTTGGAGGCAGGAGCGTTTAGAGGTAGAAAAGAAAAATCACTTGCTTGTTCAGAAGAGGAGCATTTTGGCTGAAAAAAACCTCAAACGCGCCATTATAATGCATGTAAACACGTCTAAACGCACCTGAGCGCTAGGCACGTCTAGCACTTGAGAGATCATTAATTTCAATGGCCATAATAAATTAATATCCTGGCCAATAAAATGAGTGATGACTCAAATGCCTGTGCACCTGAATTCGCCCAAATGCGTTTGCAAAAAGCGGCTTTAGGCGCATTTTTACCGCTCCTTTTATCCAGTCAGGAGAAGAGGTGTTCTGAAGAGCTGGGCAAATGCCCAGTTTGCACAAGGCCTCATGAGTACATACACCCATACTAGGGCCAATTTGGACAGGAGCCAGTTGACCTGAGTCTTTGGAATATGGGATGAAACTTACACAAGCACAGGGAGAATATGTAAACTTCATGCAGATAGTGTCCTGACTGGGATGTGAACTGAGGATCCCAGTGCTGCAAGGCATCTATCCCTCCTTCTATCCATCTGTTCATCCATCCCATTCTTCCTTTCAACTGGCTTTTAACATTATATCATATTGGTGATTGTGTTCCCAGATTTCAAGTTAATGGCACCTTATGAGTAGGGACGGACTAGAACCTCTGGCTTTATTGCTGACAGCGTCCCCATTGGGTAGATTTAGTTATTACAGGTATTTATAGAACGCTGACAATTTACACAGTATTTTACTTGCTGTACATTGACATGAGTCCTTGCCCTTGAAAAGCTTACAAAGGTCCCTATTTTGTATGCATACATACACACACGCATGTTCAATTTTGACAGGTGCTAATTAACCTACCGGCATGTCTTTGGAGTGTGGAAGGAAGCCCATGACTTGCAGGGAGAACATGCAAGCTCCATGCAGATACTGTCTTGATCGAAATTTGAACTGAGGACCCCAGAATTGAAAGACATCCATCCCTTCTTCAATCTGTTATCTATCCATCTATCCTTCCTCCGTTACTCCACCCATTCTTCCTATCATCTGGCTATACCTCTATATCTATCTATCTATCTATCTATCTATCTATCTATCTATCTATCTATCTATCTATCTATCTATCTATCTATCTATCTATCTATCTATCTATCATAATCCGCACATTTTCAGCAGCATCCCTCGGTTGCCTATTCACACTGCAGCACACGCTTTGTGACTCATGTGGTAACACACTGTTAGGTGTAAATGGGCTCCTATATAGTTCCTATTTAAAAGCACACTTAGGCTGGATTCACACCAATGCATTTAACATGGTTTCCTATGGAACACGTTCTGTTGGTGCAAATATGCAAAATGCAAAACGCACTAAAAATGCATAGGTATGAATCCAGCCTGAGTGCAAATCTGCAAAATGCAAAACACACTAAAAATGCATAGGTATGAATCCAGCCTTAGTGCAAATCTGCAATATGCAAAACGCACTAAAAATGCATAGGTATGAATCCAGCCTTAGTGCAAATTTGCAAAATGCCTAAGGCTGCATTCACACCTATGCATTTTTAGTGCTTTTTGCATTTTGCAGATTTGCACTGCTGTCCATTTAACATGGTTTCCTATGGGAAATGCATTGGTGTGAATCCAGCCTATGCACACTTGTCTGTTTTCATGCAGCAGTAGAAATCCCAGTCTTTCCTGTGTAGTTAGTTCACATCTATGCACTGCAGGGTAGAATGAAAGGCAAAGAGAAGCCATATGGGTTCATTAACACATGTGTGTATGGCTTACCACATGTGCTGAAATGCACACAGGACAGTGTGAATCCAGCATATACTGCACATAAAGATGTGAGAAAGCCACCTAGCAAAGAATGTGGTTTCCTCTTGAAATTAATTTTCTTGCCATAAAATGTATGTGTTTTAAGCCTCATTCATATAGGCGTAATATAGTGTACGCCTATGCAAGGGCTGTGCTTGCCTGCACAGGGTTGCACAGGTGTTCTATGCAGGCATTCCCATTTATTTCAATGTGTATGCAGCGGCTGCACGGACACAGCCTCTGCCTCCAGTTTGAGAGGAATGTGGGTACGCTGTTCCGCTGGTCAAGTTGGGAGCAACAGCAGTGTTCATGCAGCTGCTGCCTCCCAATTCACTTGAACGGGACGGGAGGGGTTTCACATAGATGCATGGAACACCTGTGTATAGCGTTGCAACCTCATTCCTTTAAAACCAAACACATATTAATTACACAGGATCTGTGGCTGATTAAGGTGGTAATTAAACTCACTTGGAGCCTTATCTGCATTAAATTAGCCTCAGAACCTGTGTAATTCATGTGTTCGGGTTTGAAGGGATGAGGTGGCAACCCTACCTGTGTATCCCTGTGCATGCAAAAATGGCCCTCATACGGGCGTATGCTATAGTACACCCATGTGAATGAGGCCATACGGCTGGAAACAGACAAGTGTGAATAGGCTCTAACCTAAACCGCACTGGCTCAGCCCTGTTCTAATGAGAGCAATCCTAATGGTACCAGTATGGTCTCACCAGCTGTATAAATGTGTATCTTATGTGTGCATATTTTGTATTGTATATCATTGTACACTTGCCATTTTGTTTGCAATGTTTTAGATGCTCTTGTTTTCTGTTTGTCTTTTCTTATATGTATATGTCTGCATATGCATGTTTTTGTTTCTTTGCCGCATACATATATAAATAAACGCATGTTGAATGATGCTTTGTGTGTTTTGTGACCGCTAAGTGCCTAAATGTATAGAAGTATCAGTGTACTGAAACATTGTATACATTTGCATGTCTGTGATTTGATTTGTAAATGTGTATTTAGTATTGTTCTGTGTGTATGAATCATTAGAAAAACACATGGAAAGATCTATGTTCATCGGTCAATATATGCACACAGGTCCTCAATGAGAGCTCTTAATGCTCTGGTAGAATTGGAATGTATTATGCTGCTGGGGGAGGGGGAGAGGAAGAACATTAATGATTGTCTCCACTGAGTCGTGTGATTATTTAGCATATTGCAGCTATCAATAAATACCAATTGGAAGAATGATGTGAGAAGTTGCACTGTGCAGATATCATCAAATTTGATTAGAAAATATTTCAGAATTGCATTTATTCAAAGTGCAATTATGGATACACACATAAAAATGGAACAGATACTGAGAATAACATGCATCTTACAGAAGGAATAGACATACATGCAAAGACTATACAGATATGTAGACTAGGGTTGTCACATCCTCCCTTTAATCCAGGACACATAGTAATTACACAGGTTTTGTGGCTGATTAAGGTGGTAATTAAACTCACTTGGTGCCTTATCTGCATTAAATTAGTCTCAGAACCTGAGTAATTCATATGTGTCCTGGATTAAAGGGATGATGTGGCAACCCTAATGTAGACAGGGCATACCAATGATACCCAGAAACCGAGTCAAGAGACGTTAATGCTCTTTCCATAACAACGAGGATCTATCCAAAAATAACACAAATAAATCTGTGCTGTGTAGTGTGTCTTTATGCGACAGTGAGCTCTTTGCTTTGACACCCGATAATGGATAATGTACTTCTCGCTGCCCTCCACAGACTGGAAAGCATTAGGACATGAAAAGAAACAGAAGGTTTGTGGACCTAGTACATTATCCTCAACCAAAGGTATTTATTTGAATAAAAGTATCATACTCACAAACATAGGCATGTCTAAAATGGTCCTCCACATCAGTCCGTGAACATGTCCACACCATATGGGACAACCTCTGTGGAGACATAGGCTGGGTAACGCGTTTTGAGAAATCCCTCTTCCTCAGAGCCTCCCATGTTTGTGAGTATGATACTTACCTTTTATTCAAATAAATACCTTTGGTTGAGGTCCACGCGTTTTCTGTTTCTTTTCATGTCCAACAAGGATCTATCCTTGACTTATTCCCGCAATGCAGGCACACTGAAACATGTATATTTGAACACTTCTGTTTTAAGATGGCCACCCAATTTTGGCATTCAATAGGAGATGCTGGCCTTCCCAAGATAGATGCCTGGAGCCCTCAATAGAGCCCAATTAGTCCCTAATGGTTTCCTATTAACCTGAATAAGCAGCACAGCTCTGCCTTCCGGTTGACAGACAAACTGCAGCCCAACATTTGCTTACATTCTCCCCTCTTAAAGCGGAACTTCATACAAAAGGGGAAGTTCCACTTTTCTGTCCTCCCCCCCCCTTAACTTTTGGGCACTTTTTTGGGGGGGGGGGTGCAGTGGGAAACTGGCTGTAAAAAGCCACAAGACTTGGTGGCACCGAGGACCCGAAGACCAGGTGTGGACAGCACTGGATCCCTGAACAGGTAAGTGTCCTTTTATTAAAAGTCCGCACCTACAGTATTTGTAGCTGCTGACTTTTACATTTTTGGGGGGTAGAGGAATGAAGATCCTCTTTAATGGATGCAGTTCTCTGCATGTCAAACAATCATACAAAGTATGAGCAGCAGTAATATAAACTAACATACATAACAACAACAGTATTTACAAAATATCGGTCAGAATATATGGCAGGTATAAGTTCTCTGGTGGCACTTGAAGGTACTTTGGCTCAACCGTCCACCTCATTGTTCAAGGTGGAGCATCTTTGAGAGGAGAATCTAAGGCTCCTGAAGCGAAGCAGGGTAAGGCTGCCTATCCTAAACCCAAGGATCTGAAAACAGAGTCTTGATTGGTGGCAAATACCATTCCAGTGGAGCCTCCAGAGTTGGAGGCTAGTCTCCTAGTCCTGAACCAAAAAGAGGCATGAGGGGAGATGGAAGGGAGTCTACACCAAAGTCATAAGGTCACAGCAGGTTTTAGTGTAAATGCTTACAAATTCCTACCTGTCCTTCCAAAACAACATCACACGGAGGACAATCTCGAAAGGGATGCTTTTCAATGTGGTATGGACGGGACTCCCATCTGGGCTCCAGTTTGTTACCTATGCCCAAGTCGAAGTGGGGACAGATCAACTACATGTTTGTCTGCTAACTTTTAATGTTCTTTTAGCACCACCTGCTTAGCTTTCGTTAGGCAGTGCCAATGCTCCTGCACCCACTCGTCAGATGACCGTTAAAACATGGGTTTGGGTGTGTCCAAGAGCAGATCTATGGGTAACTGGCTGAACATTGCAAAGAAGGGAGTATAACCTGTGGCCTTTGAACTGTTTGTAGGCCCAAGCCACGTCACCGACATGCTGTGGAAATCAATTATGATAATTTTGTGCCAGAGTGAAAATGATGTCCAGTGAATAGTATGGAGTTGTATGCAACTTACAAATACCACTCAAGCAGCATAACTCTGAAAACATTTGCAATTCAAAATTGGAACCTTGATCAGACAGAATGTTTTAGACATATAGCTGTATTTCATGTGCCCAAAGAGCTTGGCCATGGTGACAGCTGTTTGATCTTGTGTGGCACACTTGTAAAAGTGGTCTACAAACACAAAAGCACAATGATATCCAGAGGATGTATCTGTCACAGTTAGAAAGTCCGTGGTTAACAGTTCAAACATTCTACCCATTGTAATCATGAGAGGAGTGGTCTGCTGTCCTTTATTAAGAGCACAATTTCTGCACTCCTAACAAGCTCGTTGCACCCATGTTGACAGCCCAGGACAGTAAGGTAGGCCATAGATGCTGTGATTTTGGTTGCAGGAAAGAAAACTGATCGGTTGACCCACAGAGAGGGAGAGATTGAAGATGTGAGTGAGGGAGCATAGGATAGAATAAAAGGGTGACCGTAGTAGTTGTGAGGGAGCAGGATCCAGGGGACAACGGGTTAGGTGGGCATCTGAGAAAAGTTTTGTAACCTCTTCATTAGTATCCAGTTCAAAAGAGGAAAGTGTTAAATGTGCAGTTAGACAAGGTATGTAAAGTGGGGAAGATAACTGTACAGTGGAGGTGTCCTCATACATTGCATCAATCTTGTCTTTGAAGTGATTGGCAATCTCTTGGGCAGTGAGTGAGTTAGTGAGTAGAAGGGGCAGGGGAAAAAGCAGAGAGTTAGAGGTAGAGAAGAGCCGATGTGGACTGGATGGCAAGGTATTAATACGAGAGACAAAGTAGGTTTGTTTGGCAGCATGGAGGCAGGAATAGTATTTTAGGAGGGCTTTTATTTTGGGTGAAGTCCTGCAGGGATTTGGATTTATGCCATAGTTGTTCAAGTAGATCACTTTTCATAAATGGAGGAGCTGGGTGGAAAGGGCGGGCATAGTCGGGCACTCTTGATGAAAGCCTGTGACAGCTCCTCTGTTCTATTAACTCTCGCCCAAACAGGAAGATTGCAGAGGTGGGGAAAGGGCTGCTGCTAGAAATCATGGGGTACCGTACAGTCTACCTGACAGGCCCCCATCCACAAACTTTAAATTATATTTTCACTAAAAATACACTAAAATTGTTATTAGTGGGCATAAACACAACAAAATTCCTACTAAAGCTCTGCATCTGAACAAGGTATTGGGGCTCATTCACATGGGTGCTGTCGCCTGTAAAATGTAAATCAGTGGTTTATTTATATGGCTGTAGCCGCCTGAGCTGTGTGCAGGCAGCCTATGTCACTCTACAGAGGCTCAACAGCTGTATGAACACAGCCACAGTTCCTAATTTGACAGGCGTGTGGATGCAGGTGTACGGCCCCTAACAAAGACAGTGTGCGTTCAGGGCTACTCACACGCACCTGCCAAACTAGGACCTGTGGCTGTGTTCATGCAACTGCTGTGTCCCCTTACAGTAACAGGCGGCTCCAGCCGCATAAACAATCCACTTATTCACAGGACTAGAGTACCTGTGTGTGTGAGGCTGGGGGCTATAAAAACCTTATGGTTGAGCTGTGCTTTTGGTAAGAAATTCTAGAAAACAAAGCACATGAAAACGAGTCCCCGTGTTTTTTTCAATTATTTTTTACATTTTAATTTTTTCTCACTTTTTTTTTAGAATTTTATACTTTTTATATTTTTTTGCATTTTTTTAACTGCCCTGTTGGGTATAATCCGTGATGGTCACCTCAGACCCTATATTAATTGAAGTGATATTAAAGGTTTGGTTATTTAAAAAAAAAAAATAATAACAAACATGTCATACTTAAGCCTCATACACACGATGCGACGGTCTTACGACCGAACGGCCCAAATCGTATGTTGGCTGATGAATCTCGCATACTGACATGCACTAAGCGATCGTATGACCAAGACGAACGTGGTGACATGTTACTAGCGTATAAAGAGGAAGTTCAGGTGAATGTGATTTGTGAATTAGGAACGTAGGTTTACACGAACGGACACTTCCAAGCATTCCTGACTTCTGGGCATGCGTGTTTTGCACAGTACAACTTGTTGGACCAATTTCTCTGTACACACGGTACAATGATCGTACGACCGCTTGTTGGTACAACCAAAGTTTTCTAGTCTGCTCATCCAACTTCTGTTGTAAGACCGTCGTACGTCGGCTGTTCTAATCGCACGTACTAACGCTCGGATGATCGTACAACAAGCGGTCTTACGACCATTTTCATACGATCGTCACATCATGTGTACGAGGTTTAACCTGCTCTGTGCAGTGGTTTTGCACAGCAGGTCGCATCTTACTCTTCTCGGGTCCCTCGCCTGCGCTCTTGGCCCCTCCCTCCTGCTGAGTGCCCCCAAAGCAAGCAGCTTGCAATGGGGGCACCCAAGCAGGCTTGTCCCGAGCTGCATGTCCATTCACACACAGAGCTGCAGTTCGGCTCTGCCCCCTCTCTCTCCTTATTAGCTTACTGGCTTTGATTGACAACAGCCAATGACTCCCACTGCATTCTCAGCCAATGAGGAGGGAGAGTCCCTAGAGAGCCGAGACTCTCGTGCACATGGATCGAGATAGGGCTCAAGTAAGTTTTAGGGGGGCCTGGGGCAATTGCTGCACACAGAAAGTTTTTTTACCTGCATAGAATACAGGAAGGTAAAAAAACTTGAGCCTTTACAACTACATTAAACAGTTTGCCTGATAGCCATCTTAGAGTTAAGCCTGGGACAAGATGAAGCCATTCCCACAGGTTGTTCCCTGCTTGAACTTCAAGTTTAACAGCAAACGCCAATAAGGCCTATTTTCCCCCATCCACATTTCCTTGATATGTCTCCATTATTTACACTACCAATAGTTCCCATAAGGGTCCCTTCAGATTACTTCCTGAATGGCCCTGACCAGATGGAAATGGTTTAATGGCACTTGGGATATGGGGGCAGTGGCTTCCTTCCTTAACATGGGTTTTATGTCTCCCTTAGTAACTCTCACTCTGGCCCCCATCTATTCCTGTTCTCGTTCTACTACCTCTTGAAGAACAGCATTAAGCTTGATTGCAGCGTCGGCTCTTTCAGAGTCCTTTTTGGGGACTTAGCTCAGATCCCACTGGCCCTGCAAGATGAGTATGGCTGTCCTAGCCCCATCTTCTAGGGTGCTGATCAGTAGGTCAAGGAGGTGTTGCTATGGCATCTGGAACTGGTTCGCTGAACTTTTCAACCTCTCTACCCAGTCATCCAAGGGAATACTTGGGCCATTATACTTTGGTACCCTTACCAGTGCTGCTTCAAAGGGTAACATAGTGATGCCTGTGGGTATGCCCGGTAATGTGAAAGGGGTTTCTATATCATGCCAACTATGCCAAAATGTGGGCAGGGCTTAAGAATGGTACCCAGAAATTAGGCATCAATTCAACACACATTGATAATTGATCATTACTTTATATTGTAGATGAAGAAAATAAGGCAGTTTTTCAACAGCAATATAATATGAGCTTACAGATGCTTGAATGCCTGAGGAGCGCTTTCTTTGGAGGAGGTATTAAGATTACTGGATTACTCTGAGACCACTGCGGGTCCTTGCAGTTTGTCCAGCTGGCAGTGGGAGACAGTTTTGAGAAGCTGGCAGAAGAGATACCCTGTAGGGAAAACCTCTTTTCCTCCTTGTCAGATACCTCTCTCTAACACTACTTCTACTCTCTTCCTAACAAGCAGGGCTCTATCCCTGGCCTACTCCAACACTGTGAATGCGCTGAATGACACAGAAACTGCTACTTAAGCACTTCTGTGTCAAGATTGCTGCCCAGATCTCAAGGGATTTCGGCATATAATAGGAGATGCCGGCCTCCCCAAGATAAATGCCTAGTTCCCATAATAGGGGGCAAATTAGTCCCCAATGGTTTCCTGCCAGCCTGAAGAAGCAAAACAGCGCCACCTTTAGGTGGGCAGACAAACTGCAGTTCAGCACCTGCCTACAAGCACAGTATGTGTACTGAGAATTACCTATGGCATAGTGAGCAAGAGAAATGCTACTGTGCAGACATATAGATTAAGAATGGATACTGTGAATAACAGCCAGTATACAGAACAAGAGAAATGTTATTGTGAGGAGTCCATAGATACAGAATAAGAAGAAATACTGAGAATTACACCCATCTTAATGGACAAGAGAAGTGCTACTGTATAGCATCCATATATACAGAATAGGAGAGATACTGAGAATTACACCCAGCATAATTGACAAGCATAGGTATGCGCACATAGGGTGGCAGGTGTGCCTGGGCACACCCTAATCACCCTGTATTGTGCAGATTCCCCCTGCTGCCTGGCTGCAGAGAAAGGGATGGGGAAATCTCTGTCCTCAGTCCCTTTCTCTCTCTCAAAAGTGAGACATCAGGGATCAGGGACCCCGGATATTTCACCAACGCCCCCCAATGGGGCTCCTAAATAAAATTGTAAAAATAATAATAAAATATAATATTGTAAAAAATAATTTAAAAAAACCAAAATTGTAAAAAAAATAAAATAAAATAAAAATAAACTACTGACACCGATCTCTGCCCTTCTGACATATACACACACACACACACACTCATGTGTGTTTGTGCTTTGTGGTGCACACCCGAATGCAATAGGCTACGCACACCTATGTGGACAAGAGAGGTGCTACTGTGTAGCATCCATATATACAGAATTAAGCTTGCCATATACCAATAACATTTTGTGGAAAAATGTTAATTTTGGAAACATTTGTTTTATTTCTTAATGGTTAATGGGGTCAAATCAATTATTATTATTATTATTATACAGGATTTATATAGCGCCAGCAGTTTGCGCAGCGCTTTACAAAAATGAAGGCAGACAGTACAGTTACATCACAATTTGGTACAATAGGAATCAGAGGGCCCTGCTCGTTAGAGCTTACAATCTAAGAGGGAGGGTCAATTGATACAAAAGGTAAAAGCTGCGGGGGATGAGCTCATGTAGAAAGAAAGAGTATTAGGTAGAAGCAGGATAGGCTTCTTTAAAGAGAAAAGTTTTCAGGGATCGTCTAAAGATGGATAGATTAGGAGACAGTCGGACTGATTGGGGTAGGGAGTTCCAAAGGAAGGGAGAAGCTCTTGAGAAATCCTGGAGGCGAGCATGAGAGGAGGTGACAAGGGAGCTAGGGAGCAGGAGGTCTTGGGAGGACCGAAGAGGGCGGCTTGGTTGGTATTTTGAGACCAGGTTAGAGATGTAGCTGGGGGCAGAGTTGTGGATGGCTTTGTAAATTATTGTTAGTACTTTGAATTTTATATGTTGGGTGAGTGGTAGCCAGTGGAGAGATTGGCAGAGAGGGGCGGAGGACACTGAGCGGTTGGCAAGGTAGATAAGTCTTGTAGCAGCACTCATTATTGACTGAAGGGGGGATAGTGTATGCAAAGGTAATCCAATGAGGAGAGAGTTACAGTAGTCGAGGCGAGAGATAACCAGAGAGTGAACTAGAAGCTTAGTGGTCTCATTGGTTAAAAAGGGGCGTATTCTAGCGATGTTGCGTAGGCTGAGGCGGCATGATTTGGACAGAGATTGGATGTGGTCTTGAAAGGACAATTTAGAGTCTAGGGTTACCCCTAGCACCCTGGCATGTGGGGATCCACTAATAGTTGTGCCATTGACCTTGACAGAGAAGTCAGGGGAAGGGGCACGTGGGGGAGGAAATATCATGAGCTCAGTTTTAGCTAGATTCAGTTTGAGGAAGTGCTGTGACATCCAGGCTGATATCAATGTTTGTTTTCAACCATGGTGATGAGAAAAATTAAAAGAGCATTGGAATTTTTTCTTGAAAGAGGTTTTAACTGTTAATATAATTTGCGTTCAGGAAAAAATTTACATATGTGCATGTTCTAGGCACAAAAGAAATCTGTTTAAAACACTGGGATTCCATTCAAGTAGCAGGACTGGATAATATTTTCAGGGCTTTTGGTCAAATTCAATTAACTGATGGCAAAATCAAGTACTCTGATAAAAATTTTTCTGAATTTCCATTCAAACTAAATTCCAGTGGTGTATGGCCAGGTTAGAAACAAATACTGAGAATTGCAGTCTTTCACTTGAAAGTTGCTATGCAGTGAACTGTGTATGTGCTACGGTGTCACTGGGTATCTAGATCTGCTCTGTATCCTGGTCTCTTAGTATAGCATTCCATCTTCCGCCTCAATGCCCTGTCAGCAAATCCTACCCATCGTGATCTGCCCCCGGGCACAAGAAAGCAAAGACTTCAGAGCTCCCATTTAAATTCCCCTCCCCCTTCCCTTGCCAGTGTCCTAAGGCACAACGATGTAACACTAATGCAGCCTGCCAGCTGCTGTGCCATGCACAGAGCGCCAGGCTGACTTGTGTGCCAGGCTCAGGACAAACTCTCTCTACTGCATACTCATGTATTAACCCTTTTGTATAAAACTGCACTCATTAAACTTAAAGTTCAACTAAACACCCCTAAAAGAAAGCCTAGCATTGAAGAACACTGTAAGTAAATCAAGACTGCTATATGTTTTATTAAAAATAGAGTTTTTCCCTAATGTATTTTCTCTCCCTGTACTTTGCACATCCTAGACAATATGAAGATTCTGTGAACTTGTGTGCACCCCTACAGTAGCTTTACATCACAATTTTATTGCATTGACTATGGTGGAACATGACAGTTCACTGTGCATTGGCACAGTTGCAATAAATCAGACTCAGAATTATGCAGGAAATGGGTGACAACACCACAGCCAAATCCATGTCACCCCAGAATAGTGCCTGGGGGTGCACCTTACTAATGGGATCACCAAGTATGATTTAGTTCAATCTTGCTTTATTAAAGTATTATAATATATGTTCCATATACAAGGAATACGAAAAGTACAAAGGTGGTATATTTTAAATCATCCACAAGTGGTAGAAGGTATATATCAAAAAAATATTGCAAATTACTTAGTTACTGGTGATACAAGGCAGAAGGTACTAATGATGAAGCACCACCATCTCAGGTCGACTAGGGAGTAGCTAGGATGTAGACACCCAACCAAATTGGTTAAAGCCTGCCGACTTGAGAAAATCAGTGAAAAGTAATGCCATTCAGTTGCCAAGTGCGACGATTAATAGAAAGGGGTAGTCGAGTATGTAAGACAAGGTTCCAGTAGTGGGCAGCGAGGTGACTGGGAATATACCAGTTTATAAGACAAGTAGGGAGGAAAAGAGGCTAGCCAGGGGTTGGACTGAAAGAAGAGGGGTTGCAGTCAGTCCATCATGGCTGGTTGGAGGTTTGGGAATGTCCTCCGTTATCCAATCCTAAAACGCAGGAATAATCAAACATTGACCAGGAGGTTCAAGTTACACTATATTACCAATAGCTTGGCACGCCTGTCTTTACACGCACATAAACTTTAATGGCATCCCTGTCTTAGTCCATAGGCTTGAATATTGAGTTGGCCCACCCTTTGCAGCAATAACAGCTTCAACTCTTTTGGGAAGGCTGTCCACATGGTTTAGGAGTGTCTATGGGAATGTTTGATCATTCTTCCAGAAGCGCATTTGTGAGGTTAGGCGCTGATGTTGGACGAGAAGGCCTGGCTCACAGTCTCCGCTCTAATTCATCCCAAAGTGTTCTATCAGGTTGAGGTCAGGAATCTGTGCAGGTCTGTCAATTTCCTCTGCTCCAAACTCGCTCATCCATGTCTTTATGGACTTTGCTTTGTGCTCTGGTCCAAATCATTTGGTGGAGGGGGGGTTATGGTGTGGGGTTGTTTTTCAGGGGTTGGGCTTGACCCCTTAGTTCCAGTGAAGGGAACTCTTAAGGCATCTGCATACCAAGCCATTTTGGACAATGTCATGCTCCCAACTTTGTAGGAACAGTTTTGAACCTGTTTCAAAATGGCTGCCCACCAGTGCACAAAGCAAGGTCCATAAAGACATGGATGAGTGAGTTTGGGGTGGAGGAACTTGACTGCCCTGTCCAACCTTGTGGACAGCCTTCCCAGAAGAGTTAAAGCTGTTATAGCTTCAAAGGGTGGGCCAACTCAGTATTGAACCCTATGGACTAAGACTGTGATGCCATCAAAGTTCATGTATGTGTAAAGGCCAGGAAGTGTGCCAGTAACACACTTTCTCTACTAGGGTGACAATCCTGAATGACTTTATTGTATCTATGGAGTAGTAATGTTGTAACACTAAGCTGTTCTCTTGGTTTGGACTAAAAAGCTCTTCCCCTCAACTCTTCTGTATTACATAGGAGGGTGGTGACCTGTAGTTCACACACCATAGCAGCGAAAGCTGATAACATTGTTTGAATCCAACTCACAGGAAGGGACAAGGAGACTGGATTTCTTGCAGCATCTACAGGTATTTTCTATACATGCAGATAATGTTCTTAGACTATGTAGGAGGCCCGCAGGAGCTACTTGGTATGATGGGTTCTCTGTTCTGCCACAACTCTGTAAACCACTCCGTCCCCTCTGACACACCTGGTTGTATATAATTTGAAGGCTGCACACGTCTGTATGACTTAAGTTTTAGTATACTACCACACTATATTCTCATCCAGGAAATAGGCCACAGGCAACTTGATGATATATAAAGTAAGTATATTATAACAAAGTAGGATAAACACAGTACACAAACCAATAAACAGGTCCGAGAATATGTTAAGATGCGCTAGACTAACTTAAAGTAGAACTATATGCAACATTTTTTTTTTCCATTTTTGGATAGAGTAAGGGAGTCTTATAACCCTGGTCATATTCTTTTTCGCCATCTGTGTCTCATTGTGGAGCTTTCCCTTCAATTCCTGTCCCATAGCCAAACAGGAAGTAAAAGGAAATCCCTGCAAATGAAGGGAATTCCTTGGTGACCCCCAGGTCTCCAGAACCAGTGTCCCCATTGGAAGATTTCCCCTTTATTACTTTTCTAGGGACAACCCAAAATTTGGGATTTTTGTTTACTTTCACTTTCAATAATGATAAACAGGAGAAATAGAGGGGGGATCTCATTAACAGGAGCAGAGAGAGCAATAAAACTGTCAAGAATTCTAATCCCTCTCCACTCTTTCCAAAATTAAAAAAAAAAAAGGTTTGCCTTTAGTTATACTTTAAGGGGAACACTAGCCTCAACTATGGCAAATAACTTAAAGTGGTTGTAAACCCTTTACAACCACCTTTACCTACAGGTAAACCTATAATAAGGCTTACCTGTAGGTACCGTGAATATCTCCTAAACTTGCACAGTTTAGGAGATATTCACTGTATACGCTTGCGATAACGTCATCGGTGCATGCGCACTGAAGAAACGGCTCGCTTGGTGCCGATTCTTCAGGGCTGTGCTGTAACTGGCAGCTCCCGCGGCTGCGATGCATGCTAGCTCATTATGCCTTTCTCTTGCAGGGTTTTTTTTTACATATTTTTTCTTAAGGTTTACAACCTAAATTGCAATAAGGCTGAACCAAATTAAACTGGTATACACAGCACTGATAAGAACAATATAAATTGTGAAGAGCATATATGGCACAAAGAAAAGTTTCACTGTAATGCTCAGCAATAACTAGTCAAAAAGTGTTCCTGAGTGCACAAATTTAAGCCAACTAATGTTGGGGCCCATCCGTATAGTGGAGCACGTTACTGTCTCTTTAAGCTGTATGCAGTTAATGACTGTTGGACTACTAAGTAAGGACAGCCTCTACTGCCATTAACTGTGGATATTAATGGGAAAAGCACAGTTGGTTTTGCTCCTGGTATCCAGCAACTCTGGTCCAGAAAGCTTGGCAGTCTGTTGTCTCTGGTGGTTTGGCCCTCAGAATCAGGTCTACACAAAGTTCTGTTCTCACTAATGTAGGCACTCACATGGCAACAGGTTTCTCCAGCTCTGGTTCTAACACAATGAAAGACCTTTCTGTGTCTCAGTCCTCAGAATGACTCTATGGACATAGCATACCGTTCCTGTTCCAACTCACCAGCCTCCATGGCTGTCTCTCTAGTGCAGCACTGGCAAGTCTAAGCAGCAGGCCTGCACTGCACTAGTCCCAGGATATAGTGACTCTCTGTGGCTCAGTCTCTCAGATCTCTGTGTGCTCAGAACATAGCATCGGGCCTGCACACTCTGGTTCATGTACTGATCTGTCTCCTCTCTAGCTCAACAGCTGGGGAAAAGTCTCTCTCCTCTTCTAGTTGCAGGGGATTCCTGGATGTTGAAGTCTGCTGCCCATTGACTGCTCCTGCACCAGGTTGCACCCACAACCACGAATACATGTCCAGTTTCCTTAGCACAAAAACATAAAAAAAACAAAACGACAATGCACAACCCATTCTGAGTAATCTAACAAAGTTTATTGCAGATACATGAGCAATCAACCTCCTAAATACCCGTCCCGTGAACCCTGTAAACCCTCCTCCACCAACCAACCCCCCCCCCCCCGCAAAGAAAAAGGGGATTAGGGGCTGACTGCCCATCGACCAATCAAACAGGAGACCCCTGGTTGTAGAATTATTATGCAGTCCCCCCAGGGAGTAACCCTCCCAACAACGCCTCCCCTCTTACCCACCAGATAACACTAAATGATCCTCAACCACCTCATCAGGAACCCCACATGCTCCTGCTCACACAGGGTACAAATCTCCACCTTAAAGCCCCTACCGGCGAATGGAGCACTATACCACTGTTAATCTATGGAGCATGACAGGGATCCTGCCACCCTAACGAGATCCACTATCAGAATACCACTCCAAAGTCAATATTGTGATGTAGGAAACTCCTACTAGATGGCTCCAAATGACTGTGATACGTATTGAGAAAGTATATCAGAGACCAATCAAAGCAGCCTGGTCTATATGTCCAAATGCACCACCACCCTCCACCTCAGGAACACCTAGTGGACAACGTGGAGCACTCTGAAATACCCGGTCCATTATCCACCATTCCACTCAGCCGGGACTATTCAGCAGCCTGGAAGCCGTACACCTGTGCTTAATTTACTGGAGTGAAGCTCCCAGTGCATCAGAGAACTGCGCAGAGCTGGGAGATAATAGCATGGACTATCGATCCTGAATAGGAGGAGCACATGCTGGAGGACAGTGAGTATGCCTTGATATTTTTACACAGACTGTATCGTTACAGCAGCTGTAGTAGCAAGCAGTCATTACCAGAAGGACTTGGGAATCTTCCTGCACATGCTAGCTGCTCTTCCTTATCTGTGCTTGGAGGATCCAACTTAACAGCCAATGATACACTGATGACAGTTCCTATATAGGAACACCGATCTCCTATTATGCATGAGTGCTGTTTTTCTCCATCCCTCTGATGAGATCATGGATGGCCGGCTCAACTCTGCATCAAACCCAGTCCTATGAAGGATTGGCTGCATTTGGACATGTAGACCAGGCTGCTTTGATTGTTCCCTGATATACTTTTTCAATACTTATCACAGTCATTTGGAGCCATCTAGTAGGAGTTTCCTACATCACAATATTGACTTTAGACTGGTATTCTGATAGTGGATCCCTTTGGGTTGGCAGGATCCCTGCCATGCTCCATAGCTTAACAGTGGTATAGTGCTCCTTTCGCTGGCAGGGGCTTTAAGGTGGAGATCTGTACTCTGTGTGAGCGGGGGCATGTGGGGTTCCTGATGAGGTGGTTGAGGTTCATTTAGTGTTATCTGGTGGGTAAGCGGGGAGGCATTGTTTGGAGGATTACTTAGCTCCCTGGGGGGACTGCATCCTATTTCCACAACCAGGGGTCTCCTGGTCCCTCCGCGGTCAGCCCCTAATCCACTTTTTCTTCGGGGGGGGGGGGGGGTCGGTTGGTGGAGGAGGGTTTACAGAGTTCACAGGTATTCAGGAGGTTGATTGCTCATGTATCTGCAATAAACTTTAGTAGATTACTTAGAATGGGTTGTGCATTGTCTTTGTTTTTTTATGTTTTCGTGATTCAACCTCAGACAGCACCCCGTCTAAAGATAGTACTACCTCTCTAACTGAGTAGGATTCCCATAGTGTGCTTTTCTTTTGGATTCAGTTTCCTCAGCAGCTGCTACTTCATACCCATGCAGCTGATTTGCTCCTCGCTGCTGCAGCCACAAGCCCCTCCTCCTTGTGGCTGCTGCAGCCACAAGGAGGAGGGGAGGAGGAGCGAGCACACAGAGCCTTCGCTGTTCAACACCTCGGCGGCGGCGGAGGGGGAAAAAGGAGGAGAACAGTCACAGCCTGCTCCTCTAGCTGGCTACACCTAAAAAAGAAGCTGCTCTCTTGATTTAAAATACAAACATCCTCCTATCTCCGTATCATCCATTACAGTATTGTGTAGTTGAAAAGAAGAGATCTTAGCTGATCACATTGTTTAGGATTTTTTTCAGTGCACAGGAAATACAAGGATACTGGATTTGTATCAGGATCAACAGGTTCTTTATATATTCTCAAAAAAGAAAATGAATGCAATAACCACAACAAAGCACTGCCTAGCTAAAGTATGCTCTTGGGTTTAGATATGCTTTATTTCTATTGTATTACCACAGCCCTAAAATTATATTGTATTCCAGGTGAACAGAAGAGTGCAAGGGAGGATCAGGGCATAGTGTGCTATGTATCATGTACCAGTATGTGCACGTTGTAATTTAAACAGACAGGCAGTTAATAGTTGCGTTATAGTGTCCCTTGAGGCAATGGTGGTCTGCCCATTCTCCTACAAGTGGAAGTCTACCCTGTGTCTCCTTGCGTGATTATCGCTTTAATTATTTTCAATAATGTGTCTCTGACCTCTGTCTGTGATTTCCATTCAAGGCTGGGGGCTGCATTTTGTCAGCCAGCTCGAAAATTAAAATTAGACTACAAGCCATCTTTATTCTGAAGCCTGGAGAGGCTAGGCTGTGTACACATGTATTATGAAATTCCAGATGGCAGCTATATTAATAGATATAAAATAT
Source organism: Glandirana rugosa (assembly GCA_018402905.1). Lineage (NCBI taxonomy): Eukaryota > Metazoa > Chordata > Amphibia > Anura > Ranidae > Glandirana > Glandirana rugosa. The sequence continues at coordinate 352,942 of BLSH010316379.1, read as the reverse complement.
TCAGGCTCATCGCCTTGTACGGAGGGCATGGCACAAATTTAATCAGCTTATCCAAGTCTTTGGCTTTTCTAAAAATATTCTATCACCTTAACTCTTTTGCATCCAAAGGGTTATATGCAGCAATTGTCAGAAAATTCCAGTGCCCAAAACCCAACTGCCACTGCCAAAGTCTAAGTTTAGATCATGCCCAATACACAATGTCTTGATGGCTGTTTAGAAGTTATAAAATTGTCATTAATAAAAAAGACATGCGGATCACGTGCCAAGCCCAGACTTGTAAAACTTAAAATGAATATAAATCCAATCATTTAAATCTCATATAAGCTTTAACGCATTAATGTGATTGCAAAAGTTGCTTCCAGTCTTTTCAAGCCTGCTGCTTTCATTAAAATAGTCTCTGTTGATTTTTGATTAGGCACATCCTGTTATAGGATGACAACTGTCTCCCACCCTTTCACATGGAGACTACACATTGCACACTGTGCAGCCTCCTCTGTAAAGCGCGTTAGGCTGCAATGCCCGCCCATCACATGCAATGCAGGGTTAATAGCCCTGCATTGCACATAATGATGTTGAGGCTCCATCCACAGACCGGAGCATCAGGGAGATAAGCATAGCACTGGGGTGAGAAATCAGGTAAGTAATAATGCTTGTTTAGATCCCGAAGATTAAATGAGAAATCAACCCTTGTAGTGCAGGGGTTCCACTGCAAGGGTTGTTTATTTCACATTTCTAGAGTTTAGCTTTAATGTTACAAAAATGTTAAATGGAAATGTGTAATGATTATCTGCATACAAGCGTACAACATTAATGCAGCCTTTTGGTTGCCTGAAACCTATACAAACAGTTTTGGCTTTGCATATACTTTAAGTTGAGCTGAAAATCATTGATAAACTGAAATCTGGTCTCCAGGCACATATCTTTCATTGACCCTAGATTCACATTTGTGCGTTTCTGCGGGCCGTGTTTGCGCAGGCACCTTTTTCAAAATGTGTCCTACAGGGAAATCCCTGCATTTCCCGCACCCGCGATTTTACGTGCGTGGGGGTGCCATTCAGAATGAATGGCCGTCCCACGCATTTTCGCAGAGCAGCGCGTTTTCACTGCTGGTGGTTGCAGGTGCAGGAATTGCTGCAATACCAGCAGCCACGCGCAGAGGTGTGAACCAAGCCTAAAGTGGAACTAAAGGGAGCTATACTTACCTTTCCTTCTATGGTTCCCATCCCTCGCCGGCACCAGCATCTTCTCCCGGGTGCCAGTCTTCAGCCATCTTCATTGGCAAGCACGGGATGAATCACTCCTGTGCACGGGGTGCAAAGGTAAGCTGGGGATGAAGGGTGCAGGGGGTGCAGAAGTGAGATGTGGATTAGGGGTGCAAGGGAGAGCTGTGGAAGAGTAGTGCAAAGGTGAGGCACTTTATTTCTGTTTGAAAAATGGATCAAGTGGGAGAGAATGAAAGTTCAACTGCTACTAAAGTCAGGCTTAGCCAAAAAAATAATTGAAACCACACATGCTATGGTGAATAATCTATTCACCATGGAATGGGTGAAGGGAGATGTTGATTAACTGAGAACATGGCAAGGAAATGTAGAAGTGTATGAAACAGGAAATAGAACAGGGTTGAGGGTTCATTAACTTCTACTACTCCCCTCAACATCTTCCCTAACACATTCCTTGGATTAAGGTTACTTGTGTAGCTACAAATTCTGGTGCTTGATGTTCCCAACACTCATTAGAACTGAAGCCTTTACCACTACAGAAAAGGCCCAGTTGATTGTGACCAGTGGTCAGTCAGCAAAGATGCTGATTCCACTGCCCAAAGGACTAGCTGCAAATATACATATTATCATGAAAAGGAAAATTCCATTAAAATTTACTTTTTAATGTTCGGTTTGCAGTGATATGGCCCACCTCTGATAATACATTACAGCTAAAAAAATCTTTTCATTTGTGTGGCAGTGATGAGTCCTGTGGTAAGAAGTTGCTCTGCACAGCCTGGGACATTCGGGAAGACAGCCAGACAAGCGGGACCACATTGAAGCAGCCTGGAGATGAGGAGGTTGTGACCAAGGCCAGTCTGCACCATACAGGCTCTCCGGTGAGAATGTCAAAAGGGAAAAATGCAGCCACTTGTTCGCATGGGAACAACAACGACTATGAGCTGTCCTTGGATCTCAAGAACAAACAGGTGAGAGGCTCTGGCCGATGGGCAAAAGACACATGTCTGAGGCTCCATTTACACCTGATCTTTCCAGAATGTGCGACAAAGCACACAGAAAACGCTTGTTTTGTCACTCATTTTGCAAACGTGCATATTGCTTGTGGTGCCACTAATTGTTAATGGCATCCAAAGCACGGGTACCAGGCAAGCATTTGCCGCATATTTTGTCATGCTACAAATGTGCCAAAACGCATGGTGAAAAAATGCTCTCTGCTCCACTCCGCAAAAAGGTCTGGGAGATTCTTTGGGGCATTTGTTGTGTGTATTGTGGAAACTCTCCAAAATGTGCAAAAAAAAGCGCATGTTCCTGCTATGCTCAGGGGTGAACCCAACCTACTTGTTCCTGCACATAGATGATTGTCAATGTGACATAATCAGCAAAGAGGCAGTAGATTGGGTCCTCTGATAACAAAAATAATGTTATGAACTGGTAGTGAAAAGGATGAGTGAAGTAGTTAGTGTAGTAGTGGGGTAGTTTTAGTTTCCCCAAAATTTCAGCAAGAATCTGAAAACATTCTACAATTTTTTGCCATTTTGGGTCAATGGGAAAGGTTTGAGTGTAGGTGGTTTTGGGGGTTTTAAGGGTGCATTTGGCTTTAAATGGCTGCTGAGGGCAGCAAAAGCCTCTTTCAACTACCCTGGACCTGTTGTGCCAAAAAGGCACCCATTAGATTTATTATTTTAGTTATTTTCACAGATAGAAAAAAACTGAAAGTGAAAAGAAGTGAAATAAAACTTTGATAGTGACAGTACAAAAGTAATCATCAAACACATACAAAACAAGAAACACAAATACAAAGAAAACAAACTTAAAGGTTATGTCATCCCAACATTTCATATTCCTGATGTTTCTGTGGTATCATGTACTTGAATTAGGAAGTATCCTGTTATCTTTGTGTTGCTTCCTTTGTGTGAAATCCCTGGTGACCCGGCCAGTCCCCCTGCTTTCCTATTTTAAAATGACCATGCTAGGCACAGAAGTACATCAGCCCCAGCGTGGTCAGTTTGCTTCTTTGCAATCTACTTGGGAACACAACTTGTCTGTACTCTAGTGGTCAGACTTGTGCTGACGTGCCCTCCTGCACCTCCTGATGACATAGCCCACCCCCTAACTCCACCTCCTGAAACTCCTCCTCTGTAGTTCAGGCAGACTGGACGATTTACCCCCTTAATGACCAGGCCATTTTTTGTGAAACGGCATTGCGTTGCTTTAACTGACAATTGCACGGTCGTGCAACGTTGTACCCAAACAAAATTGATGTTATTTTTTTCCCACAAATAGAGTTTTTTCTTTTGGTGGTATTTGATCACCTCTGTGGTTTTTATTTGTTGCGCTACAAACCAAAAAAAGAGCGACAATTTTGAAAAATAAAAACAATATTTTTTACTTTTTTCTATAATAAATGTCCCAAAAAATTTTAAAAACAACAAATTTCTTCATCAGTTTAGGCCGATATATATTCTTCTACATATTTTTGTTAAAAAAAAAAATCGCACTAAGCGTATATTGATTGGTTTGCGCAAAAGTTATTGCGTTTACAAACTACGGTATAGATTTCCGGACTTTTATCTATTTATTTATCTTTTTTACTGGTAATGGTGGCTATCTGCGATTTTTAGTGGGACTGCGACATTGCAGCGGACAAATCTGACCCCAAATTACCCTTTTAGAGGACCAGTGACATTATTACATTGATCAGTGCTATAAAAATGCAGTTATCAATGTAAAAATGACACTGGTAGGGAAGGAGTTAACTCTAGGGGGCGATCAATGGGTTAACTGTGTTCCCTTATCGTTTTCTAACTGTAGGGGAGATGGGCAGGCAGGGACATGACAGAGATCACTGCTTCCGATGACTGGGAGCAGCAGATCTCTGCCATGTCATCTGTAAGAACGGGGATCCGCCTTGTTTACATAGGCAGATCCCCATTCTGCCTCTGTACAGGCAGCTCGCCGGTGGACATCGAGTCCGCGGGACAGCAAGCAGCGGGCACAATAGCTCGTGCACGGAGAGCCGACCTGTATAATGACGGAGGCTGGTTGGCAAGTGGTTATACAACATCAGTATATTATTTTCAGAAACGTGCCACCTTTTATTAAGGAGCTGTTTTTAAACTTGAGTTCAGTGACTTTGCCTAGGCTGAGATGATGTCATCAGTCTGCTGCAGGCAGAAAGGAGCATTTCCACAGTCTCTTCTCATCTAAGATCTGACTATAACATTGTACTAAGCCACTAGTTGGGAGCAAGCCTGTACTGGCCATCGGGACTACCGGGAGTTTCCCGGTGGGCCGATGGCTCAGTGGGCCGGTTTTTATGCAGCGTTTTCAGCTGGAGCGTGGCAACAAACAGCGACGGCCGGCAGGGATTCGGGGAAGGTGGCCAGCGAGGAGGTCAGTTAGATGTGAGAGCGAGCTCCGCCTCTCCCCCCTCCCTGACCACTGAAGAGGTGCGGGCGCGGCCACCCCGGCGCTCCCAGTGCCTCCATTCCCCCACCTACCTCCTCTCTGCTCCAAGAAGAGTGCGGCCCGGAGAAAGAGGGCAGGCGGGAGTCGAAGGCTGCCAAGGAGCCGCTGGAAGGAGCAGAGCAGCAAGAGCAGCTCTGGACCAGGGGGAGACTCGGCGCTGCCGCTGCTGGCCGTCAGGTACCCGACATCACATCCACATAGCTGCCCGCACACAGAGCCCGGAGGGGGGGGGCAGTGCTATGTGGTCCCTCTCAGCCCCCTCTCCCCCTGTCTCACAGCTCCCCCTCCCCCTGTCTCACAGCCCCCCTCTGTCTCTCAGCCCCCCTCTGTCTCTCAGCCCCCCTCTGTCTCTCAGCTCCCCCCATCTCTCAGCTCCCCCTGTCTCTCAGCCCCCCGTCTCTATGCTCCCCCATCTCTCAGCTCCCCCTGTCTCTCAGCCCCCCATCTCTCAGTCCCCCCGTCTCTCAGTCCCCCCGTCTCTCTCTTACACTCACCCCCTCTCTTTTACACTCACCCCCTCTCTCTTACACTCACCCCCTCTCTCTTACTCTTACCCCCTCTCTCTTACATTCACCCCCTCTCTCTTACACTCACCCCCTCTCTCTTACACTCACCCCTTCTCTCTTATACTCACCCCCTCTCTCTTACACTCACCCCATCTCTATTACACTCACCCCATCTCTCTTAGGCCCCTTTCACGCGATCGGACCTCTCGGATCCGCCTGTCGGTATTTCAGGCGGATCCGAGCGGGCCACCCATAGACCTCTATGGGCAGATAGATGTCAGCGGAGATGTGTCCGCTGACACCAGTCTGCCATCCGATCCGTCAAGATCCGCTACAATAGACGTATGGGTGATACATTCACCATCCGTCTAACGGATCAGATTGGATGAGATCTGATGAAAACGGACAGGTGGATCCATTTTCCTCCGATTTGCCCATAGAAGACAGCAGGGAGCTGACAGGTCCATCCCTGCACATTGTGCAGAGACGGAGCTGTCATCATTTGACTCAGCTGAGATCATCGGAGAGATCTCTCGCTGAGCTGGCGGACCCAGCTGAGGGGATCCGCTCACTGTGAAAGGGGCCTAATACTCACCCCCTCTCTCTCACTTCCACCTCTCACCATCTCATGATATACAATAATGGATGTGGGGGCCTTTTGGTGAGCGGGATTTTTTTTTTTTTTGGGGGTGGGGGGCAGCATTTTATTCAATTAAAGTGGGCCGGTCTGGATAAAGTCCAGAGCCAAATTTTAGTCCCAGTCCAGCCCTGGTTGGGAGGCTACTGCAAGGGGTGATCTGTGAAAATTTCTAAACAGATCCAAAAACTACTAAGGCACCAGGGTTTACATGACTGTGTCACCTGAAACAGCATTTCAGTCTAGGAAGTAGCTAGTGATCCTAAATGATGCCTAAGGCACCATCTTGCAAGAGAAAAGCAGTTGAAGCTGTTGTCAGGGGGAGTGTTAAACGGACACATTACTTAGCATGAATGAATATACCATGAAAAATTATATCTGGTGCTAAGTCTGTTTTAATGGAGTATGGATAAAGATATTGGGAAAAGTTCTGTGCAGGCAGAAGTGCTGATTGACCTCTGCCTATGATTCATAGTCCTCATTGTCTCTCCTGACCTTCTTTGCTTTTTCTTCTGGAATAATATAATTTCCAAAAGGCCGAAGGCAAAAGGAAATGCTGAACTCTCTATGCCATCTAGAGAAATGTGATTTGTATCTCTTGCGTCTTTGCTGCACTACAGTTCATGCCCTCTGAAATGAAATATTTTTTTCAACCCCTTCAGCTTTTAGCCTGCATGGTCATCACTTGAAGTGTTTTTAAACTGCCACTTCAGAAGACAACAAATGTCTTATACTGTATTTCAAAAGAATATTCATAATGCTAAAATAAAACGATGACCTGCCTTATGTAAAACTCATATGGGATGCTGAGCCTCCATGATTAAAAGCTAGGAATTAAGGCAAGCTCTGTTTGACTTGCTGCAGCTTCTAATGCACATTTGGAGAAGCTCACAGTGTGCAGTGAAATAAGAGCTATTTTGGTACAGAAGCACAAAAACACATTTTTTTGAATTGCTAAAAATTTTTTGTTGCTGTGACTTCCAGTCCCGGTGACAAGCATTACCCCACCTTATTGCCCTGGTGTCACAGAATCAGGAAGCGGGGGTAAATACAACCGACAGCAATAAAAACCTGACAGGGTTTCTAAACCTTCCCTACACAATTCAAAATTCTGAAAGACATTTTAGCTTTTGTTCCACTTCAAATGAACATTAAATTAACAGACAGAGATCTCAATATTTTTTATTTTGTTGCAGATTGAAATGCTGGAGCACAAGTATGGTGGTCACCTAGTTTCCCGAAGAGCTGCATGCACTATCCAGACTGCTTTCCGTCAGTATCAGCTCAGTAAAAACTTTGAAAAGATCCGAGACTCGCTCCTCCAAAGTCGACTGCCCAGACGTATCTCCCTGCGGAAGGTGCGAGTGCACAATCCTGATAACTTTGCCTCTGCTGAAAAGGCTCTGCTTGAGAGCTACAACCTGATGGGCATTCCCTTGGTAAGATCTCCTTCACTTCCAGCCACTATCAGTGGGGCATTAACTGAACTGGAAGACTCCTTCACCGAGCAGGTACAATCTTTGGCCAAATCTATCGACGATGCTCTTAGCACGTGGAGTCTGAAGACCATGTGTGCCTTCCCAGAAGCTGGCTCTTACCAGATCCGAGAGACTTTCATGCAGCAAAATCCAGAATTGGAACCTCCAAAACTGGAAGAAAGAGAAAATGAGGAAGGACAGTTAGGGACATTGCCGAAGAGTAGCAGTACGTTGATGATGGCTTTCAGAGATGTAACTGTTCAAATAGACAATAACAATATTTCAGTCTCATCATCGACTTCTTTGTCTATGTCCAACTGTCTTGCGGGTGCTCAAAATCTAAAACCAGAAGAAGATCGGGCTGGTGGAGAAAGCATTCCAGAGCCTCCTTCTCGGGAGGTACCAGCAAATGAGTCTCTGCTTGTTCAGAACTCCTTCCCGGAAGTCAATGGAGAAGGGGTAGGGAAGGAGCTAGTTGGGCCTGTACAGGCTGAAACAGAACCAGCTGACCTCTCAGAACAGCTGAGCAGCAGTAGCACGTCTACCTCAGCAAAGTCTGTGTCAGAGGTCTCTTCTAAGGAGGCCTTGCAAGCCATGATCCTCAGCCTTCCTAGGTACTATTGTGAGAATCCAGCCAGCTGTCGCTCTCCGACTTTGTCAACGGACACCATGAGGAAAAGACTCTACCGCATTGGACTCAACCTCTTTAACATGTGAGCAGAGGCCAAGGGCTAATTAGCTATTGGCAGAATTGCTATAAGTTTGGAAACAAAGTGAAATAAATAACTTCAAAGCAGTTATCTTGGTTTTGGATAGAGTAGAGAATGTGCAAACCCCTAGGTTTTTCTTTTTGTGTCTGTGTCCCATTGGGGAGATTTTTTTTCATTTCCCACGTAGTAATAGTAGCATAGGTAGACTGATCTCCTGCTTGAGGAGCAGTAAAAGGACAACTACAATGACCACCAATGTAAAGTGTTCACTCCTCATTTTTCATGATTTTATCTTAATAATCATGCTAATGTCCTATGAGCTATAAATACAAGAATTTTCGGAAGGGGTTCCCTAAAAGCTGAAAATTATTTCTTGGGTTATTACGGGGTAAAAAGTTTGAGTAACGATGGCTTAGCCATGCATACGTGTGACTGTAATATTCTCAACTACTGCATCTCTTAAAAAGCCAAAATGTCTTACACAAGTATTTCTGACAGCAGAATGAATGTATACAATATTCGGTGTACTGTACTGCTGAAACTCAACAAATGCACTGGGCATACTGACCATACTACTGGATGTACCAACTGAAGCTGCGTTTATCAGGAATTTGTCCTAGTTTAGGTAGTAAAGGTATTTTTATTTGGCATTAAAATAAACCTACAATGATCCTTAAAACACTAACGTTTGTAGCTGCAGATACATTCATCCTTAAAATTCACAACAGTGAATTGAAAGTCTTTCAAGCCCTTTTTCTCAATAGCTCAGATCATTCTTCCTAGCAGTGACTCCTCAGCTCAACCCCCCCTGCTTCCCCCTCCCAGTGGTAACTCAAAGCTCAGCTCCCCCTGCTTCCCCCTCCCAGTGGTAACTCACAGCTCAGCTCCCCCTGCTTCCCCCTCCCAGTGGTAACTCACAGCTCAGCTCCCCCTGCTTCCCCCTCCCAGTGGTAACTCACAGCTCAGCTCCCCCTGCTTCCCCCTCCCAGTGGTAACTCACAGCTCAGCTCCCCCTGCTTCCCCCTCCAAGTGGTAACTCACAGCTCAGCTCCCCCTGCTTCCCCCTCCCATGAGTGATTCAGCACAGCTCAGCTTTCTTTCCCTTCCCAGCAGTGACTCATGATTTAAAGTGTATCTAAATGCAAAAGCAATGCCGGTAAACCTAAACAAAATTCCCTTGCAGTGGAGCTTTGTCTGCACTGCATAGGTTAGTTGCTCATTTAGGTCTAAGGGACATAGAAAAGAAGATCTACTTAGCCGATCCTCTGCTCTTCTATGCTTCATTTGTTTAAGGTCCTGATGTCATCAAGAACAATATGGGGTCTATAACCCTGCATTGGACATGACAATGCTGAAGGACAGTTCACCACTAACCCATGGGGGAGCGATGTCTACAGGGGAAGTAGAGGATCAGGTAAGTAAAAGTGCTCCTCCTCTTCCCTAGGCCAGATGAGCAGTTAACCGTTGTAGTGCGGTGCAGCCCCAATGCAAGGAAGGATTTTTATATGTTATGTAGTTGGGCTTGTTTGTTAGTTTGTTATTTTTCAGCTTCCTTTAACAAACCAAAATGTCCAGCAAAAGTGACAGTTAGAGGGCTGGTCAGCTTTTATTCATTTGTGAAAAGCTGTTACCCTCCCCCCCTTCAAAAAAAAAAATAGTGTTGCCTTAGCTGCTTTTAAAGTGTTAGCTGGAGTTTAACTTTAATTTGTTAGTTGAGTCCATCTAAATTTGCTAACGCGCCTAAAACTACCCTGTCTACTGGATCTTTTTTTGGTCCTTTTTTGGATAGAGTAAGGATAGGGTATTTTGGATAGAGTAAGGGAGTGTTATAACCTCTCTGGTAGTTTTTCTTTACCATCTGGGGAAATTTCCTTTAACTTTTTGTCCCATCGTCAAAACAGGAAGTGAGAGGAAACAACTCCAATGTGAAGGAATCCCCAGAAATAGTTGGAAGATTTCCCTTCTTTTACTGTTGTGGGGACAACCTAAAATTTGGGATTTTCTTTCATTTTTGCTTTTGGTGACAATGGTAAAAAGGACAAAAAGCGAGGGTGAATCTCTCTTATGGGAGCACGAATAGCAAACAAAAAAACTGGCAGGCGTTCTTATCCCTCTCTGCTCTATTTAAATTCTTTTAAAATCGCCTAAAGCGGAAGTCCGCCAGGGAAAAAAACAATTAAAGCGGAGGTCCGGGCTAAAAAAAAAAATTAAAAGTCAGCAGCTACACATACAGTAGCTGCTGACTTTTAATATTAGGACACTTACCTGTCCTGGAGTCCAGCGATGTCGGCACCCGCCGCCGATCTTCGGATCGGGGGACGGGTGCAGCCGCCTCCATCGCGGGTAAGGGAACCCGGACGTGTAAGCAGTACAGCTTCACGCCGGGCACCTTACTGCGCATGCGCGAGCTCTGCCGCGCTCTGCTACTGGCCAGGCGGCCAGTAGCAGAGCGAGCAGGGAGGAGGGAGCCGGGCTTCTGACGTCAGCGGCCGCGTCCGCCGGCCAGAGCTCCCGGAAGTGTGGAAAAGGACACCTGTCTAAAGACAGGTGTCCTCTTCCCCCTCCCCCCCGAAAGGTGCCAAATGTGACACCTGAGGGGGGGAGGAATCCAACCAGCGGAAGTTCCACTTTAGGGTGGAACTCCGCTTTAAATGTCAGCAGCTACACATACAGTAGCTGCTGACTTTTAATAATAGGACACTTACCTGTCCTGGAGTCCAGCAATGTCTTCACCCACCGCTGATCTTGGGAACGGGGGACGGGTGCAGCTGCCTCCATTGCACGGGTAAGGGAACCCGGACGTGTAGCATTACAGCTTCACGTCGGGCACCTTACTGCGCATGCGCGAGGCTCCGCCGCGCTCTGCTATTGGCCAGGCGGCCAGTAGCAGAGCGAGCAGGGAGGAGGGAGCTGGGCTGCTGACGTCGTCGGCGGCTGGCCAGAGCTCCCGAATGTGTGGAAAAGGACACCTGTCCAAAGACAGGTGTCCTCTTCCCCCTCGCCCCGAAAGGTGCCAAATGTGACACCTGAGGGGGGGAGGAATCCAACCAGCGGAAGTTCCACTTTTGGGTGGAACTCTGCTTTAAGCAGAATTAGCAGAATTGCTGACTTACTGCTTGTTGATGATATGTAAATATTTGAATGTTTACAGCCTAACCAAAGATAGACGTAATCTAGATGTTGGTTGATTGGATGACCCTACTTCTTTTAGCTAACAGATATACAGATCTATCCAGATTTCAGATAGCTGGAATGGAAAATATCTGTTTATGAGCGCTGCATCAGAGCATGTAAGCTCTTCATGGAGGACTGATTGTATTGTCTGTGTAATTGAAGGGAAGGCCAGCTCCCCAGAATAGAGTTTCTGAGTGTTGCCCAAGAAGTGAATTCATGCTGCAAGGCTTGCCTTTCTTTTATCTACAGCTTTACATACATATTGTATTTTCACATCAGTCCCTGTCCTCAAGGAGCTTACAATTTGTATGCATACAGTTGAATTATCCTTACACACTATGATGTCTGGGGGGTACAGAAACTCTTTATCTGTCAGGTTCCACCATTACTGAGACTATCCAAGTTCTTTCAGGAGATAAGTATATAACATGGGAATTAAAAGTACTAGAAGAGTACCTGTAAAATTTCCAAAAGCCAAAACCTGATGTACTGCAGCCAGTCAGACTGCTTAAATCGGAACTACACTGCATCTCAGCACCACAAACCAAAAATGCTATTATTTAATTTTTAATAATCAAAGCAAACTTGCCCATGTTTTATTTTGATGAGAAATCACCTTGAAAACCACCCCCTAGCATTTTGGGCTGTGGCCATCTTGAGTAAGGGCAGATGATTCATGTGCCATATCCATCTGCCCTTAGCTCAGGCATGCAGGCAGGAAGAGGTGTGCTTAGCTGAGAAAAACCCTTCTCCCTTCCTGAATACTTCTGGGATGTAAGACATCATTTGCCTAGGCCTGGAAGCCAGGAAGTAACTGAAGAAATGTAAAAATAAAGGTTGAAACAAGTAAATATAATATACTTTCCTATCTATTTACTAATGCTAGTAGCATAAGGATTACAAATAGTCAATGGTGATTGAGAGAGTGAAGTTAAACTTTAACTGTACTCAGCCTGCCCCTACTACACTCCATTCCAAACAAAAACATTTGGGGTGCAGATTTTTTTAATCCTCCTAGCTCCCTCAAAATAATACATATCATAATATTTCCGAAACAATCCAATCACAGCTTTCCTTTCAGTAGAAATTGGGTAACTCACTATTTTTCTCTCCACAGTAACCCTGACAAGGGCATCCAGTTCTTGATCTCCCGCGGTTTTATCCCAGACACCCCCATTGGGGTAGCACATTTTCTGCTTCAGAGGAAAGGTCTTAGCCGGCAAATGATTGGAGAGTTCTTGGGGAACAGCAAGAAGGTCTTCAACCGTGATGTTCTTGAGTGAGTAACAGTCTGATACTCCAAAATTCTTCATGCCAGAGAGCCAAGGGTCACCCCATAACTAGTTCTGTCAATAAATGTAGACTTGGTTGAGGGCCAGGAAGAATATAAAGGATTAAAATGAAATTTTATACCACTACTTCACTTTTACAAGAAGTGGGGCTATGGCAAGTCATCTTTAGAGTAGATCTAAACCCAGTCACTACTACCTCATATGCAGTGTCGGACCGTCCATTAGGGGCCCACGGGCACCATCCTCCCTATCTATGCATCTGGCCCCCTGATCTATATACAGGGAGCCGGACTATGGATTCCAATGGGGGATGTGTTTTTTGAAGCACGTGATTAGAGCCAGAGGCTCTAATAGGCTTTGAAAAGGATGGGCTCGGCAGAAGCCGCTATGCTGGAGGAGAGGACACTGGGGGGGAGGGGGGCGATTGGTGGGGGTTGGAGGGGTAGTAGAGCCCGCGGGGGGTTGGTTGTTTGCCGCCCCCACCAAAAAAAAAACACCAGCCACCACTGCTCATATGATCTTTACAATGTTAATATAGTTTCAAAAAATATCATTTCAGTTTTCTAAAACTCTGCAGCTTTCATTTAAGTAATCCCTGGTGTTCCTGCCTTTAAGGTTCTCGTTCAGGCACTTACTGTTCTGGGTGACAATGCTCTATCCCTGTCCCGTTTGAGTTCCTGCATTGCCACCATGTCACATGCACCCCTGGCAGAGACTACAAGCATCCATGCCATTGCACATTGTGCAGGCATGGTCTACCATTGTCACCTTCAGGAAGCCGGTTCAGAGCAGCGATGTGCAACCAGAATAGCAGCGCTGAGATGAGAAAAAAAGTGAAAGGAGCATTTTATGAAGAAGGCATGACAATTGAAGACAATTAAGGCCCTCTATGGCAAAGAAAAAAAAGGGTATTCTGGTAACAGTTTGTGATTAATATCTGTAATAAATGTATTCCATGTGTGAATTCCTTTTTTTATTTCACAGACATTTATTTATATTTTTCTCTACATTTACACACAGTCCAAGCTGCCCATCAAACGTTAAAGCTGCATGGGGTTGTAACACAGCATATAACATTGCCAGGAGTGCTTACAATAGTCAACTTTCATGCATATAGTTTAAACCTTTTTTTTTTCCAAAAGGGAAAAAAAAATCATATTGCTTAAAAAGTGTTAAATATATTCAGGCTATAATCTGTCACTTAAAGTCCATCTGAAACTACCTGTGCACAGAGTGACAATGCTGCTGTTCAATATCAATGCAATGAACGGTCTTGTCACCCTGTTACAAGAAATAGAAAAATATTGCAGGATCAATAGGTAATAAAGCAATGTTATGGGGGGGGGGTTCTGCTCAGAAAACAGGAACTGATATTTTTAATGCCACTGATATACTGCAGCATACTGTATATGTCATTTTTTATTTTGCCCATAGTTACACTTTAAAATTCATTACAGTGTTGCAGTTTTGTCTTTGTAGTCTAGGAGAAAGTATGTCATAAAAAAAAAATTGTACAAATAAAATGTGATTCCATGCGGAGCATAGGACTTCTGTAATATGCATTGCCCTCCTTTGTCACAATAGCTCTGATTCTGAGCTCCTCACCTGAGCTCTGTAACTAGGTCAGCCTAGTCAAGGCACATTACACGCTCCAAGCCCTCACGCATCGAGATGCACTGCTTTACTGAGCTTTGTAAAAAAAAAATGATTACAAGGGTAGCTGAAAAATAACTCAATTTATGACTGAATAAAATTCAGTGTCTGAACCTTATATTTGGAGCTGTTACATGATTGTGGGACTGGAGTTAGAAAGATTTCCCAGGAACGTGTAGGGTACATTTTGTGCAAAATAATATAATACATATTTTTAATTTATTTTAGTTAGACAGTGTTTTTGGGAGGTGGAGTCTGAGCTTTGGTGATTGTCGAGCTCTAGGTCTTTATCAGCAGGGGTAGTGTTGGACCTCTGCAGAGAGAACACTGCTTCCATACAGAGAGCAACAGTTTTTCTATGCAGCATGCTAGCAGGAGCTGGCTTTTCTACTCTGCTTTCTAAAAGAGAATGAACTGTAGGACTTTGCACTCCTTTTGCATTAATGCAAAATAATCTATTTTAAACAGGAAGTTCATTCGGGCTTGAAATATTGTAAATGTCCAGTTTCAGGTTTGTTCAGTAAGGCAGAGAATCGTCGGCAAAAAGCAATGATAAAATAGAAACCAATCATATTTTAGTTTGCTGCAGCCAGATCAGTAAAACAAAATCTCATTGGTTGCTAGCGCTTGCAGTAGTTTGTGCACTGTCTTTGTTCTTTGCACCAAAATGCCTGAGAGACAAGTAGATGTGGTGACTGGTTTCCTTTAAAAAAAAAAGAATAACAAAAAGAATTTCTCAACATGATTCTGCCTTGCAAAATACTGAATGTTTCATGTGCTGTCCACTTGCTTATTTTAGCTGTGTTGTGGACGAGATGGATTTCTCCAGCATGGAGCTGGATGAGGCTCTGCGAAAGTTTCAAGCACATATTCGCGTTCAGGGTGAGGCTCAGAAGGTGGAGCGTCTTATAGAAGCCTTCAGGTGAGACCTTCATAACTTGTAACCTGAGCAGAAACGCTAAAGGTATCATGTTTTCACTAACATCAAGTTCTTTTATCCACCGTAGCCAGAGATACTGTATGTGTAATCCGGACATTGTGCAGCAGTTCCATAATCCCGACACCATCTTCATCCTGGCCTTTGCTGTTATCCTGCTCAACACGGACATGTATAGCCCCAGCATCAAACCTGACCGCAAGATGATGCTGGAGGACTTCATCCGTAACCTACGAGGTCAGAGAACTGTGCCTGGCTAGTTGCTTTTTTTCAATAACTTAACTTCATTAGAGTAGAAGTATGGAGAGTTCAGGCAATGCTTTCTGGAAAATATATACAAATAACGTCCAGTTGGAGGACTGGCAGGGTGAACACAACCAATTGACCCTTTTGTGATAGAGACAGTTCGCTGTAAGCCAAAAAAAGTGTAAGACACAAAGTGTGCCATGGTGCCACCGTGATTAGATGAGAGGTGGGTGAAAGGACAGGGTTTATTGTAGCACAACTTTTCACATCTTCCAGCATCAGCTTCCTTGGCATTCAGTCAATGATAACAAAGATGGTGCTGAAAGACTTCCCTCCTCTAGATGCTGCGATTTCAGGTTAAATATCTCTATAATGCTCAGCATGTCACTAACTACAAGTCATGGTCTGAATGATGATGTATCCAATTTATCTCATTAGTACTGGCTTGAGTGGGCCAACGGGCCAGCCCCGTCCTCCCCTGCTCTCCATGGATGACTTGTAAATAAATGCTCTACTTACTGGGTTTTTAGTGCATTCTGAGGCCTTTGCCATATTGGAACATTTTTGAACAGCTATGGCCACCTGAGCATCCTCAAGAAATGGCTGGTACACTTAAAAAACCCACAGGGTGGAGAAGTTGCTTATAGAACTACCACTCAAAAATGGCAAGTGTTTTCTCATTTGAACATGTTTTATTTCTATATATTTTCCAAGCTGCATTGACTCCAGTCTCCCTGCTGCTATTCAAGTGAAAGGCATTCTGGAGTGCTCCACATGCCGACCAAAACCACTAGGCCCTTGCTGATGAGACCCAGCAGGCTAAAATAGTATTGTCCACTTCAAATATTCACTTACACAAGTGAACTTAATTAAATCTCCAAAACAAGCTCTACTGGGGGGGGGGGGGGAGGTGGACTG
>BLSH010316379.1:313342-336693 GCA_018402905.1 Glandirana rugosa | reverse complement strand
ATAATTACCACACCCTCTACTGAATACATAGTAATAACACACAATGTACAGGGCTTTAATTCTCCCTCTAAGAGAGCGAAAGCTTTCCTTTATTATCACAAACAAAGGGTAGATGCTTTGATGCTGCAAGATACACACTTTACTAAAACCTCAGCCCCTAGATACCTTAACGTGCAATACCCGCAGTTTTTCTTATCCTCAGGTGAGGAGAAAAAGCGAGGTGTCACGATCTGCTTCTCACAAAACGTGCCTTTTACACCAGATACCATTATCAATGATAAAGACGGAAGATACCTGATGGCGGTGGGCAGAATTAATGACCAACCGGTATCATTTATATCGTATTATACTCCCAACACGGGCCAGATTGACTTTTTACAAAAGATGCTAGCCACACTACTCCCAAAATCACATGGACAGGTGATCCTCGGGGGAGACAGTAACCTTCCCCTGGACCATATGTTGGATAAATCTTCCCCGACCAAACCGGTCCTTAAGCATGTACCAAAAAGCAGCAGCAGATTAGCGAAACTATTATATGGCTGCGATCTAATAGACGCTTGGCGTGAAGATAACCCATCCACCAGAGACTTTACTCATTACTCGCATGTTCACGGCACATATTCGTGGATAGATCATATATTCCTCAATAGCCAGCTAGTGCCCCACTTAAACTCCGCTAAAATACTGCTTTGCCCTTGGTCAGACC
Source organism: Glandirana rugosa (assembly GCA_018402905.1). Taxonomy (NCBI): domain Eukaryota; kingdom Metazoa; phylum Chordata; class Amphibia; order Anura; family Ranidae; genus Glandirana; species Glandirana rugosa. The sequence goes on along the minus strand of BLSH010316379.1, from coordinate 335,984 downwards.
ATTCTCCGGTGCGAGTTTCCTTATCTGGCCTTTGGCAAAAACCACGCCCCTCCTCGTGGAGACTTAACGCAACCTTGCTAAACGACCCTGTCACACTTACAGAAGTGGAGACGACGATAAAACAATTTTTTAAAGAAAATCTACCCACAGATACATCCCCAGCTATCAATTGGGCGGCACATAGGGCTACTATTCGAGGGTAGTTAATCCAACTGGCAGCCAGGCCCAAACACTCCCGCGATAGTACTATCGCGCAACAGGAACGCAAACTAAATAATTTATTGTCGGACCAAAAACGGTCACCTCAGATAGATCTTAGACAAAATATTGATGCGGCTAGATTAGCTTTAAACCTCAGCTTGACCACACAAGCGGAGAAACAACTCAGATGGTCAAAACATAGCTACTACACCATGGGAGACAAACCTACCACTCTCTTAGCCAGGAAGCTGACACCCCTCCCATACACATCAGCCTTACCTAAATTAAAACTGAACAATGGACACTCGACTCAGAGCCTGGAGCAGATAGTGAACGAATTTGAAAAGTTCTACTCAACTCTTTACAATAGGCCAAGGAAATTCCCCCAGAGCGTAGCGGATGATTTCTTTAGGGACATCAACCTACCTCGGCTGCAACAGGACCACTCGATCCTTATGGACAAGGAGATTACAGAGCTCGAGATTAGACTGGCTATCAAAATCCTAAATCCGTCCAAAGAAGAAATTTCAAGAGACCATGACACCCCAGCTATGCACTATTTTTAACTCCATCAGACAGGGCACTAACCTCCCAGGGCAGGAAAAAGAAGCATTCATACACGTAATCACTAAGCCAGGAAAAGATCACGGGATCTGTGCGAATTTCTCTCCTTGATCAATGTTGACCTTAAGATTCTGACCAAGGTTCTGGCGTCCAGGCTAAACTCTTTTATAGCACAGCATATACATCCAGACCGGGCAGGTTTTGTTCCTGGCCGCCAGACGTCAGATCAGACGAGGAGGGTTATTGATCTTCTTTCGGCAATACAATCTGACTAGGATGGGGGGGGGTCAGGAAGGCCATGCTGCTCTCCTTGGATATAAACCAGGCTTTTGATACCTTGTCCTGGGATTACTTATTTTACACCCTGACTGAATTTGGATTTGGGCCGAGATTCTTACCAATACTTAGGGTACTATATGATTACCCAACAGCTACTCTGAAGATTAAAGGCTATTCTTCAGGCACTATCCAAATTGAGCGGAGCACCTGGCAGGGTTGTCCGCTTTCCCCGCTGCTTTTCGTGTTAGCTTTGGAACCGTTGGCCTGTAAAATCAGACTCTCAAACGATATAAAAGGGGTGTGGAGCGGGGGCAGGGAACATAAAAATATTCTATTTGTGGAGGACATTTTACTAGCGATCACTTCTCCAATCACGACCCTCCCAAATCTATACGCAACCTTACGGCCATTTTCACTGATTTCGGGCCTCAAAGTGAATCATGATAAGTCATTAGCAATGAACATCACATTGGGAAAAGACACCCTCACAACCCTACAATGTTCTTACAAGTTTGTTTGGCACACAGAAGCCCTCCCATACCTAGGGGTCAATATAACTCCGCCCATGCATACTCTGTATTCAAGGAACTACCCGGATCTCTATAAAAGATTAGCAGCAGACATGCCAAGGTGCTTGCTACACCCCCCTTCGTGGTTCTGCAGACTGCACTCAGTAAAAATAAACATATTACCAAAGGTATTATACTTATTCCGTACGTTACCAGTGTCACTGAAACGCCAGGAGGTCATAACTTTTCAAAGGAAAATTTTGGCATTCATCTGAGGGGATAAGAGGCCTAGGGTGAACAGAGGTATCCTATTCACCCCACGGGGAAGGAGAGGGTTGGGAACCCCCCGATCTATTTAAATATTTCTATGCAGCGCAACTGGCATAATTATTTAAATTCCACTCAAAGCTACTTTATCCTATCTGGATGCAGATGGAGGCGAGCACATGCCCAGACTGGCCCCTCAAATATTTGCTTTGGCTATCGGCAAAAGAACGACCTCCAATTTTGTGCCTGACACTTTTCTTCTCCCTGGCCACCTGGGATAGATTGTAGAAACAATACCACTTCCAATCACCACATACTCCATTAGCTCCTATACTAAGGAATGGGAAGTTCCCCCCGGGCCTCACCCCTAGAATGTTCGAGTGGTGGACCAACACCGGCTTATTAAGAATTGCAGATATGTGTGACCATAGAGGTATCTTATCCCAAAGGGCAATGATAGAAAAGTACCATATGCCGGCCCTTGAATGCTTCCGCTATACTCAGATAGTGCATTTTCTCCATACTTTGTTGAGCAGCTCTGATATTGTAACAAGAACTAGAATGGATTAGTTATACCAGAATTATGACAAAATCAGGGGACATATTTCTGAAATATATACTATATTGTTTGACTCCGCGATTAAGTTGAGATATATGGAACAATGGGAGACAGACCTCCATGAAACATTGGAGGTGGATGAATGGTATGGCATGGCCCGGGAGTCTTCAAGATCACTTATTAATACTTCCATAATAGAAGCAAATTACAAGGTGCTCCTCAGGTGGTACATGGTCCCGACGAGAAATGCAGCATATGTACCGGGAGCATCTCCTTTATGCTTCCCGGGCTGTGGGCAAGCAGGTACAGTGTACCACATTTGGTGGCAATGTCCAAAGGTGCGGAGGTTTTGGATTAGAGTATACAACTTTATATACGCACTTACACAAGTGAACTTAATTAAATCCCCAAAACAGGCTCTACTGGGGGGGGGGGAGGTGGACTGTGTATCAAGGGCTCAGGGGCGCCTTGTAACTTTCATATTTACAGCAGCAAAGATTACCATTGCCAAATAGTGGAAATCAGCTAGCTTACCCTTGGCCCAACTTAAACATAAACTATCCTGGATAAGGCTAAACGAATGCACAACGGCAATCCACCAGGATAAAGTCAAACGCTTTGAAAAAACTTGGGATCCTTGGATGAGATACTTATCTGGGGATCCCAGGGCCATGCTGGACTAGGGAAATCCCCCGAAGGGGGGATCGGCGGCATGGGTCCCATATCTGCCAGGGTCATCTCATCTTTTCTTTCTTTATTTCCCTTCTTTTCTCTCTACTTCTCCTTCACCTGATGTTATATGAATCCCACGTACCCACATGGGTGGTGAGGATGCTTAAGCCTGTTTAAGTTTTGATACACAAATGATGTTATAATGCGTTCATTGATGTAAATACTCTACCTAGCCGAACAGGTGAATGGCGAGGGAGATTTCTCTCCTCTACCACTCGCCATAATGTCAATTTGATAACATTTGTACTTTTATATCTTGAAAACTCAATAAAAACCATTGAAATGAAAATAGTATTGTCCTTGGGCCCTTGTTCGGCTTCAGCAAAATCCCTTTACTGCTAGTTAAGGTGTCTTGCTTTGTCACAGCAGCACTCAGAACTCCTATTTAAAATATAGCAGAAAAGCAGTAAAACGGGATATCTCCGTATGGCTTTTGTGAACCTTTTTCAACATATCTTCCCAGGAGTGGATGATGGAGCCGACATTCCTCGAGATATGGTCGTGGGAATATACGAACGGATCCAACAAAAAGAACTGAAATCCAATGAAGATCACGTGACTTATGTGACAAAGGTGGAAAAATCCATCGTGGGCATGAAAAGTGTACGTTTCCTTTTTTTTTCTGTATTATCCAAAGATTGAAGTGGCTTCAGCATCTTACTTGGATCTACTTGTCTTTCTTTGAGTGGGTTTCTAAAGATGCCCAAGGAGAGATGATTGAAGTTGTTGGCTACTAATAGATCCAGAATCATAAGTCATAAAACAGCTGGTGGGCAAGGTTTATATGCAGAACAACCTTGTCAATCAACAGCATGGAATGGGCAGGTTTACAGATTTACCACTCTCACTTAGAAAGTGATAAACCCATTAATAGACTTTTATTTTTTTTGCAAAGCTTTGCAAACAAAAATGATTTAAAAACATAGGTTCACTTTATTTTGAAAAATTAGTCTAACCAACTATGACATTTTAGTTTTAGATTGAGTCTGGTGTGCTGAGTTGGTCCCTGGCTTCTTATATGGTATGGACTGTTGGGTGTTCCCGCCCTCCTACTGTTACAGTCTTCATAATATACAATTAATTTAAAATCCAGAAAGAATAGTGAGAAACCCTCATAATGGACACAGCAGACATGGGAAGCCCCAACAGAGACACTGTAAGGTGGTTGAACTCTTCAACATACATTAAACTATGAACTGACTGCTCTGAGTGGACTGGCTCTTTAATCCTGTGATTTAATCTGCTAAAATACAGTCAAAGAGGTGGTACAGGAGGCAGTACAGATGGTTGATGTGGTAACTTGTGATTGGCTTTTGTGTTCCCCACAGGTCCTTTCTGTTCCTCACCGGCGTCTGGTGTGCTGTAGTCGTCTCTTCGAGGTGACTGATGTGAACAAACTGCAGAAACAAGCAGCACATCAGAGGGAGGTCTTTCTCTTCAATGACCTTTTATTGGTAAATCTTAACAAGCAGATATCCCTCTACTATGCTTGTCAAGCAGAACCATTTGCCACCCTATGTTCTCACAAAGAATACCTGTCTCTCTCCTTCAGATCTTGAAACTGTGCCCCAAGAAGAAGACCTCTTCCACCTACACGTTTTGCCGGGCTGTACCTCTCCTGGGGATGCAGTTTCATCTTTTTGAGAATGAATGTGAGATATCTTTTTATGTGTGTTTTGAAGAATTAATGACTTTAAGGTTGTTAAAGTAGAGTAAAATGTTATATATAACTAAAGCCACCCCTCAGTCCAGTTAGTCATTCATGGCGTTTTTTTTTTTACTGCTTACCTTGAGTTCTGTATATGCATGCATTCAAATATGCTAAAATATCAGCAATATCTCATTGGTTGTTGAGCTGCAGTATATCGATGATTATTGCTAAATGAGCTCCTCTTGGGTGGAGTATGAAAAATCCGTCCCATCGTAGAATATTCCTGTTACTTATTTGTAATATGAGATTTTTGAAATCTTTTTAGAAGTTTTGGATAGTCATGCATTTATACATACTTATAATTCAGAAAGATACATTATTGGTTGCTTTGAGCTTAGGTATATCAATGATTATTATTAAATTAACTCCCTGTGAGAAAAGTAAGCTACATTTTCACCTTAACAGAATAGCTCTGTTACTCATACATAATAGGAGATTTTGAATGCTTTCCTGGAGTTTTGTATAAGCCTACTTTTAGTCTGCCCGTTAAACAAAAAAACTGAGCAATGTATGGCCACCTTCAGTGTATTGATAATTATTGCTAAACAAGCTCCTTGTGGGCGGAGTCAGTCAAAATCTGCACAGTAGATGAATAGTATAATGAAAGTTTCTGCAATCTAGTCTTGTGATCCTGAGTTGGTATCAAAGCTTTCCCTGGCACTTCCAGATTACCCTCATGGAATCACCTTGGTCAGTCCTCTTTCGGGATCCGAAAAGAAGTTAGTTCTGCATTTTTGTGCTCTCGGCTCGGACGAACTGCAAAAATTTCTAGAGGATTTGAAGGAATCTATTTGTGAAGTAACAGAGATGGAACAGATACGCATTGAGTGTAAGACATTGGTTTGTTTATCTTGTATAACGAGTTACCTTTTATTTCATTTTTTTCAAATTATTTTTTAAAGCTTTAATATCATTAGGCCACAGCTTTAAAAAGAATACAGTATATAATACTTTTTGGTCAATAAAAGCTGCTTAAAAAGTTAAAGTAAAACTTTTTTGCTTTGTGGAAAAATACAACAATGCTCTCCAGATCAACGTCAGGTCAGTGTTCAACTGTATGATGCAAGCTTAAGACAGCGCTCAATGGAACCTTCAAAGTCACTAGTACATTGTATAAAAAATTGGTTTATTAGACCTTGGATATTGCATAGCAAGGAATACATAAAAACAAGAATCAATCCATAAACGATAAAAGTTAAAATGGCAATCAGCAATAGACACCAATGTTGGTAATAAGCCGGATGCTGGGTGAACCAATGTACCATGGCTCTGGGGACCCGGACTGTGGTGACCTGAGTGTATTAACAGTGTTCAACTGTATACTGCTAGCAGATTTTTTTGTAGACTCTCACCTGTTTCCATTTTGTATCATACTTGCTAATAAATTTGAAGTCCAATCTCTGGCTCAGGGTTCCAGCGCTCTCCAGCACCTGCCCCCACCTCCCCACCGCAACCCACTTTTCCCCACATTTTTTTTCTTCTGCCAGTATTTTTTCTTTTATGTATATTTATCCTCTTCAGGAAAGTCACATGATCTATAGGGCCCTCTTTGGAATATTCCAACAGAACATTATTAGGTAGTCCCTAATAATGCAGCTGGTGTGATGATGGAAGTGTCGCCCATTGCAAAATTTTATGTTTACACAGGGCACCATGGTGGTGCCCCCTCAGGCGGTTGGGTGCTTGATGCCCTGCACTCACAGGATTTCCTTGTGCTTTGGAAATGAATAATGCTGGACAACATTCAACCATGTAGACTGAGGACAGCTAGTGGCAGCTAGTGGTTATACACTGTAGTGTTTTATACCATATGTGACTTTTTTGCAGAGTCCTCCCGCTGACTGTTGTGTCTCATGTTTGCAGGGGAGTTAGAGAAGCAGCAGGGGGTGAAGACCACACCCGCCAAGTCAAACGGATCCCAGCTGGACTTTCAGCCTAAGCAGGAGTCCCCCATCGGTGAGTGGTATATTCCTGCAGTGTAACAGCCTTGTCCCTCCTCCTGATCCGTGAGTTTCCCCCAATCCAGCTGCTTTCCTATTTTTTTGTCGGCCTCAGTGGCCTCCATCTGTCCTTGTCTGTATGTCCATCCTTTTCATTCCCGACAGTTTTTCTCTGTCTGACATTGGAACAGTTTCCAATCGCCTTTCCCCTTTTTTTAATATAACTTTTTTAGTGATCATTGTAGAAAGACTTTTCTGTCTTTCTATGGTGGTCTGCTAACCACAACCACTCTCTGTCCTTTTTTAGAGCTTCTCTCTGTAGGTACCTATAGACAAATGAGTGCAGATGAGTGCCAAGACACAATTCATCTGACCTCTGTCAACAGAGTGGAAAGTAAAGAAGATAGATAGAAAGATCATGTAGATAGATTAGATAGATAGATAGATAGATAGATAGATAGATAGATAGATAGATAGATAGATAGATAATGATGTGTTCGTTACAACTTGAATATTACAAAGCAATAATACAAGTGAGACATTTTACACATTGATCCTGCCAGTAGTTGCACTTACTGTTGAAGACTGTCAGCTATAAACCATTGCCTCCCAATAATCAGCAATGTGATCAACCTGTTATGCAGACTCCTTCAGTTGGCCATTGTGCTGTATAACGGGTCTGCAGGATGCATGGGCAGACCTGACAATGGCCTCCAGGACAAATGAGGTTAAATCTACACAGAGAGAAATAAAAACCTAACAGGGGTTCTATAAAATGCAGGAGATTTTAAGCAGAGGAGATGGAACAATGAGAGGATGTATTTTTTTTAGGACAAAATGGTCTTCCTTCCCATAGAACAAGTGTGGCAGCTGTCACTTTGCTGCCTCCTTTGGTACTTAGTACATAACAATAAGCTTCCCAATGATAAAACTGTCCAATATCTCAGTCTGTGTGAAAGTTTTACATCCATAAAGCGTTATGTTAAAATGTTATTATCAACTGTCACACAGTGTGTAAAATGAGATTTTCTGAGCTCTGGAAGTTATAATTAATCGGGGAGGCTTAGCTACTAGTACATGAACTGTCAGCACAATATGAGAAAGACCCATTTTCCTTCCTTTATGTTCTCCTCTCCAACAGAGACTCTCCTTGTCATCTAGCCATTACACCTCTGATATTACTGCTTTCCATATCCGTCTTCTGTCACTGTCACCTTCCCTGCTTCCTGCGTTCCCCATTCTGACCCTATTTCTTTCCGTTTTCCCGTGCTTTCACCTCCGTTCATTCTCTTTTGCCACTGTCTATCACTTTCTTTCTTTTATTTCCCTGTTCTTTCTTCTATCGCTCTCTCTTGTTTTCTTTGTATCTATATTTCTCCTCTTTCTGTATTACTCTGTTCATCTCCATCCTTCTCTTTCTTTATGTTACTATTTTCTTGTTTTATTTCTTTCTATCGATATCTATCTTTTTTTCCCCTCTTCTTCTTATATCTTTACTTTATTTCTCCTCTCCTCTCCTCTCTTCCACTATCTACCATTCATCTTCTTTCTGTCTCATTCTTTTCTTTTCTTCTCTCTTCATATCTATTGTTCTTTCTTCTTTCTTTCCTTTATTCTTTTTTTTTACTCTTTCTCTCGCTCTATCTTTTTCACTACTCTCTTTCTCTCTCTGTATCTCTCTTTCTCGCTCTCTCTTTCTTTCTCTCTCCTGCACCTAAGTTCACCTCATATTTTGAAGGTAAGCACGAGTCACCTGAGAAGGACACAGGAGGCGTGGTGGAGGTGAGTAGGGCTATAACACAACAGGGCTGTGACACCGACCAATCACAATGCTCCATCCTGCGCTGCTCACCCATTCCTCAGCTCAGGACAACAAACTAACACCCTGTGTGGCTAATCCTTTTCCCATAGACACATGATGATGATGATGTAGTCACCCCATAACCCTCACAATGTCCCTCATTAAAGTGTACCTGTTGCTCTCAGACATTGGAAGCACCCATTTTTAATGTAAATATAAATTCTTTATGATGCTGTCTAGAAAACCAATACTTTTTTGGGCATTTCTTAGGAATGTAATTCATTGTGTTGCCTGCTAGCTGACAGTCTTCCAAGAAATGGAATTGTTGGTGTACAGGTAACACAGATATTTTCTTCCATTCACTTTAAAATACCCCAGGAATACCTCCTCCAACTTGACAACCAAACCTGTCAGTCATTTTGTACACTAAAGTTAAATTTAAGGAACAGATGACAACCTTTCTGGCAAAAAATGTGCCCAAATTACCAATATCTCCAAAGTGCAGACAGTACGTGCGAGTACCTTTGTCACTCCTATACTTTTCTGTGGACGCTGAGAGCCCCCCAGTCTCTGGTGACTGCTGCACAAAGGCCTTATGCTCCATTTGAAAGCCCCCTAATATTCCAACGCAAAATTTTGACATTATGTCAGTTTATAACTCAACAAGCAATTTGCCTCCTCGGTAAGTAAATGTTGGTACTTACCAACAACCCTTAGCCATACTTCCTCTGTCACCACACATGTCACCACCAAAGTGGTCTGGATTGAAAATATATAGGTAAGGTGTTTTTAGGTCTGAATTCCCCCATAGCCCTCTCAGTAGCTGGGAGGGCAGTGTGATGTTAAGACTCCTGATCTGCATTCTTGTTTTGGGTCAGTGAATCAGAAAGCACTTAAGCCATTGGATAAGCATGACAGCAAGGTAATTGACAGCACTGATCAGCACTGGTCCCTCCATATTCAATTGAGGCTTCCTTTAACAAAGTCAAAACTTAATGCTTGATGTCGTTAGTAACTAGCAAACAAGCGCTTTTGTTACAGTTATTGCTTGAACCAAGAAAATGGTTAACTCCACTGTGATAAAGTGACAGGTACACTTTAATTCCTAGTTCCTTTACTTAGCAGACCACAAAATAGGTTCCACCCCCATTTAAAAAATGTGCATTGTTTGCAGATAATCAACACTGGTAAAAGCTTGCAATTTTTTTGTGGTAGTTGATTTTAATTTTACAGAAATTAAGAAATGAATAATATTGTGCAAGATTCTGCATGCCATTTTGAAAAATAATATTGTTTTGCCTATATTCTAAATCTGTTTTATATTACTTATGGGGGAGGAAGATATGGTGGTCTGCAATATAGATTTTGCATTATTTTCTAATGCAAAATGACATTTGAGGCTTTAGGGCCCAGTAGTGACACCCCCAGCATGCCACCCGCCCCCAAGACACCTAGAGGATGTAGCCTATTAGGACTGTTAGCTTCTGGGGTTAAAGGGCAGCCAGGACTAGCACGTGGGAAATAGTCTTGTAACATTTAATGCTTCTTTGGCTGTTTCTAAACTAGGTGTCAATTCACAACAGGCTTCAGACGTCCCAGCACAGCGGCCCCCAGGGGCCAGAGAATGGAGCTCCGGGCAGCACGGCTCCTAATGGGCAGCGGGAGACTCTGCAGGCTGCCCCCTCCGACCAACTCCTGCAGTGTCAGCAGATTGTCAAGGTGATTGTGCTGGACACACCCGGCCGGGCAACGTCCGCCCCCGACCAGACTGTCACCCGCTACTTGTCTGGGTCCTGCACCACTACTCCCCTGCGTAGCTTGGGAGGAAATGTCCACCAACCCCCATTACCCCCGCCACCACCCCCTTATAACCACCCACATCAATACTGCCCTCCAGGGGTACTTCTTAGAGAACGCAGATATTCCAGTGGCTCCCGGAGTCTTGTTTAAGCAACGGGTCACTTACCAGTCTTCTAGGACTAATCTGCTTGCACACATACCAAACCTTGCACATTTATCACTTGCCCATAATCGCAAAATCCTCATGAGCACCCATCCTTGCACACGAAACATCCCTGCACATAAAATAAAAAAATATTGTTGCACACTCATGTTGATCTCATATACTCTCCTCTAACAGGCATTTCTTGCACACTTCTATGACCCTTTTTTATACCCCTCAAAAGAGTTGAGCTTGTGTATTTTTAGTAGGTTTGAGCTCTCTCCACAATTTTGGTATTGTGGAGGAAACTTTGTATGATCAGCCTGTCCTGGACAAGTCACTTCGTTTTGCCCTTGTGTTTCTTCCACCCTCCTTAACCCAGGGCTCCTGCATAAAATTGCACGCCTGGATCTTGTGGAAACTGGCCCCTCCTCTCCACTCTTAGTTGAAAATGGATTGACCTGGAAAAGGTGTGCAAAAAAGCAAAATTTCAAATTCACTTTTGAAGAGCACGAGTACCTGTCAGAGGAACTACGGATCGGCGACCATACCAAAACAGGAATATTTGTGAAATGGACAGAAGATGGACTAATGCACTGCATGTCATGCACTCATTAGATCTTTGTGGACCTTCCCTTAATGTGAATGCTTTTTAGCTTGGTAATGTTCTGTGCAGTAAGGGAATTGTAAGACTTCAGTTCTCTTCAAGAGCAAATGCTACTGTCATGGGTTCAGCAATTTGCACACATTCATGATTAGTCATTTATAAAGGCAGGTGCAGAGAAGTAGAGGGGCAGCATACAATTAGCTAAGACACATGTACTGGCAAACTTAGGGCTTTTATAAAACTCCCCCCCAGCATCTCAGCAGGTCTATGCTGTACCCTTGTTTTAAAGGGAAACTGCAGTGTGCTGTTTACTCTATTTTTTTATTACAGGTACTTATATAGTTAAATTGCAGCACTTTACATATATATTGTACATTCACATCAGTCCCCACCCTCAAGGAGCTTACAATCTAAGGTCCCTAACTCACATTCATACATACACATACTAGGGCCAATTTATACAGGAGACAATTAACCTACCAGCATGTCTTTGTGTGAGAGGAAATGGGAGTACCCAGCGGAAACCCACGCCGGCATGGGGAGAATATGCATAAGTGAATATACATGGGAAGGGAGGTTTATTAAAACTTGAGCAGACAGACTCTAGAGCTGCTGTGCATAGTAACCAGCTTGTATCTTAAGCTTGTTCAGTTAAGCTTTAAAAATAAAAGCTTGAAGCTGATTGGTTGCCGTGCACAGTTGTTACACATTCTGGCTGCTCCGGTATTAGTAAAACCACCTAATTGTTCAATACTTTCTTACCATTTACCCATAATTTAATTGTGGCTTAATTTACACATTTATTATTCTATATATCAATTGTAGCATTCATTATACATATTTGTAAATGCTTCCACTATCACCCACATCCATGTTAGGGAACACAATTAGCATCTCTGCTTAAGGACTGCTGCAATTAGCTAATAACTAGTATTTAATCAGTCAGAGCTGATCCATAGTCCCGAGGGATGAGTGGAAAAGGACAGTTTGTGCAGCCTTACTTAGGAAGAAGAGCCTGAATATTTAATGGTCAAATATGGCTGTATTCATTTAAATAACGATTATTTTCAATCTGTAGATAGAAATAAAGGTTTTTTTTTAAAGAATTAACACTAATCAAAAAGACAGACATTTAACAAGCAGCAGATTCCCACATACTGTATATAACAGTATAGTTTTCCTTTAAATGAAAAGATATTGAGTAGAGATGAGCAAATCTGGGAGTTTTTATGTCCCCAAAATTCCATGGACATTTCAGCAAAATTTTACTATTTTGGCAAAATGGATAGAAGTGAAAGGGGAAAGTCAAACTTAAAGTGGATGTAAACCCTATAGTTTTCAGCCAAGTAAGCTGCCATCTTGGCCTATGGGTAATCATCAACGGCCATGATGCTGCACATGTGATCATTTATGACCACCAGCCATTGTTTGGTTTGACAGTTTGGTTGACAGCACAAGCAAATGTGTCAGTTAGCAATCCCAGCATGCCGGGAATGTAACTGTTTTCTGAAACCATTAAATCAATGGGTTTACTTCCACTTTAGGGCAATTTCACACTGGGGAAGGGAGGGGCGGTAGTGGTAAATTAGCGACCCTTTTACCGCTACGCAGGCGGGAGCGGGGCACTTTTAACCCCGAAGAAGGGGTTAACAAGGGGTTAAAAGTTCCATCGTTCGGCGCTTCCGAGGCAGTGTACAGCCGCTTTGGAAGTGCCGTCCATTGATTACAATTGAGGGGGCGGTGTAGGAGCAGTTTATTTTTAGCACCGCAGCGGCTGAAAAAAGGTGGTGTGTGGTGATTTTAAAGGGTGGCAACGACTTTAAATGGCTCATACGTTTTATGGAAGTTTTTTTTACCTATCCTGGAACTGTTCTTGCAGTAAAAAATGGCTCCTCGTTAGCCTCGTTTCTTTCACAGAAAGAAAGAACTGAAAAAAGAAAAGTGAAATTAAAAAAGTAAAGGGACAGTAGACAGATACAATCAAATACACAAAAAAGGAAAAAAACATAAATACAAATAATACTAAATGAAAAAACGAAACTACCTTAAATACACACCTATAAAACCAAACTTTCTAAATAAAGAAATATTTTTTTTTAGCAGATCAATGAAGGAAATTGATAGTCTGTCCTTCAGCAAAATTTTGAAGAGTGTAATTCAACAGTAAAATCACTCATCGGCAATTTTAAGATAGAATGATAAATTTATTGCAAATGTACAGAAAAAAAAATATTTTTTAATGGTCAGATTTTTCAGAGGAGCTGTCTGTTTCACTGTTTATCAACATAAACTACCATTGATTTTACCAGGAAAAACTTAAGTAAGGATCATAAGTTTTATTTTTTAAAACATAACTCTATCTCCCTATAGTGAGGTTTGTCTACAAAATAAAGCAAACATTTTTTGCATTGCAAATATTTTGCCATAGCTGATGCGGCTATAGGGATCTATGGTCTTCATAGGGATCCTGTCTTGTCCTGTTTGTCCACCCTGATTGACAGACTTTGACCAATCTTACCTTCCCAGCTCTTGTGTTAAAAGAATACACATCAGATAAGTGAGTTGAGCACTTGGGGATGGGGGGGTGGTAATTTCATCCCTAGAAAGAGCTGCAATGAAGGGAATAAATACAACAATAAATATTAATATTAATTGGTAATTTAGGCCATTGTCAGCATTACTGTAATGCCTCTGGAGTCATGCTCCCTTCATATTTACTTTCTGACCTTCATTCATAAAGTGGGAAAGCTCCTGGCAATTGCCTATTTAACATAATTCCTGTTTGCGTTAGTCGTTATAACATAATTAATCTGTTGAGAGACTGTTACACTTACTTATTGGGTAAATAACAATTTGAGGTTTACCAACATAAAATGCACATTTTGGGCTTTGCAGTTTCACTGACCATTCCCCATAATACTCGCTGATAGGGTGTCCTGTTATCATTCACGAAAAACCACATACATGATGTGGGCTTATAGTCCAAATTTTTAAACAGTGCAAAAACTCATGCAAACCCAATCAGAATTTTAGCAAATGAACAAGCCAGTAATTGAGACACTAGTAGAAGCCCTAAAAAATAGTATCAGCCACAGAGTGTTTTGAGCATGCCAACATCTGTTTGATTAATTCCAACAAATTGCCTCCTGGAATAGATTTGTTACAGTCCGTATTTGAGCTTATGGCCCTAGACATTCAACATCTTTTTTCTTTACAGTGGATATTTGTCTGTATATGGTTGGCTCAACAGTCAAGTTGTGCACTATGTTGATAAAAGTTTGATGAATCCAAGGACATGCCATTTCTTGGATTCATCTACATATGCACACTTTCCCAATACACATGGGTGCTAAGGCTAAGCACTAAGGCTAGATTCTCACCTATGCATTTTAGTGCTTTTTGCATTTTGCAGATTTGAACTACAGTCCATTTAGCATGGTTTCCTATGGAACACGTTCTGTAGTGCAAATCTGCAAAATACAAAAAGTACTAAAAATGCATAGGTGTAAATCCAGCCTAAGGCAAAGTTTAGCCGGATGTTAAAAATGGGGCATTTTAAAGCCTGCTAAAAGGCTACCCCATCCTCTGTTATAGAAATGGCTTAACAAGCATAATGACTCACTTCTGCATTTGTTGGGGACCACAATTAGGGCTGGATTCACACCTATGCATTTTTAGTGCTTTTTTTTTCATTTTGCAGATTTGCACTACAGAGCATGTTCCATAGGAAACCAAGTTAAATGGATTGTAGTGCAAATCTGCAAAAAACACTAAAAATGCATAGGTGTGAATCCAGCCTTAGTGGAACCTTATAATGGTGACCTGTTTTGCCCAGAGTCATCAATTCAGACACAGGTCCCAATGGTTTGTGTCTTTAAAAGCCCTTTTAAGTACAGAAAAATACTTGTTGTTCTTCACAGAAATCCATTGAGCTCCTAACATCCCTTAGTAGGCTGAAAACATCGCTCGTGTGGCATTAAACGATATGTTACTCCAACATTTCATATTCCTAATATGTGCCTGCTGCACCATGTATTTGTATGGAAACACATCCTCTTATCTTTGCATTCCTGTCTATGAAATACCTTTTGTTCCTGCCAGCCCCTCCCTCTGCTTTACTGTTATAAACTGACCACAAAGCATGAGAGCACATCATGGTCAGTTCTCTAGCTGTGCTGGAAAACAGTCTGCTCTCCTCCAACGATTATACTGGTGCTAACATGCCACCCAAACCCACTGCACAGCCATTCACTTGGAGAACCGGTGTACTGCAGTTTCTCCTCCCCTAGCTCACGGAGCTCCTTACATGGCTAAGAACAGAGGGAATGTGATTACTTATAAAAAAGGGAAAACTGTATTTTTTTTAAATGTATACAAAAATGTTTTGCCTTTCATTTCTATTTTAAACTGAATGGGTTGTTTTACAAGGTGGGAGTTCACATACATTTTAATATCTTATGCAGTATCGTCAGAGCTGCCCACTTCCTCCATGGCAACTACAGAACACCCCCCTTAATTTTATGTGAGGGGGATGAGTTCTGTAGTCCAGCTGGGCGGGGCCAACAACAATGGGCAGGGGCAACAACAATGCTGGGCAGGGCCAACAACAATGGGCAGGGGCAACAACAATGCTGGGCAGGGCCAACAGCAATGCTTTTAATTTCAGTCCAGCAGAGGCACTGTGTTGTCACTTCACTACAGGAAGCATGGAGCTCACTAGATTTCTGGGTAGGCTCAACAGTTTTCTGTACTTGCATTATTTTTAGAAACAGAAGATTGGGGAAATGGGCATGTATTGCAGAGATGCACTGAATATTATTATTTTTTATTCAATTTGTTCTGATATACACTTTTAACCAATAATATCATAATACACACACATCTTATGAGTTTATCAGTACAAAGTGCAGGTGAAGTCATTGCCAAACTATCGTGCAAAAAATAGCATCACCAAATTATTATATCTTTAGTCTTTGGAATATTTATGCTTTCCTTTATTTAAAATCGCCTGAGGTTTCTATATTGCAGTATTTTTTAGCATTTTTTGTTCCTTTCTAGAGGAGTTGATGTTAGAATACTAAAATACATTTAAAAAAAGTGAGAATTACATTTTAGTGAATTTGAGCCCAATACACCTAACATTTTGATAACCATTTCCCAGGGTGGTCAGTTCCACAAACTACAGGTTTTTAAACTTTGCTTTACACAGTTCCTTTCCCAGTGAGCCTGTGCACAAGTGTATATGTGAAAGCACACCGCAAGCAACTATTATATACATAACCTTATTCCTGTTTTCCAGTTCTTTACCTGCAAAAAAAAAATGGGCAAACCGATAGGTTAGACAGACAGTATAGTATGCAGGAGGTTCAGTGAGTAAGAGCACAGCATTGACTGTTTTATGTTGCCAACTGATAACTCAAAGCCCTTCAGTGGCACTGGGGTGGAGAAGGGGTGGTCCGGGCGGACTGTGTGGACATTTGATGAAGCACCCAGACACCTGTAAAATTTTGTAACTGATAAAAAAGTGAATATTTTATCTGTTCTATAGAAATCTAGATATTATATGAGATGATGTTGCCTCTGTTTATCGTGTCTCGTGTCTGTTTTGATGATGGGAATGATGGGGGGATTTTTTTATTGAAGGTATGAAAGTTTCTCCTGGTTCTGTTTTTCGGCATTAAAGAGGTTATCAAGTCACCCCCCACCCCAAAAAAAAAAAACCCTGCAAGAGAAAGGCATAATGAGCTAGTATGCATCGCATGCTAGCTCATTATGGAATACTTACCTTGAAACAAAGCTGTTGCAGCGGTCTCGGCACACCGCTGTGACCTGCGACATGCCACTTCCTGGTCCACGGCTCAGGCCAATCACAGCGATGACGTCACTCCTGTGCATGCACACGGGAGCCACCAGTCACGGCATGATCACAGTGAAGGAACGGCACGGAGGCCGTTTCTTCATTGCACATGTGCCAAAATGACGTCTGCATTAGCAGTACACTGTATATCTCCTGAACATTGCAGGTTTGGGAGATATGCAGGGCACCTATAGGCTAAGCCATATTATAGGCAACTCATGACAACCACTTTAAGGCCTGTTTCACACCTATGCAGGTTGCAGTTTGCATAGTCCATGTGCGTTGTTCAATACACATTTTTGATCCATTGAAGTCTATGGAACCAAAATCCAGAAAGAAGCCCCTGGCCCTTTACATAAAATGCACAGATGTGAACGTGACCCATAGGAAACCATGTTAAATTGACTGTAGTGTGTTTCTGCAAAACTGAAACGCACTAAAAAATGCATAGGTGTGAACCAGGTCTTATTAGTACAGAGAAAAATACATAAGGCCTCATGCACACTGGATATTTGGCCATCTCTCCTAGATGCCTTCCCAATTGGCAGCAGCGTTTTGGCAGAAGAAACACTTGATGCTTGAAAACACGTGTAACCCATTTAGGCGCGTCTAGCGCTTGGCCGTTAATATATTTTATTGGCCAGAATAACAATTTATTCTGGCCATTGAAATTAATTAATGTTCAGGCCTGGTTCACACCTATGCAGGTTGCAATTTGCATTTACCAGGTGCATTTTGTGATTTTCAATACACGTTTTTGATCCATTGAAGTCTATGGATCGAAAAACCAGAAAAAAGTCCCTGGCCCTTCCCATAAAATGCACAGATGCATGTGACCCATAGGAAACCATGTTTTATGGACTGTAGTGAGTTTCTGCAAAACTGAAAACGCACTAAAAAATGCATAGGTGTGAACCAGGCATCAAGCACTAAACACACCTAGTGTTACACACTTTAATTTAAGTGTTTTTGGGGATTTCTTTCTGTCTTTAAATGCCCCTGCCTCTAAACTCCTCTAAACAAGTATGTGTGCATGGACACATAGGGGTTGATTTACTAAAGGCAAATAGACTGTGCACTTTGCAAAGTGCAGCTGCACTCTGCAAATGCAGTTGCTCCAAAGCTTAGTAAATGAGGTAAACCTTCACTTTGCAAAGGATACCCAATCACGCAGAAGGAAAACTTCGAAACAGCAGTTTTGCTTGCACATGTTTGGATGATGGAAGTCAGCAGAGCTTCTGCTCATTTACTAAGCGCTGGAGCAACTGCACTTCTAAAGTGCAACTGCACTTTGCAAAATGCGCAGTCTATTTTCTCAAAGTGGATGCAAACCCACCACCCACCCAGTATAAACTAATGGCACAGAATTGCAAGCCTCCTACATCTATCCCTACCTTGCAAATGTCCTTCCTGTAAGCACTAGCAGCTCTGTAGAACTCTGAAATCAGTGGGTGTCTCTCTTTGCTGGAGCTCGGTAGGTGAAGTTGTGATGTCACAAGCCTCCCCACCCACCTCTATACTGAGAGATTGAGGAGGGAGGGAGAGGGGAGTGTAAAACTTTCTCTGCTGTGTGAAGGAGATGAGAAAATTGCTTGTCACTCACAGAGCAAGGGGCGGATCGACTGTGTATTTCCCTGTTAGTCGTAATTTCTCTTCCTGAAAAAAGATAAGCTCATTACTCACAGTTGGATTAACTCTTTGTGGCAAGACTGGGCACAGATGATATGACATGCTATACTCTACCAGGCAGAATTATAAATTAAATGTTTTTTATCGGGTTTACATCCACTTTAAGTAAATCCATCCCACAGGCTAACAGAGGCTTTTAGAAGCAGAAAAAACACCAGATGCCCTTAACAGCAGCATTAAAAATGTCTAGTGTGCATGAGGCCTAAGGTGGGGCAGAGGTGTTAGTTGCCATGTATTTTAAAAATAAACTAAAGACAAAACGTCTGTGGATTCAATAATCAATCAATATATTTGGATGTTATTGAAGTGTGGTGATCAAACTCATGGATGCTGCACAAAAACGCAAAACACTTCAATAACATGGTGATGATTTATTGATTGCACATTTTACATTTAAAGCGGTATTCAAGCCAAAAGCAAATATTTATTATAGTGCAGCTTACCAATTCTTAGGTGTGGTGGTTGCATTTGTTTTCTTTTTTAGCCTTTCTTTCTCTAATTTCTTTTTTCTTTTAACAATAACAACGTTATATTGAAAAGAATTTTAAAATTAAAATCCATAGCCTCTTATTTTCACCTGGTGATGCAGCCGGTAAGTCTGTTGTTTTTCAAAAAGAACAAGCTCTCCAGCAGATGTATCAGTTACAGGGGTGAGACATACCATTTAACACTGACAGGGGTGCTTGCAATGATCAGCTTTCATTTATGTAAATGTTTATCCCAAAAAGAAAACGAAAATGTTGCTGTAACTGCTTATAAAGTGTGAGCTGGAGTTTGGCTTCAGTTTGTTGGTGTATCTGCATTTGCTAGTCCATCTAACACTCCCTCCCCCCCCCGGCTGACAATGCTACTGTTCAAAGGTGCCCCCTGTTCTCCTTCATCCAGAGTGTTGGCACAGGAGGTGTGTTACTGGCCAGATCACCAGTTGAAAACAGAGGGGAAAAAAGCCTGAAAAAAAAAAGAAAACGAATGCAGCCACCACATCTAATGACTGGTAAGCTGCAATATAGTACATTTTTGCTTTAAGGTTTAATACAGCTTTCACGTTTCCAAGCCTCAAGGAAGGGGGCAGAGATACAACCCCAAAACGCATTGGCTTTGCAAACATTCTATCACTGGAAAAAACATGTACTTGGTCTTGAAAATTACGTTGTGGCACTTCAATTCTCAATACACTCATCCATACCAAAACCCAAGATGGCCATGGAAGCCTTGCAGTGTGCAAAAGATGCCAGAAAAATATTCAGATTCTCTACATTTACATGATTGCCATGCTGTTGAATGACAGCTGTACTATACAGTAAAGTAAACTTATAAAGAATCTTCCAGGTTCCAGGAATCTCCCAAGGGTTTTTATTGATTTCTTTGTCCCTGTTGGGGAGATCTACCTTTGTCCAGGTCACACAAGCAGTTAGAGGGAATCTCCCCAAAGGGAACGTGGATAAAACTGACAGAGCATTTTCTCCATTTATTATCCTCCAGTGATCAGAATACAACATTGTAACTGGGAGCTGAGCTGAGAGGCTGTAGTAGGGGCTGATCTGTATCAGACATTTGTAACCAAAGCCAAGAACTGCACAGGCACCAGCAGGGGTGTTGCTAGGTGGGTAAAAGACCGGGGCCTCTAGCCCAAAGAAAGCAGGAACATGGATCTCTGTGTTCTCCCAGCCAGAGCAATCACCATACAGTTAGTAAGCACCCCCTGGGGACACACTTAACCCTTTGATCGCCCCTGATGTTAACCCCTTTCCTGCCAGTGTCATTAGTATAGTAACAGTGCATATTTTTAGCACTGATCACTGTATTAGTGTTACTGGTCCCAAAAAAAGTGTCAGGTGTCCGATTTGTCCGCTGAAATGTTGCAGTCCCGCTAAAATTTGCTGATCGCCACCAATATTAGTAAAAAAATAAATTCCATAAAAATATCCCATCAGTTGTAGACGCTATAACTTTTGCGCAAACCAATCAATATACACTTATTGGGATTTTTTTTACCAAAAATATGTAGTAGAATACATATTGGTCTAAATTGATGAAGAAATTAGATTTTTTCAATTTTTTATGGGATATGTATTATAGCAGAAAGTAAAAAAATATTGTTATTTTTTTTTTTTAAATTGTTGCTGTTTTTTTGTTTATAGCACAAAAAATAAAAACCGCAGAGGTGATCAAATACCACCAAAAGAAAGCTCCATTTGTGGGGAAAAAAGGACATACATTTTGTTTGGGTACAGCGGCGCATGACTGCGCAATTGTCAGTTAAAGTAACGCAGTGCCGTATCGCAAAACATGGCCTGATCAGGAAGGGGTTAAACCTTCCGGGGCTTACGTTAAGTGGTTAATGGCTTTGGAAAGCAGATTAAGGCATTTGAGAGATAAAAAAAAAATACCCAAAAGTGTTACATATACCGGTACAAAAATACCTGAAAGTGTTACATATACAAAAATACCCAAAAGTGTTACATCTACAAAAATATCTGAAAGTGTTATATATACAAATTACTTTTAACATGAATGCACTTAACATGAAGCAATGGGGGTGATTTACTAAAACTGGAGCATGCAAAATATGGTGCAATTCTGCATATACCAATCAGCTTCCAAATTTTTTTTCAATGCTTAAAGAATAACTAAAGGTAAAACTTTTTTTTTTTAGTTTTGGATAGAGTGGAGAGGGATTAGAACATCTGTCAGTTTTTATTGCTGTCTGTGCCCCCATTAAAGCAGAGCTCCAAACAAAAGGGGAAGCTTATTTGTCTCCTCCCCCCTCTGCTGCCACATTTGGGCAGGGGGAGGGGGAGTGGGTACCTGGTTCTGACAGGTACCCGCTCCCCCATCTGGCTGACTTTGCAAACTCATCTGGAAGTTCGGCCCCCTCCTCTGGGCCATTCACAAACTGCAGCGCTCTTCGCCAAGGCTTCACTGCCAGTTTCCCTTACCCAAGATGGTAGTGGCAGCACCCGAGAACTGATTGAAAAATTGGCTCGGGTGAAGACACAGCTGGATTTGTGGACAGGTAAAGCCTCGTATACATGAGCCGATGGTTGGTCAACTGAATGTCCAACTTTTGTCCAAATTGGGCAACGGCGGCTTGGTTTAGCGTACTAACATAAATCAAATAATCGGCCAACAAAACCGAACGTGGTGACGCGCTCCGAGTGTATAACGCGGAAGTTCAGGTGAATGTGATTTGTGAATTATGAACGCAGGTTAAACGACCGAACACTTCCTGGATTCCATGCGTGTTTGCACTTCCAACTTTTGGTTGGTCAACTTCTGTACACACGAGCCAACAATCGGTCAATTCCTTGTTGGCCAACACAAGTGTTGTAGTCTCGTCGTCCAACTTCTGTTGGGCGACGATTGGAAATCGGCTGTAGAATCGTGCGTACACACGATCGGATTAATGGGCAAACAAGCTGTTGGACGACCGTTGTTGACCAATACTTGGAGCGTGTGTATGGGCCTTAAGTGTCCTAATCTTAAAACTCATCAGGTATAGAATTTCTAGCTGCTGTCTTATTTTTTTCTGAAGGAGCCTGGAGCTCTGCTTTAGGGAGATTCATTATTTGTCCTGTTTACCATTACTATTGAAAGTGAAAGTAAAAGAAAATCTCACATTTTGGCTTTTCTCCAGAAAAGTAATAGGGGGAAAATCATCCTGGGGGTCCCCAAGGAATTCCCTTAACCACTTCCCACCTGGCGTATAGACAAATGACCTCCGGGCAGGTGGTTCATTATCCTGACTGGACGTCTATTGATGTCCTCCGGATAATCCGCGATCGCGCGCCCCTGGTGGCGCGCATCGCAGCGATCGGTGGTGCCGTGGGTCAGTCTGACCCACCACATTACCGACCGAGGTAAAAGGCTTCCATCCGAATACTTGGTGGACGGGCCTCCAGTAAACAGATATGCGGTCCACCCTTCACCAATTCCCTTAAGGAACCCCTGGGGGTCCTACTAAAAGGGGGATAATGAAAAGAC
>BLSH010316379.1:267938-284764 GCA_018402905.1 Glandirana rugosa | reverse complement strand
GTGAACTCCATGCCCAAGAGGGTTAAGGCGGTGCTGGAAAATAATGGTGGCCACACAAAATATTGACACTTCGGGCCAAATTTTGACATTTTCACTTAGGGGTGTACTAACTTTTTTGCCAGCGGTTTAGACATTAATGGCTGTGTGTTGAGTTATTTTGAGGGGACAGCAAATTTACACTGTAATACAAGCTGTACACTCACTACTTTACATTGTAGCAAAGTGTCATTTCTTCAGTGTTGTCACATGAAAAGATAGAATAAAATATTTATAAAAATGTGAGGGGTGTACTCACTTTTGTGAGATACTGTAATTGATTTATGAGATTAATTCTTTCACTTTATTGTTGATGGTTTATGAACACTATGGATCAATGCCATACATGTATGTTTTAACGTGTTCTCTAGTGCCTGATACTCTCACAGATAATATATCTGTGTAACCCTTCATCTTTGTCATGCTAATTGAAAAGGAAAACTCACACTTATCTCTGGTTATTGGTTGGTACTGATCCTGCTCAGTGTGTACCTGTGTAATATTGGAGAGGCCGATAATGAAGGAAACAACGCAGACAGCCGCAATGAAGATCTTTTTCCTGCTCCTCAGAAGTTGTGGATATTCGTCAACCAGTGCGGTGATAAAACCTTCCACAGTACAGAACTTTAAAAAGAAAAATATACATTTTGGGTGAGTTACACACTAACACATCACCTTCATGTGGGCTCTGCTGCATTTATTGGCAAAATATGCAGCATGTTGAACTTTTCTAAACACATATGAAAGCACTGCAATGGTGTACTCTGCACCCCCCCCCCCCCCCCATTTATGATGTGCAAGATTCTACACCCAGCAGTCACTCCCTTGTCAAAATCACTGCCACTATCACATACCTGGTGAAGACTGGAATGTTGTGGAGGCCTCTCTTGCACCTCCTGCCTAACATTCCTGAAGGTGGAGACAGAGAGTGTAAAGGCAAGGTGTGGCATGAGTGCCGTAGCAGCTAGCTGGTGATGACCACTCTCTAGGTGGGTAGAGCTGGTAGTAGCAGTCCTCAGAACAGGATGCATTAGCAGCTTGGCACCAGAGCAGATGAGCAGCAGTCAGCAGCAACCGGGCAAGTAAGGCACCGAATCAGCAGACAAAGCAAATCCAGGAGACAGGCCAAGGTCAATAACAGCCGGGCAATGCGGTACAATGTCAGCAGGCAGATCAGGTCCAGTAAATGAGCAAAGGTCGGAGTAGCAGGTAACAGCATATGAGCTCGAGCAGAGGCAAATTCCAAAGGCAATCCGGGTCATACACAAGTAAACAGGAACAGCGGGGGGGGGGGCGTGTCCAAGATGGCGCTGGGAGCAGACGTGCTTTAGCAGAGCTCCCGATCCTGGCCTAATATTCTTCTAGAATCCTAACGTGGGACGACTCCTTTCTCAACCTGGTGACCCGCAATCAGCCCATGATACACCTGGTGATGCCCAAGGGCAAGAGATTCGCGCAGAAGACTAATATTCCGGTCGCAGTGTGTACCTCAGCTGCAGTTGGGCCTAGCGCACAAGTGGCACACGACATGGAAAAACAAACTGAACCTGTGACTGACGGTGCTATACAGACAGGCTCCCCAGCATTTGAGGCTCTAATGGTGGCGATTAGTACTTGCCAGACCACCCTCACCACAAAAATGGAGTATCTCCAGACGGAGACGGCCCTTATATGCAAAGACATGGACGCCTTTCGGGAGAGGGTGATGGAGGTGGAGAGGACGGAGGACACTCTAATGCTGCAACAGGCTGACTTACACACGCTACAGCTGAAGGTTAAGCACCTAGAATCAAGGGCCGAGAACGCTGAAAACTGGAACAGGAGAAATTACTTGAGACTCCTGGGCCTCCCGGAGGGAGCGGAGGGAACAGACTCGGTGGCCTTTATGGAGCAAATGCTGCCCACCCTCCTTCCCAGGGCCTCTCCACGCACCTTTATTTTTAAGCTCCTCCACTACCGCGACAGAGACACAATCCTCAGGGCCGCCCACATCCAGGGAGAACTGAAATTTGAGAACACTAAACTGATGGTCTTCCCTGACTACACCGTGGAAACCCAATGGCAGAGGAAGTCTTTTGATCATGTCAGGGGCATGCTGCGTGAAAAGGGGGTGAAGTATAGCATGCTTTTCCCAGTGAGGCTG
Source organism: Glandirana rugosa (assembly GCA_018402905.1). NCBI lineage: Eukaryota > Metazoa > Chordata > Amphibia > Anura > Ranidae > Glandirana > Glandirana rugosa. The sequence continues at coordinate 282,585 of BLSH010316379.1, read as the reverse complement.
CGGGTGCAAGATGGCAACCGAGTGCTATTCTTCACCTTGCCCAGGGAGGCTGCCGACTGGGCTGACAAGCTCCGCAACTAATACCTAATTGATGACCCCGCTTGTGCATCACCCTACCCTGCTGATCTAGTCAAACTCCCCCTTGGGATGCACCCTTGGGACTGGACCCAGATGTCGGACCATTCTCCACTGACAGTGGGTGACCCCCCCCCCCCGGATGACCACTCTTGGGTGTTCTGTGGCCTCATGGATCCCTGACTCACGGACCTCCTGCTGTGGATATGCAGAGTTTTATGTGCATCAGTTACACCGGGGGGATGCGTGGCTGGGTCGGGTGGGGGTTCCGGCTGGTCTCCCCGCTCTTCCCCCCTCATTTTACTCTGAGGGCCGCTCTCCCTCCCGGCCTTGAGTGGAGCCACTGGGGGGGAGGGTTTGCTGGATGGATAATGATAGCTCTATGGGTCTCGGTGTGTGGCCGGGGGGCTGCTCCTATATAGGCCCCGTGGAGCCTCTGGCAGGGGATCCTTTGATCTGGGGTCACCCCTCCGGGAGCCCTTTTTTCTCCCCTGGAGGGGGATCTAGCGGGCGTATCATGATCCTGCAGGCATGTGACAATTAATCTATTTCCCTCCCTGGGGCCCTGGGGAGCGGTGATGGGGGGGATTGCACACGTGGGGATGATTTACACCTGCATAAGGGCTATATTGTGTTTGTAACAGTTTAAGTAATGTATCCCCGGTTATCCGGGAGACCCACGTCACCTTATCCTAGCCGAATCATTAATATGACTGTTTTGTTGACTCTGGTTTTACAAACTAGGTGCCACTAGAGGCTACACCTCCATGTGTAGCTGGCAAGCTGAACCTGTTTTGGGACTCTATACCCTCCTCAGTTCTCAGGGGGTGGGTGGGGTGTTTACGCTTTATTGGGTTATGCTTGGTTTTAAGAAATGTGTTTTCAAGTACATGATGATGTATGGGGCGCACAGATATTGTAGCTCTTCTATGTCTGGAATCCCTTTTTATTACCCCCGGATCCAGGTACCTGCTCCCCCTAAATTTCGTGCCAATCCTCGTGATGAGGCGAGACTGCTGAGACAGTATGGCGTCCCTTGACATTCTCTCTTGAACTCCCTGATAAATTGATCCCTGGTATTCCAGTTTGTTAAAACATACAACCCCCACATTTGTGTGTTCCAGGAGACACACCTAATTGGTAGTAGATTGTTGAGTCTGAAAAAACCCTGGGTGGATATTCACTACCACTCCACATACTCTAGTTTTGTAAGGGGGGGGTTAGTGTCCTGGTGCGTAAATCACTTCCTTGTAAACTCATGGACTTGGTCCTGGATCCAGGAGGTCGCTATGTTTTGATCCATGCTCAAATTGAAAGTCTAACCTGGGTGATTGTGGGCCTGTACGTGCCGCCACCGGCCTCACTGTCTCTTCTGAACCAGATCACTGCTAAGATAGCAGCCTTTCCCACGGATAATGTAGTGCTGGTGGGGGATTTCAATCTGTTGCCGGACCCTGGGAGAGACAGGCTTGTCGCCAGGGGCACCTCTCCCCAGGGCCTGGGAACATGGGCTGAAACATACGGGCTGACGGATGTCTGGCGCTGGAGAAACCCTGACGTCAGTGCTTTTACCTGCCATTCGGCCATCCATAAAACATTCTCCCGAATTGACCTTGCCTTTGTAAGTAGGCCTGTCCTGCCGAGGGTCCGGGATATGCGGATACTGCCCAGGGGTGTATCCGACCACTCTCCCATCATCCTGTCAGTTGACCTTTCTACAGTCCCATCGGATAGACTATGGAGATTGTCCAGATATTGAATCTCCGATGTGGATGTGGAACCGCAGTTTAAGGTAGACATGGGTACCTATTGGGAAATCAATCCGGACTCAGCGTCGGTGCATTCGGTCTGGGAGGCATTCAAGGCCCATACTAGAGGCAAATATATGTCCATTATTGCTCGGGTGTGTAGGGGACCTAGGGAGAAGCTGACTAAGGCTGAAGCCAAGGCGACTAGAGTGGAGGCCCTCTATATTAGGTCCCAAGACACACTGTATTACAACAGGCTCCAATTAGTGACCAAAGAGGTTCTCCTTCTTGGGATGGAGCTGACACAGAAAAAACTGTTGCATCAAACCCAATGTATTTTTGAGCAGGGGGAGCGCACTGGACGTCTCCTTACATGGCTGTCTAGAGGACAGGCAGGGGGTATATCTATAGCTAAAATACGGGACCAGGGTGGTGACCTCCTTTTGACCCCTGACGCTATTAACAGCTGCTTTGCCTCGTATTATAGGACGCTCTATAGCTCCCGGGTAGACTACGACCTACAGGAGTTGGATGATTATTTGGAACCCATTGACATTCCCAGGCTGACTGAGACTTATGCCACTAAACAGGACGTCCCGATCGCGATGGAGGAAATACTGAAAGCGTTACGTTCCATGCAGACCGGAAAGACACCTGGCCCCGACGGCATTCCCGTTAAGTTCTACAAACTATATACGCTGAGGACTTGGCCCCTAGACTCCAGGCTGTGTTGGCCGACTCGTTGGAGAGGGGGTCTCTCCCCGACTCTATGAGTGAAGCTGTGATTGTGGTCATCCCCAAACCGGGGAAGGATCCCTTGAATTGCTCCTCGTATAGGCCCATCTCACTCATAAACGTGGATGCCAAGATACTAGCCAAGGTCCTGGCTACTCGCTTGAACACGGTCATCACCGCCCTGGTGCACCCGGACCAGATGGGATTCATGCCCGAAAGGGGCACGGATGTGAATATCAGAAGGCTCTTTACGCACATTGACATGGCCCTCCCAGAGGCCTCTGGGGTAGTGGCCTCCCTCGACGCGGAGAAGGCCTTCGACTCTGTTGAGTGGAGATACCTATGGGCGGTGATGGCCAGGTTCGGCTTTGGCCCTCATTTTTTGCGTTGGCTATCCTTACTCTATGCACACCCGATGGCTCGCGTGCATACCAATGGGACTCTCTCAATGTCTTCTTCACTGGAGCGGGGAACGCGCCAGGGTTGCCCGCTCTCGCCGGGATTATTTGCGCTGGCCCTGGAACCATTACCCATCCTCCTCCGCTCGGACGAGATGGTTGGAGGCATTAGGGTGGGTCTCCTGGAAGAAAAGCTCTCTTTATACGCCGACGACTCCCTGCTTTACCTGGCGGACGCTTCCTCCTCCCTGAATGCGGCATTGCACCTTTTCAAACGATTCGGCGCATACTCAGGGACCCGAATAAATTGGGACAAATCAATCCTATTTCCCCTACACCTGTCGGTACCCCAAGTCGACACCGGCACTCCCCTGAAATGGGTGGACAAATTCACATATTTAGGGGTGAAGGTTACCACTAAACTGACTGACTATCCTGACAAAAGTGTCTATCCAGTGTTAGCACAGCTCTCCCAGAAGTGTGTGGCCTGGCGACTCCTCCTGTTGTCTCCAGTGGGTAGGAGTAATCTTCTTAAAATTATATATCTCTCTAAACTTTTGTATTTCTTTAAGAACACCGACACATATACCTAGAACCTTCTTTCGTCAGCTGAAGAGCACGGTGGTCTCCTTTGTCTGGGCGGACGCCGCGGGTGGCCAAATGTATCCTCTACCTACCGTTGTTAGGGGGGGGATTAGCGCTCCCGAATTTTTTACTGTAATACTGGGCTGCGTTGCTGGTCATGGTCCGATGGTGGTTCTCCCAGCCCAGGCAAAATCCAGCGGTGAACCTTGAGGCGGCACTTTTAGGGTCATATGCGGCGCTGTCTAATTTGGTCTTTTGGAGGGGGAAAGGCCCACCCCCGGGTGACTGTGTCCATGAAGACGATGATAGGGATCTGGCAGCAGTCCAGGGCGGCCTCCAGATGACCCAATCTGATCTCTCCCTACACCCCCCTATGGGGGAATCCACTACTCGCACACTTCTACTCACTACCAGACCCAGTATTCTGGGCTAATAGAGGCATAATCACATTGAAACACATTGTGGATGGAGGCAGCCTTATGTCATTCCTACAGCTGCTGGAGCGCTACTCTCTCCCTCAGTCTTTCCAATTTAGATATTGGCAACTGAGACATGCCTTTAGGGCTCAGTTCCCGAACCCAATTGTGCTAGACTCTGACCCCATCGAACGTCTCCTCACCTCTAGTGTTATGGGAAAGCCCCTATCCTCCCTCTACCTATACTTGATAGTGCAGCATGACGTTAAACCCACAAAGGCGAGGGATAAATGGCAGGTAAGCAAGTTGGGCGAGGAGGTGGGGGAGGACTGCATATCAACTTTTGTGCCGTCTATGATCTCGGCCAAAGATAGGTTCATCCAGCTAAAGTTTATACATAGGGCGTACTTTACCCCGCAAAGACTAGCTGGTATGTACCCTGTTCGTAGTCCCCTGTGTACCAGATGCTCTGGTGAACCAGGGAGCTTTTGGCATATGGTTTGGTCCTGCCCTCGAATCCGACCGTACTGGTTGGCGGTGGCTGCCACCCTGGGCGATGTCTGCGGCATGGAGATCCCCATGGATCCCCGGATACTGCTATTAAGTTACCTTGAGAATGTTGAGGGCGACAGGTACACTAAGTTGTGCATAACATTTGCGCTGTTTTATGCCAGACAGGAAATACTGTTGACGTGGAAATCAGAAGGCTCCTACCAGGTCCTCCTGAATGAAGATGGTTAACAATGTACTGCCACTCTACAGGATAACTTATGAAAGTAGAAGCTGCCCCCATAAATTTGATAAAGTCTGGTCGGCATGGATAGATGGTCGGCATAGATAGATGCTTGCGGAGGGGGGTGCTAGGGCATATAGGCGCATCAGTATCCATATTCATGGTCCTTCCTATTGGGGCGCCCCCCTCCTCCCCTACTTTGGTGGGGGAGGGGTGGACAGGAGGATGGCAGGTCCCACAGCTCACCTGTCATGCATCCTTGTGGTGAACAGTTTTCTCAGACGGTGGGATGTGGTCAGGATGATGTTTAATTTCTAATGCAATTTACGATGTTCGGATAATAATTATGCTACTGTCCTGTATACTTTGTGCATGAAATTGCCCCTGTATACGGATCTGTTTTTTCTGTCATGTACTTTGACTAAATAAATAAAATTATCTGTTGAAAAAAAACAGGAACAGTGGATCAGGTCTTGGGAAGACAGGAACAAGCTGAAGAACATTCAGCTCACAGTGATAGAGCATGCACGAATTTGCGCATGCACACAAGCATCTGCGTGATGAACTGACACTGCAGAAGTGACATTGTAATAAATATTAGCACGTGTGCAATGTGCACGAGCATGAGCATGTATTCGCACTGGCCTTTGGTAGTAGAGATCCGGTTTACCTTACAGTCGCTATCACTACTCCTGTCAGCCCAGTAACAGAAAAATCCCTACAGTAAACCATTGCGCCCAGGGCAACCATCCCTTGGCCCGGCCCTGGGTGTACTCTAGGCTCATTGATATATTTTAATTTTTCTTGCATATGCATAAGCAAATAAAACGGTTTTACCTAAAATAAAATACATTTTTATTAAAAAGAATTAGTATACAATGAGTATACAACAGATGATAGTAATTAAACAGGATATTATCATTTGTAAAATGAAAAACAGTATAGGATATTCACACAAAAAAAAAAGGAATTGAGTTCAGTTGACCATCTATTGAAAATGATAATTGCCAGGGCATAAAAATGTCAAAATCTTCAAAGTTAAATCTCCAAATTCAGGGAAGTAAGTGTGTACTGCCATCAATGATAAGAAATCTTCTTACCTGACTGTCCAATCCCAGCATGACCAGCATGGAGAAGAAGAGGATTGACCAGACGGGAGACATAGGGAGTTGAGTGACAGCTTGCGGATAGGCCAGGAAGGCCAGACCAGGTCCTGTAACCAGCAGACAGAAAACTAAACATAGCAGAACTCCAGCCAAAAATTACAAGATACAAATCAATGGCCAATAAAAATAAAATAAAGCCATTCTTGCTACAATAATCAACCTATATTCCAGAGATTTACCCCGCAGTAATTATTTCTGCAGTTAGATATTCTCTGAGTAATGGCCAGGATCATTCAACCCACTAAGCCCAGGTTGTCCTGTTCTGACTCTTTTAGCTCTGCATGTAAATTTTAGTTTGTGCTAATGATATCTATGAACAACAGAGCAGCAGAATAAACAGGTAACCTTGAAAAAGAAGCCTGGAGTGCCACGTGCTTCATGGAAATCTGAGTATGAAATATGTACATAATATGTAGGGTACCATTGATGAACATTCAAAAATGCTCATTTCCTGGCTGTTGATCCAAAGGCTTCACCGATCTGATACATGTATGCCAATCAAAAGTTCTGAGTTCACTCTGACTTCACTAACTGCATGCTTGTTCCAGGTCAGAATCACCACCTTATCTTCCCCTGCGCCCATCCACCTATCTACCCATGCCCTACTTCTGTGCAAAGTTCCACTCTCTTCATGGCTGCAGCCCACTAAGATCTAAGGAAGTCCCTTTAACAACGCCAGAATTAGAAGCACCTACCAGAAGCCGCCAACTCCTGTATGGGTCTTTTAGTGATGTTCGACATGAAGCCAACAATGGAGAAAATGACAAAGCCAGCAAACATGCTGGTGGAAGAATTAATGGCACAGACAATGATGGAATCTCTGTGGAAGAGAAAAAAAGTAGCGTTTAAGGTTGTCGCTGAGTGCTGAAAGGTTGTGTCCACTTTTTATCTCACAGGTAAAGCAATAAGGGTCTAACTAAGGAATGGCCCCAGTACATCCCACAATGCAATGTGAAGCACCAACTAAGCAGATTCCGCACTGCAGGGGATATTGGGGTTGTCTTTAACATGGCTTATGAAAAAAAGCCGAAATTCACATTCTGTTGGTGCCTGGGTCAATAGATTCTAAAGTTAATTAATCTGATCTGTTCCCAGGTCTAGTGTGAAATTTAAGTTTTTGGCTTACACCTACTGCCAAGGCTACTTAAAGGCTTTGTGTTCACAGGTATTTTTTTGCTTCGGAATGGCTTTTTTCCAAATAATAGTCAATAGGTGCGAAATCACAGCTTAAAAGCAGGTCAGAAGGAGGTCAAATGCAGATCAAAAGGGAGACAGATGGATGTCAGAAGCAAGTCAGAAGGAGATCAGAAGAAGTTTGGAAATAGATCAGAGGCAGGTCAGAGGTCAGAACATCTCTAAAGGAAGCATTGAAGCCAGAGATATCCAGGCACCGGCTTTATTTAAATGGAGGTCAGCCAAGGCGACCTCTCTGGTAGAGTGCAATATTGCACAAATTGAACGAGCACATGGATCCTGCATATACCTATATACGTTGTTGTGGAAGGAATTGTAGCTGCCCAGAGCAATCAGAGATCCCAGACCAAGGCCATAGGAGAAGAAGATCTGTGTTGCGGCATCCATCCAAACCTATAACAGAGACCATAATCCATTTTAATTTCTCTGACTAGCTCTCATGCTGCCTATACACAGTCTAATTGTCTATCATTTTCAGCCACTCTCAACCAACTTTCCATCACAAAAATTACCATATGTATCAAGGAAACCAAATATCTGATGCCCATAGATTGTTTTGATCCATTCAATTATCTTTGCACTTGAAGTCTCGGTTCACAATGATGCGATTTCACAGTACGATTCTAATGCAAATTAATGTGATTTCTGAGTGGATATGGCATATCTGCATAGCACCCAATCTGCACTAAACTCGCACAGGACCCTTTTTGAAACTGGATCAGAATCGCACCGCATAGATTTGAATGGCTTTCATTGCAAACAATGTTTTTTCAGATGATATGCAAATCTATGCCTTTCAGATCAGATCTAATCCGCATAGAATTCACATCAGTGTAAACTGGGTCGAAAGGGGCTGAAATTGCTAAAAATTAGCAACGTAAGTAGGTGACAGGCCTTCTTTATGGGTAGTACAATGCAATCAGGCCATGCGGGCTCCAGAAGCTGGCCTTAAAGTGGTTGTCTACCCAAGGGACAAAAAATAAAAAACAATAATCTTTAGTGAGTTTTACAGTGTGATTTGAAGGGTCACAGCCAGTGTGACTTCATGCGAGTTCAGCTGCGATTACAATGCGTTTGCAATATGATTTGGATGAGGCTGCGATTCTTTCTGTCTCTTGGGAAAGGCCCATGGAAACGCACCACTTTACATTCAATTACATAGAGCTCAGAATCGCAGCGCATCAAACGCGCATGGGACCCTTTTTGAAATCGGATTGCATTTGCACTGCATATGTGTTAAAAGACTCCAAAGAAATACATGTTTTTTTCACTTGACTTGTGAAGCAATGTGTTCTGGAAGGCATCCAAAATTGCATCAGTGTGAACCAGAGCTAAAGAGAAACGATGGCAAAACAAAAAGTGACACACATGATGCAATCTGTCACTTGCATTAACAAAGTAGTAAGTTTTTCTGAGCCCCCCCTTCCCCCGTAACATCATTACCAGGGCTGGTGCAAGGATTTTTGACACCCTAGGCAAAACCTCATTTTGCCGGCCCTGTTGGCTCCACCCCTGACTCCACCCCCTTTGTCCTGCGCATGTATACGGTGTCAGTAGGGCAGTGGACGGTGTCAGTAGGGCAGCGGTTGGTATGAGTAGGCCAGTGGACGGTGTCAGTAGGGCAGAGATTGGTATCAGTAAGCCAGTGGATAGTGTCAGTAGGGCAGAGGGCGGTGTCAGTAGGGCAGTGGATGGTGTCAGTAGGGCAGTGGACGGTGTCAGTAGAGCAGTGGATGGTGTCAGTAGAGCAGCGAACGGCATCAGTAAGGCAGAGGACGATGTCAATAGAGCAGTGGACGGTGTCAGTAGAGCAGAGGACGGTGTCAGTAGGCCAGTGGGCGGTGTCAGTAGGCCAGTGTACGGTGTCAGTAAGGCAGAGCACGGTGTCAGTATGGCAGAGGACGGTGTCAGTAGAGCGGTGGATGGTGTCAGTAGAGCAGAGGACGGTGTCAGTAGGGCAGTGAATGGTGTCAGTAGGGCAAAGGACGGTGTCAGTAAGGCAGATGATGGTGTCAGTAGGGCAGAGGATGGTGTCAATAGGGCAGAGGATGGTGTCAGTATGGCAGAGCGCGGTGTCAGTAGGGCAGAGAATGGTGGCAGAACGGCAGTGGGCGGTGTCAGTAGGGCAGAGGATGGTGTCAGTACGGCAGAAGACTGTGTGAGTAAGGTAGAGGACGGTGTCAGTAGGGCAGAGGACTGTGTGAGTAAGGTAGAGGACGGTGTCAGTAGGGCAGAGTGAGACAGGAAGCCAGCCGCAGCTCTCACTTCTCCTCTTCACTGACACTGTGACAGATCATCAGCGGCCGGGTGCCCTAGGTGGCAGTGCACCCTAGGCGGCTGCCTACTCTGCCTAGTGGTAGAGCCGGCCCTGATCATTACCTTTTGATTCTGCCAGACCATACAAAATCTGGCCAGTTTAGCAGGGACTATCCAAATTCGACCCATGTAAAGGCTAGCTGTGTAAACCAGCCTGTCCGGTGTTTCCTAAACAATCAAGGCAATAGCGTTGCGGGAGTGATTCCCACATCCACATTGAATTTGTGGATGAGATAATTGGGGCACACTCTATAACTGTGCAAAATGTATTATCTGGAATTATGCTGTAAGTTTTTAGTCACCTAAAGGAAAAGTACAGCCAAAGCTCATTTGGCTGTACTTATCCTGTGCATCACAAAAGTGCAGTTAGTTTTGCCTCCTGTGACCCATTTTCAGCAGACAGCGAGCTGAGGCCCGCTGTCGGTTGATGTCACAGAGCCAGTCCAGGCTAGGGAAAGATCGCAACCATATGGTCAGGATCCGCCCACATGCCTGGACAGGCACCCGGCTTAGCCTCTTTCGCTCCTGCCCCCTCCACAGTCCAGCACTCCGGGGGGAGCAGAGCAGAGAGCAGCTGACTGACAGCTGCTTGGGGAGCTTAGAGAACACTAACCTCCTCACTGTTTGACAATGCTGCTGTACAAGGGTGACTACACTATATAGATACAATGGAGAAGTGAGTGTAGCCACCATAGGACAGGAAATATATTACTGGCAGAATCACCAGGTTTAAAAAAGGAAAAAAGCCTAAAAAAGCAAACAAATGCAGCTACCACATCTACACATTGGTAAACTGCAACAGTGTCTTGAAAAAATATTCATACCCCTTGAAATTTTCCACATTTTGTCATGTTACAACCAAAAGCGTAAAATGTATTTTATTGGAATTGTATGCGATAGGCCAACGCAAAGTGGCACATAATTGTGAAGTAGAAGGAAAATGATAAATGTTTCCAAATAAATATCTGAAAAGTGTGGCGTGCATTTGTATTCAGCCCCCCTGAATCAATACTTTGTAGCACCACCTTTTGCTGCAATTACAGTTGCAAGTCTTTTTGGGGATGTCTCTACCAGCTTTGCACAGCTAGAGAGTGAACTTTTGCCCATTCTTCTTTGCAAAATGGCTCAAGCTCTGTCAGATTGGATGGAGAGCGTCTGTGAACAACAATTTTCAAGTCTTGCCATGGATTCTCAATTGGATTTAGGTCTGGACTTTGACTGGGCCATTCTAATACATGAATATGCTTTGATCTAAACCATTGCATTGTAGCTCTGGCTGTATGTTTAGGGTCGTTGTCCTGCTGAAAGGGGAACCTCCGCCCCAGTCTCAAGTCTTTTGCAGACTCTAACAGATTTTCTTGTAAGATTGCCCTGTATTTGACTCCATCCATCTTCCCATCAACTCTGACCAGCTTCTCTGTCCCTGCTGAAGAAAAGCATCCCCACATTATCATGCTGCCACCATCATGTTTTACAGTGGGGATGGTGTGTTCAGGGTGATGAGAAGTGTTAGTTTTCCGCCACACATTGCATTTTGCTTTTGTCCAAAAAGTTCAATTTTGGTCTCATCTGACCAGAGCACCTTCTTTCACATGTTTGCTGTGTCCCCCACAGGGACTTCTTAATGCTTTCTTTCAACAATGGCTTTCTTCTTGCCACTCTTCCATAAAGGCCAGATTTGTGGAGTGCACGAGTAATAGTTGTCCTGTGGACAGATTCTGCCACCTGAGCTGTGGATCTCTGCAGCTCCTCAAGAGTTACCATGGGCCTCTTGGCTGCTTCTCTGATTAACGCTCTCCTTGCCTGGCCTGTCAGTTTAGGTGGACGGCCATGTCTTGGTAGGTTTGAAGTTGTGCCATACTCTTACCATATTCAGATGATGGATTGAACAGTGCTCTGTGAGATGTTCAAAGCTTGGGATATTTTTTATAACCTAACCCTGCTTTACACTTCTCCACAACGTTTCCCTGACCTGTCTGGTGTATTCCTTGGCCTTCATGATGCTGTTTGTTCACTAAGGTTCTCTAACAAACCTCTGAGAGCTTCACAGAACAGCTGTATTTATACTGAGATTAAATTACACACAGGTGGACACTATTTATTAATTTGGTGACTTCTGAAGGCAATTGGTTCCACTAAATTTTAGTTAGGGGTATCAGAATAAAGGGCGCTTAACCACTTCAGCCCCAGAAGGATTTGCCCCCTTCCTGACCAGAGCCCTTTTTGCGATTCGGCACTGCGTCGCTTTAACTGAAAATTGCGCGGTAATGTGACGAAATTTGCGTCCTTTTTTCCCCACAAATAGAGATTTCTTTTGGTGGTATTTGATCCCCGCTGCGTCATTTCTGATCGCCGCTATAAACAAAAGAAGAGCGACAATTTTGCAAAAAAACCCAAATTTCTTACTTTTTGCTAAAATACAAATCCAAAAAAAAAATATAAAAAAACATTTTTTTTCATCGGTTTTGGCCAATTTATATTCTTCCTCATATTTGTGATAATAAAAAATTGCAATCGGCGTTTATTGATTGGTTTGCGCAAAAGTGACCGTGTTTACGGATGATGAGAATTCATTTCTGGGGTTTTTATTTTTATTTTATTTTTTACTAGTAATGGCGGCGAGCTGCGATTTTTAGCGGTACTGCGATATTAGGGCGGACATGTCGGAACATTTTGACACTTTTTTGGGACCATTGGCATTTATACAGCGATCAGTGCTGTAAAAATGCACTGATTACTGTGTAAATGCCATTGGCAGTGAAGGGGTTAACCTGCAGGGGGCGCTCTAAGGGTTAACTGTGTTCCCTGGACGTGTTCTTACTGTATGTGGGCTGCCCTAGCAGGGGAAGGGAAGTGATCACAGCTTCCATGTACAGGAAGGCTGTGATCACAGCCCTTCCCCCCTCACAGAACGGAGGTCCGTGTTTACTTACACGGACCTCCGTTCTTTCACTCCGGGGGGGGGGCATCGCGGGTAGCAGGCGGAGATCGAATCCGCCGCACCCGCTCCCTGGCCCTCCCCGGACACAGTGAGCGCGCGGGCGCACCTCCGGCGGCGAGCGCTCACTATGCGCGATCTGGCAGCCGCCGCCAGATGACGGCATTTTGCGCAGGAGAGCCACTCTGTCGCCGTCAGATGCCGATCGGCGGTTGGCAAGTGGTTAATACAAATGGATGCCACACTTTTCACATTTGTCAAAAATTTGGAAAACCATTTATCATTTTCCTTCCACTTCACAATTCTGTGCCACTTTGTGTTGGTCTATCACATAAAATCCCAATAAAATACATTCACGGTTTTGGTTGTAACATGACAAAATGTGGAAAATTTCAAGGGGTATGAATACTTTATCAAGGCACTGTATTTTCAAGGCAGTAGATGAGGGGAACTCTTGGGAGGGGTTAAAGCCATTTCCTACTCTATCAAAAACAAATGTAAAGCTGTTTCTCATAGAAAATAGAGAACTTCAGGTATGCATGCCTAGAAAAGAAATACTGTGAGAAAAAAAGGAAAACCATATTGGTGAGTTAATGGGCATAACTACTACGCCTATAGGACACGGAGCAGTCCACCTCTGATTCAGAAAGTTTGGTGAAGTCGGGGGTGATGTAGAATCGAATGCCATCCATGGCCCCAGGAAGGGTGATCCCTCGGAAAAACAGTATTACCAGCATGAAGTAAGGGTAGGTAGCAGAGAAGTAGACCACCTGTGGAGCAAAGCACAAAACGAGACTAAAAAAAATAATAATGGTAATTTCAAACCTTAAAGTGTCACTAAACCCACATCATAAAACCTATCAATAAATGCTGTATTACATGCTGTTCATAATCACTAAGTCACTATGAGATTCATTTTCTGTATTCTGCAAGAAAACTGGTTGGTCCTGCTGCTCCACCTTCTTTGCAGCTGTGGTGGCAACTCTGCACATACTCAGTTTCATTGAGTTTCTATGTTGAGCATTTCCTCCCTATCACATCTGAGCAGACCATGTCACTATAGAGTCACACATGTGGGCATATACCCATTGGTAAATGACTCCCTCCCTCCTCCCCCCATGCCCACTACCCAGATAAATGCAATTGGGATGGGATATTACATGTAGATTAATGGTGGCTTCGCCTCCCTCTTATTCTAAGACACAGGATGGAGGGGAGTGACACAGCCCGTGACTGGCAGAAATCCGCCCACACCATGTTATTTCCACAAAATAATAACGATTTTATTTCACAAATATATTTGTATGTCAGTTTAAAACAGTTTATTGAAATTATTTATTTATTTTTACTCTGTATTCCAAAGGCTATTTTTTTTTGTTATATTGAACATGTGACCAGCAGCAGCAGAGGACTAGAAGCTGCTCCTGCTTATGTTTCCCTGCAGACAAGCTTGGAAAGATATGAGACAGCTGTATATTGATTAGGAAAAACGTACTTATATGTTTTTTATTAAAATATTTACAGCGCCATCATCCATATACACAGAAACAGAAGGGGCAATGTAAATGAAACAGTGTGTGTTTACTACCACTTTAACCCCTTGCCGACCGCCGATCAGCATCTGACGGCGACAAGGTGGCTGGTGAGCGCAGACCGAGCCTAGTGAGCGCGCGCGCGCCGCCGGAGGCGCGCCCGCGCGCTCACTGTGTTCGGGGAGGGCCAGGGAGCGGGTGCGGCGGCTTCAATTGCCGCCGGCTACCCGCGATGGCCCCCCCCGGAGCGAAGGAGCGGAGGTCCGTGAATGTAAACACGGACCTCCGTTCTGTGAAGGGGGAAGGGCTGTGATCACAGCCTTCCTGTATACGGAGGCTGTGATCACTTCCCTTCCCCAGCTAGGGCAGTCCCCACACAGTTAGAACACGCCCAGGGAACACTGTTAACCCTTAGAGCGCCCCCTGCAGGTTAACCCCTTCACCCCCAATTGGACGTCCCCCGCGAGATTCCCAATTGTCACAAGGGACCCGCACAAGATTGACACACCCCTGACGGGATCGACCCCTTCCCTTCACTAGTGTCGGAGGCATATGTCCTTCCGACACTAGTGTCGGGAAGGGGGAAGTGTCTTGCCTCCAGGCACAAATGTAAGTGCCTGGAGGCGAGGAAGCGAGGCCCCCCCCGGTAGCGCCCATCGGCCGCCGTTAACTTCGGCGGCGTGGGCGAGGGACCGGGAGGGGCTTGTGTCACTCGCGCGCCCGCGCGGAGGCCGCCGCGCGCGCGCGAGTGATCCGAGCCAGACGCGAGTGGTCGGTGGAACAGCGGCAGTCTACGACTAGCCGCCAGCCG
>BLSH010316379.1:220268-258461 GCA_018402905.1 Glandirana rugosa | reverse complement strand
GTGAGCACGGCTGGGTGGGTGAGCATGAATGGATGGCTAGGTGAGTACGGCTGGGTGGGTGAGCATGGATGATGGATGGGTGAGCATGGATGGATGGGTGAGAATGAATGGATGGGTGAGCATTGATGGATGGATGGGTGAGCATGGATTGATGGATGGGTGAGCATGGCTGTGTGAAGATGGATGGATGGGTGGCTGAGCATGGATGGGTGAGAATGGGTGGGTGAGCATGGATGGGGTGGGGATGTCTGGGTGAGTGGTGGATGGGGTGAGGATGGCTGGGTGGGTGGTGGATGGATGGGGTGAGGATGGCTGGGTGAGTGGTGGATGGATGGGGTGAGGATGGCTGGGTGAGTGGTGGATGGATGGGGTGAGGATGGCTGGGTGAGTGATGGATGGATGGGTTGAGGATGGCTGGGTGGGTGGTGGATGGATGGTGGGAGTGCATACTATTACTTAGCAGTGCTGTGGGCATTACACATCGCCCACAGCACTGCAGCACGTCTTGTCTCCCCCCTCTCTCCTCTCGCAATGCACTGATCGGTGCGGAGAGGAGAGAGAAAAGCTGGCGCTTCCGCCGGCTTGTTGACATGTGATCGCGCCGTCATTGGACGGCGCGATCACGCGGTGAAAGGTCGCTCACAGCAGCCATTCACCGCGATCCGTCACGGATGTTCCCATGTGCACACCTCAGGGGGCGCACGGGAAGCGTGATTCTGGGAGGACGTCCATAGACGTCCTCCCAGAATAATGCAACTGCCCTGTGGACGTCTTTTGTCTATAGGGCGGTTGTTAAGTGGTTAATCTCCTCTTCTCAAGAGAAAATAAATTCAGCTCCTCTAATCTTTCCTCATAGCTGGGCTTCTCCATGCCTCTTATTAGTTTGGTTGTCCTTCTCTGCACTTTCTCCAGTTCCCCGATATCCTTTGTGAGAACTGGTGCCCAAAACTGAACTGCATATTCCAAATGAGGTCTTACTAATGATTTGTACAGGGCTTTAGCTCTTTTTGATTTTTTTTTGTAAACATTTGAGAAGTACTCTGGCTTAGCTTAGGTTTCACCCAACAGAACTAATCAGTGAATAACTAAGGTTGGATAGGGTGGCAAAATTTTATGTATACCTAATCATTCTGAATAAAAAGAAAAAAAAATAATAAAGGCATTTTCTACTTACCGAAGAGAAGGAGTTGAAGAGATAGTACAGTGCCCAGGCAATGATTACAATATAGTAAATATTAAGCCAAAATGACAGCACGACGGCAGCCATGCCGACCCCTGGAATGAGGACACAGTATAGTGAGTATCTGGTAAAAATAATGAGGAACATATTGTAGAAATGATATTATACACATTGTGTAACTTCTAGGGACCAACAATGAGTTCTCAAATAATCCTAACCATCATTAGCACTATTCTCATGAAAGGATGAAGGAAACAGATAGCAGACATAAAACAGGATAATTTATGTAACAGAAAATGCCAAAAAATGTAAATTTCACTGGACTTGCAACATTTGCGAAGACTATTGTCTTATGCCTGTTGCTTGCCTTAGGGTGGCTGGAAAAGGGGGTTTCACAGCACAAGCTGTAGAGCGGACCTGACATCTCCATCCTGGTTTCACTATCACTTAACTTGCCTACTTGTTCCAGGTCAGTGATTAATGTAGCAAAGATAATGACTTCAGAGCATGTTCTAAACCAAACATGTTCATGGTTTATTAACTTTGTGTGAAAGATAATGCTGAAAAATGACAATTCCAAGTGCCTGGAACCTGACCAGTGTCTTATGACCATTTCTTGCATTTAGATGTCCATGAAGGAGGTATTCCCTTGAGTGTGAGAAGGTGGCCTATCACCTTCATTTTGTTGCAACAGCCATCCAGCAAGGATGCTGGCTGCAATTTCTTATGTATAGATCTATTAAAAAATAGAGTAGTGTATTCCCCAGCAAATTTTGACCATATTTTTTGGACATGCCAGGTGATCAGAGATTTTTGGTTGGAAGTTACCACTTGCATTGCTGAAGTACTTGCTTTCCCCATTCCCATGTCAGTCTCAGTCTGTCTTCTTGGCTTAGTGGAGTCAGTGGTCCCATCCAATGCTCACAGAACTTTACTTAACATTTTTCTGTTCTACACCCACAAAGCTAGTCTTTTACACTGGAAAAAACCTGGTGCTCCAATGATTTCTTTCTGGAAAGGCCTGTTGAATTCTATGATCCCCTTTTACAGAGCCACTTAGCTTTATAGGGGTTGTACAAAAAAAATTGATAAGGTATGGCAAGCTTGGTTAGTCTCTTCTTCCACTACCGGGTAAGATTGGTGGGATAGCTTTATAGTAGAGGCCATCAGGCAGAGCCCATCAGTCCCCAATGACTCCACTAAACCACTAAGCCAAGAAGACAGACCGAGACCGACATGGGAATGAAGATAAAAAGTACCTCAGCAATGCAAATGGTAACTTCCAACCAAAAATCTCTGTTGGTCTCGGTCTGTCTTCTTGGCTTAATGGAGTCAGTGGTCCCATCCAATGATCACAGAACTTTATGTAACATTTTACTGTTCTACGCCCACAAAGCTATTCTTTTACACAGGAAAAAAACTGATGCCCCAATGGTTTCCTGGAAAGGCCTGTTGAATTCTATGATCCCTTTTACAGAGCCAGTTATCTTTATAACAAAAAAAAAATTGATAAGGCATGGCAAGCTTGGTTAGTCTCTTCTTCCACTTGAGAATTGGCAGGATAGATTTATAGTAGAGGCCATCAGGTAATTATACCTTTTCAATGAATACTGTACCATGGGCTTACTATATGGGAATTGTTTTAATTTTTAAGAACCCCTCCAGGGCGCGGCGACATTAGGTTAGCCCCCCTACTATATGGCAGTCCTAAGGCCTCGCCTATCCTCCTTCTAGCTTTCTAAACACTCTTTCTTGAAGTAAACCTGTTATTTTGGGCATAATTTGGCACTTTTTTATTGATCCTGATCTATTGATGAACTCAGGGCGAAGAGAGACAAGTTGGGGTTGGGTTATGTGTGTGTTTAGGGTAGAGCTAGTGGGTCTCTGTTAGCAATAGTTAGCAGTCTAGGTATCATTGTTAACAATTGCAATGTATTGTTCGGCCCTGCGCGGCCTGAATGTTGGGTGGTGCTGTTTTGTGTGGGTACCGGTGTTTTATATTTTATATTTCATGAAAACACTCAATAAAAAGAATTTACCAATAAAATAGAGTAGAGTAGTGTATGGCTAGACCGTGAGAGTGAATATTCCAATGCAACTCCCAAAGGCACTGTAGATATGTACTGACATGGTCCCAAGGTGTGTGGGAAAGGAAGGTGTAAGCAAAAAGTGATTTTTTGGGAATTTTTGGGCAGCAAGCAATCGATTTCAACCCCAGGATTTGGGGAAAAAAAAAGGAATTTGCCTAGACCTTAATTTCCAGTCCAGTCTCACTAAGTCCTGATAAAGGGGGCCCCTTGGCATTCCCAAAACATGATAGTTGTTTTTTAAACAATTACTGTGACCAATAAACCTTATCTGGACCAGACTGCTAGCTAGCTGGCCATAGATGGATCGAAATTCAGTTGGTTCAGCATGGACCTGAGAGAACTCAATCTAATGACTGTCTTCTCTCAAACGAGACTGTTAGAAGATTCCCAACTGATCAGT
Source organism: Glandirana rugosa (assembly GCA_018402905.1). Taxonomy (NCBI): domain Eukaryota; kingdom Metazoa; phylum Chordata; class Amphibia; order Anura; family Ranidae; genus Glandirana; species Glandirana rugosa. The sequence goes on along the minus strand of BLSH010316379.1, from coordinate 254,791 downwards.
GCGTGCAGCCAGTCGGCTTCAGCACTGATCAGTGCATTCTGACAGTGGAGGAGTCTTGCTGTCAGATAGCGCACCATGGAGAATTCCTTCATCCTCCCCAAAACAATTCACTATGATTAGCTTTACTTTTATCAACATTTTATTTCTACAAACCTCTTTATGTATAGATTGTGTCATTCATAATCATGTGGAATGACAACCATGTAAGGGCCAGTTCACACCATAGAAACGCAGTCCAGTTGCGTTTCGAATGCTTTTCTGCAAGCACGTTTTTGACGCATTTTTGGTGTGTTCCAGTGCGTCTTTGATGCATTTTTGGTGCATTTTTGATGCAGTCTAGTGCATTTCCCCCCCTTTTTTTAACCTAAAATAAGGACATGTGAGTTCCAGTGCAGTTTTGGTGCACTTAGGTGTGTTCCGGTGCATTTTTGGTGCGTTCCAGTACAGTTCAGTGCAGAAAAAATGCAGCATGTACTATTTTTGTCTGGAACTGGAACACACTGGAACTGACTGCACTGGTGTGAACTATGCCATTGAAAACCATATAACCTACTTTTCATGCATTTTTGATGCAGAAAAAAAAATGCACTGGACTGCATGTGGTGTGAACTGGCCCTAAAAGTGCAAAAATTGCAATTTCCAGAAGACTCTACAGTTAACATTCACAAGATGGTTTTCTTCAAATTGATTACTAATAATACAAACACTGTACCTTTAAACATGGGAGCCAGTTTCCACACCCCCAGGCCTCCAATAGACGTGAATTGTCCCAGAGCTGTCTCCAGGAAGAATAGCGGGATCCCAGCAAAGACTAGTGTCAGGAAGTATGGGATAAGGAATGCTCCTGGACAAAACAAAGACACGGTATGTTGGAAACAAATTTAAGCTTAAAGTGTGCCTCTAGACTTACCTTTAGGTTGCATTTGCATAGGTGTTTAGACTCAGTGCGAATCCCAGAGTAGGAATTTACGATTCCTGCTTCTGGGTTTGACAGCTGTAAGTGGAGAGGTAATTGCTGGCTGTGCAAACAGCTGCAGCCACCGACAGCCAGGCATTGCAGTGTACGAGCTCGGCCGACAGAGCTTTTCACTTACAGAAGTAGATTCTTGTGGCAGGCTTCTCTCCTGTGTTGAAATTGCTTACTATGATTTCACTGAACACTGTGAGCTTCTCCCAATGTGTCCTAGCTGCAGGACATCCATCATTATCTATCTCTTTCCTCCCTAGCTTGACTGTACCTGGCCCCCCCACTTTCATTCATTGGGTTTCAATTGTGGAGGCTCAAAATCACATGTTGATGTTACCTAGGATTGTCAGCATGTAAATGCAGCCTGCCTATTGTAGCGCCCTCCAGTCTAGTGTTACTACTGGAAGTGAGAGTAAGTAAATTATAGTCTGGCCCAGGGATAAACCTAAGTCACTGAATCTGGTTCAGGGTTATTAGATGCCAGGGCTGGATGATTCATCCTGGGAGCAATCTGGTGCCTCCTCCTGTTTCTAGAATGTTGGAGAACATTATGGAAAATAGTGGGCGGAAGCTAGGAGGGGTTGCCTTGAATATTTAGGGGCCTTTAGTCAATACCCAGGTTGGGGGCCTGGCAGGGAACTAAGGTGGCCTTAAATAGACATGGGCCATGCCAGCAGGGGAGTCAGGTGGAAGATTGAGAAGCAGTGCTGAAGAGAGGCTGTCGGTTGCCCTTGAGAAATCCCTTACCCAGGAGGAGGGGGGTTTGCCTCGGGCTGGAGCTCGGGAGGCTGGCCTGGAAGGCCGTTGGGGGGACCCTAACTGGAGTGGAAGCAGAGAGAGCAAAGAGAGACAGTGAGTAGATCAGCACGGTGCAGAGACAGACAAGGGGAGAGACTGCCAGCTGTGGTAGTGCTTTCTTGAAGACAGTGGTGGGCCAAGACTTCATCTAACCTTGCCCTGGGGAGCCTCCATGTGTGTGTGTCAGTCAGGAGGACTGTGAAGATAAAGCAGCCAGCTAGGCTGATGGCAGCCAGGTGGGCTAGCATTTTCTGAAAGCAGTGGAACTGGGATCAGTGTCCTCAGGCAAGCAGAAGGTAGTTTGAGATGCTGTTTACTCCTTATGTGCTAGTTTACTAAGGCACTGAGAGTTCCTGCCTGTAATGGGCTTTTGCTAAGCTGACAAGAGACTGTTAGTTCCTCCACGAGTAAACCATCAGAAGCTATACAAAAGGGAACCAAGTTTGTGCAATAGGAAGGAAGAAGAGGAATCTGTATATAGGGACGAAGTTGTCCCTGGTTATGGACATTTTTCAATTGGGCAAAATCCCTTACCCCATCCAAGTTATCATCCTCTAATAAAACAACAAAAACAAACCTAAGGACTGATTTCTGTGTCTGGGTGAAAGCAGGGAATTATGCGTGACTGGCTGTGCAGCAGTGGGAAACCTTGACATTTGCAACTCCTAGGGGGGTATAGTGCTACACTTGGAACACCCACCCCTCCATTCACCTTTCACAAGACATTTGGATTTGGACTGGTGACAGGGAGCGCACACCCCATAGTCAGCCCATCACACAGGGCCTGTGTATGGGAGCAACTGTCTGCCTACCACTCCCCGCATAGTGCTGGCCTGGAGAAGATCCACAGACACAATAGCTGGCCAAGCTAAAATCAGACTGACTGCAATGTGTGCACCGTGTGTGTGTGGAGGGCTTCTATGCAAAAAAGAGCTTCTCGTCTATGCAAAAACGCATCAAAATCGCACTGATATTCGAACAGTCATTTCCGAACGTAATTTTTCTCCATAGGCTGCAAATTTGGAACGCATCAGTCCAAAGCTCGCACACGGGTGCAGTATGATTCAGACGGGAGTCGCACAGCAATCCTGTTCAAGTCACATGCAATTCTTTGCAGTGTAATTTAAACTCATTAATTTTGTATGGGCTCCAAAGTGCAATGCACTGCACAAAAAAATAGGTTATCAGTAATTGGTATCGGTGAGTACCTGATAAAAAGTATTGGTACCCATACTCGTTCTTAAAAATCTGGTATTGTGCATCCCCAGTTTGTGATGATTTTAGGAACCAGCTATGTACAGCACCCTGTCCACCATTCCCACCAGCCATGATCTTCCTGCATTGCACAGAGGCCCAGTGATTATGTCACTGAGTGTAAAATTAAGTATGCAATGAAACAGATTTTATTTTTTAAATTACATTAGCATGGAAAGGAGAAACCAGGAAAGGCAAAATATAAGCACATTAAACTTCAACTTTAAAACTTTATTGGGTTAAAGGGGAAATATTCTCTTTTCATTTCCTAGTTAGACATCTGAATAAGCTTTTATGCATTCACGTATGTAATGAAAGTCTTTTGTTTTATGTCCTTGTACTCCTAAACATCTTTTGTGGTTTTTTTAACTCGTACCTGGATGATCCAATTCTGCAACTCGTACCTGGAATAATGCCTTGGGAATGTAAGACATTGTATGATGAGCATTCTCAATAAACCAATTTAAAAAAAAAACAAAAAGACAACGCATGTGAATAAGATTCTTCAAGTGTATCTAAAGCCAACTTGTTTTTTCCAGTCATGTATAGAGTGGGGAAAGGTTAATGTGGATGTACGTCCACCTACATTTTGGATATCATCAGAAAGGAGTGGAACTTCTGTTGACAATCGATCACTCAGTACATCTATCATGGTCAAACTGTATAAAATCTCAAACCTAAGATCAAATTAGTTGTCATCAATAGAACAAATATTTGCGTTTGTTGGGTGGGAGAACCTTTCAGAATTCCAATCGATTTAGGCCCCTTTCACACAGGCACCTCCAAGCAATGGATTCTGCTTGCTCAGCGGGGGATCCCTCCGCTGATCCCCTCTGAGCAGGCGGATGACAGGTCCTGTCCGTTCCACTGCGCAGAGCGGATATGGACACAGTCCCCCTCTACTCATGGGGAAATTGGGTGGAAACGGACCACCTATCCATTTCTATCCAATCCGCCAAACAAATAAATGGGACCACCATCCGTCTGGATTTTGCGGACAGGATCAGATTGGATAGTGGCAGATGTCAGTGGATATGTGTCCTCTGACACCCGCAGCTCCACAGGGGAGACTGCAAGGTCCAATCAGGTCTGCCTGAAAAACTGACAGGCTGACCTGATTGGACAGCCCATGTGAAAGGGCCCTAAATAATCATTTTTAACAGATCATTAAAGTGGTAGTAAACCCTCCTATCATTTTCAGCCAAGGAAGCTGCCATCTTGGCCTCTGTTTTATCTACCACTGCCATGATGCTGCACATGTGATCAGCTATGACACCAGCCATTGGATGGTTTGACAGTTTGGTTTAGAGCACAGTCAATGGGAGTGTTACATTTCTGGCATGAGCTGGAAATGTAACTGGTTTTTAAACTGTTGAATGGATGGGTTTACTACCGCTTTAACATTATACCAGGGTGATTGTATTTTCAACTGATACTTTCATTTTTTTCCACATGCAAAGTGTGGCACAATAAACAAAAAGGGAGGGCACAAATGCCTAGTGCATTATCTTTAAAACATGGCACAATTTATTAAAAAGCCAAAAGACATACTCACAAACATAAGTGAATACAGTGCATGTCATAAAAACTCAAGTAACGTGGGCCTAAAACCTCAGCGGTTTGTAGGAAATCTAACGCGTTTCGGGAGACAAGCCCCCTTCCTCAGAGCTAATCCAACACCTTAAGGGCACCTTATTTATATGGTTCTAGGATACTCTAGTACCTAGGGTCTTTGGCTTTTTAATAAATTGTGTCATGTTTTAAAGGTAATGCATTAGGCGTTTGCGCTCTCCTTCTCTGTTTGTTTTTAGCCTTTTTGGAGTTTCCCCGCTCAGGGAGAGCATCATCGCCCTAACTACCTTGGTCGACGTGAGTGCTGAAGTTTGGCATTTTCTTTTAAAGTGTGGAACAATACCATGTGTGCTGCATTTTACGATATTTTAATCAGTATCGATTCACTTGCTGCAGTTGCTTGAACCTAAACTGGCAAATCACTACATGGATGATCACCTTTAGAGGGAGCTCCCCCCACCTCCTAGAACAATGACAGCCCTTTCACCAAACAGGAAGTGAGGAAAAATCAACCACAGCACAGACAGATATAAATAGCTGATAGGAATTCTAGCCTTTCCTTATTCTACTAGAAAAGGCTTTTTTTAAATTTTGTTTGTGTGGCTGTAACAGATATTCTTTAACTTCTTTCCTGGTGTTACCAGAACAGGAAGTGGGGGGAAAATCTACCTAACAGAGCCCCGAACACCGCTAAAGTTATACATAAAGTTTTGGCTGGGCCTACACTATAAAACACTGTTTATATACTGTCTTTCATTACCATCCTTGTTCAGGTACCTTCCAGGGTCACTATCTCTTTTCTGGACTGATATGCCAGCTCAGAGATGACACAATTATGTAAATCTTGCTGCCTGTACAGTATGAAGTAAGAGTAAGTTGCTGTGTTCACAAATGTCTGACTCAGATCGAGCCCCGCAGCAGCCTCTCACCTTGTGACTTGTAACCAGGGCCGGTGCCACCACTAGGCAAACTAGGCAGCCGCCTAGGGCGCACTGCTGCCTAGGGGCGCCCGGTCACTGGTTTCCCTCCTTGTCTGCATGCTCTGCAGGCTGCAACATGTAACTGACTCAGTCTCAGGCAGCTGCTCCATCTGCCCAGTAGTGTAATTAGAGGCACAGCACTAGAGGAAGCAGAGCCGATGCTTCCTGTATAGCGCCACCTACTGTCACATGGGCAGAGCAAAGGGGAAGGAGCCAATAGGGGTGGCAAAATTAGGTTTCGCCTAGGGTGTCAAAAATCCTTGCACCAGAACTGCTTGTAACAAAGTTGCAGCTTGATCACTGGGGTAGAGGAGATTGAGGAAATGCTTTCTCTTTCCTGCAGCAGACTGATGACAAAATCTCAGCCTAGACAAAGTCACTTGCTTAAGGATGGAATTTTTGTGGAAAAAGGTTCAACATTTATAACAACTCTTACCATTGCTGTAAATAGTGACATGTAATTTTTAAGGAAAAAAGTTACTGGTCCACTTTAAGCTGTAGCATAGGCGTGCGCACAGGGTGTGCCGGGTGTGCCCAGGCACACCCTAATCACCCCATGCGCATTAGTATTATCGATCTGCGTGCCAGCAGGAAGATGTTACCAGTTCTGCCATAAGAGAAGTGTTTATGCTCTTCTCTTTCACTGTGACGGCAGGGAGATCAATGTGCCTGGGTCATATATATGTAGACACACACACGTGTGTTTGAGCTTTAGGGTGCACACCCTAATGCAATAGGCTGCGCACACCTATGAGCTGTAGAATGCTCTACTGTATAAATTAGCAATGGAAAAATGCTTGCTTTTCTTAAGCTGGTCATACACGATCGTCATGATCGATCGGTGTGGCGGCCCCGCTCAACAAATGTTGATCGTTTGAATGACTTCTGTCGATTTTCTTTGATTAGTGGCTGCAGCCACTGATCAATATTTTCCACAATGGTGCTGTTAGAATACAATGTCCCAGTGGGAAAGGGAACAGATTCCTTCATTCACTCCATCCTGCTGAACAAAAAAAAAAATAAAAACAGTGTATGTGTGGTCATGGTTGGAGTTGGCTGGCCCAGGCTGGGAAGGGCTTGTTACTGGAGTTCCCATTTTTCTGGGCTCTGCCTCTATCCCTGTGTTGTAAATAAAAAGGGGAAAGGGCTCTGCACAGAGAGCAGTCTGGGAGGAAGACACAGTAGGGTTAATTTACTAAAACTGGAGCACTCATAATCTGGTGCAGCTGTGCATGGTAGCCAATCAGCTTCTAATTTCAGCTTGTTCAATTCAGCTTTGACCAAAACACATGGAAGCTGATTGGTTTCTATGCAGAGCTGCACCAGATTTTGCACTCTCCAGTTTTAGTAAATCAACTCCAGTGTGTAATCTCCAGCTACTACACAGAACTCCTGCAGAGAGAGAGCAGTAGTGGGAGCACTAATTGCTGTGGTAATCACCCATCATGGTCTGCTGTAGTAGAGTCCTGCCCAGGAGAAGACATGAAGACACCTGGAGCCACAGGCATTATCCAAGTCATGGACAATGCCTATCTGGACTCCTGCCTCACGGAGGTATAAATGGGCCACTACATCATGTTAGGAATAGGGAAAGGACATTGTTTTTGCTGTATTACCATGCTGCATTTCAACAGAAAAGTTATATTATACCTTCTATGCCTAGTCTGAATTTATTCAAGGGGGTGCATGTTGGTTCTGGCATATTCCAAAGAACTTGGGCCTGTAATTGCACTAAGGGGTATGAAGTAACAATACTACAAAAGGTTAACTTGGTAAGAACAAGAAGAGGACTGTAGTTGCTATGAGTAACCAAGTGAATGAATAAGCTACAGCAACCAGTCGTTGGCGTGGTACCTTGTAAGGTGGCAGGTCCTCCGATAGCAAGGGGGCTGATGTGCTGGCTCCCTCCCTGGCAGTCCATCTCCCATGGCAGCTGAGAGCAGACTAGCATTTTGGAGATCCATGGCCTGGCCACATAGTATGGGAAGGACAGAGTCAAGTGAGAGCACACATGAGGTCCCCGCTATGTGCTTGGCAGGACCACATTCTGTTACTGGGAATGAGGTATCAGAGTGACTGGTGGAGTGGGCGCAAACATATAAGTTACAATGTGTAGTGACATGGGGCAAGTCGCTTTTCAGAGGAACTCTGCACTTTATTATTATACAGTATCTCTAAGGTGGGGAATTACCTCAATGTTTGATTGTTCAAATGATCCCAGTCTCCCCCTGGCATTGATGAAGGTGCTAAGCTCGAGTGTTACCCCCACATGCACAAGCGCAATAGGCCCCCCACCAACATATGGCCAGCTTTAACCACTTATAATTACTATATTGATCACAACTAGTTTTGCAGGGTCAGGAGGGAGTCTTTTCGTCCTGTGTGGCAGAATTGGCCTCTGTTGACCAAGGGAGTATTTGCAAAACCAGATGGCATTTAAAATTAGCTTGACTTATTGTACATTTTTTTTTTTCAACTCAGGTAACTATGTAACATTTATAGAACTGATACCATCTCACCTCCTCCATTTTTCCCACACAAATATGGGAATCTCCACACATTTCCCAGCCCGATGGCATACCCCACACAAGACAACAAGAAGTCAAATCTCCCTTTCCACGTTCCCCGATCCTCTGTGTCCGATTTCTTCTTGACAGCTGCTGGCACTGAACAGTGAGTTTCGATGGGCAAAGCATGGCGGACCTCACTTGGTGAGGTTAGCTCCACAGAGTCACTATCAATCTTTCCCATACTGGTCCAGCAAAGAGGAGGAAGAGGTCAGGCCTTCTCAAAAGGGGGTCACTTAGCAGAGCCAACCAACCAAGATTCTTCAGAGAGACTAGAAATGTTCCACAAAGGGAAGTCTGGGTTGCGTCACAGCTGTTGGGATAAAATATATATTTCAAAGTGGATGTAAACCCAATCACTAAAATATCATATAAGTGTATAATTTTTGATGTCATTTCAAAAAGTCATTTTCAATCTAATAAAATCTGCAGCTCTCTTTAAACAACACCTGGTCATCCTGCCAGGAAGGTCTTTGTTCAGGCACTTACTGTTATAAGGTGACAGATGTCTCCCAATTGCAATTTTTTTTGTCACCTAGTCACATGCATCCCTGGTGGTGACTGCAAGTCGCTATGCTGACAGACATTGCACATGTATGATCCAATGTTGTAGCTGTCAGGAAGACAATCCAGAGCAATATGAAGCAGCCTACATTGGAGGAGTTGCATGTGGATAGTAGTCGGAAGCACTGAGATAAGCCCTTAACAAAAGCCCTTGTGTAGCTGGGTGCTCTTCCCCTGCTCTCCCAACTCATCACCCTCCCCCTCTTGCATTGGTGAGAGTGACGGAGCCCCAGAGGAGAGTGGCTCTACATATTTCTGCCCACTCACCTCTACTCCTCCTGTCACCATCGGGCTATGTCCTTCACTAGACTTGTGCATGGCTGAAAAATTTGTTTGTTTTCGTTTTTTCTTTTTTTCTATATTTTCGGAAATTCAGAAATTCGGAATTTTCAAAATTCACGGTAATTCGGCAATTTCAGTAATTTGCAGTAATTCTGCAATTGTGGTAATTCGGAAATTCAATGCTCTCTACACCTGATAATATATGTGCTAATAATCTACTTGATCCAATTGCTCACAATTGCAGTTACTATATTGGATTTGTGTTATGCTGACTCGCTGTTATACTTTGGACTTGTTGCTGTTGACTGCTAATAAAGCCCTGGTATAGTGCTACCTTTACTTTTGTCTGTCTATAGAATTATTTGGTAGCATACCCATGCAGTCTCTGTGTTGTTTTGGACATCCGTCTGCCTTATTCATTTATCATCCAACCTCTTTCATGATGACCATACCATGCTCAAGCTCCTGAAGAAGCACTATGCGCGTAACATGTAGAGCTGAGCCACAGCGTGCCATAACCAAACCTACATCAAGCCTGTTTGAATTAATTTCAGTCGGCTAGGATGTATCCTATTTCTTTACTTAGTGCAATTGTTGGTGTAATTGGTGGTGTGAGTGACATTATTCTGGCAATAATCTATATTGTGATCTTTTAGCAATGTCTGCTTTTGTCCTTTAACTTTTGTAAAATAAAGATGTTACATTTTTAAAATGTGTGTATTGGTGTGCCTATAGCGTCCAATTTCAATGTTCTGTACTAGTGGCTATTACTGGCTACCACCACTAGAGACTGAGCCATTAGTAGGTACCTAACCAGTTACTTTAAAGTACCGCCTGCAGGCCTTGTTGACTGCCTTAAAGCACGCCAACGGTTACTGGGGCCCAACATCAGTAGTCAGCTGCAGACTAGCCATTTGGAAACAGACAGGTACCCATTTCCTCCACTCCACCAGTCACTCTCGTCTGTAGTGCAGCATAGTCTGTATCCTGACAGTGGCTCAGTGTTTCTCTGCACACTGTCACAGCTCTGTACTCTGGTTCTTGGCACAGTAAAAGGTGTTCCATTGGCTCAGTCTCTGGCGCTGCTTCTCTTTTGCAGGGCTAACCAAGGTCTGTAGTTCAGAGCTTACTATTTCCTAAGGGCAGTGCTGTCTCTGGGGCTACATGTCCCATCATCCTTTTCTCCTATGTGTTGATTGCCCCATGCTGCTGTAACCAAGGAGGGAGGGGGAAGGAACAGAGTGGGCGGTTGGCAGGGATGGCACAGAGCCCACTGCTGGCAGGAGTAGGAGGGTGAGGGGGCAGGAACACACAGAGCTGCTCTCCTCTGCTCTGTTACTCTTGCGGCTGCGGGGGGGAGGTACAAGTGGGGAGAGTGGGGGAAGAGCATCTGGCTACACTTACATTACCAATAACGCTCAGCCATAATCCTAAAGATGAGCCTTTCCAATCCTGGTGCCTGCATCATCCTGTTTCTAGCCCTGATGAAGGGGGAGTGCTGAGTCCCTGAAACATGTTGGCTGTTCCAAAATAAAAATCTGTATAAGCTGGTGGGTAGCTCCCATCCTTTCAAAACTCCAACATAACCCGAATGATGGGCACTTTCAACAAACTTGAATTAAAATATAGATCGAGCTGACCTATCAACCTCCCTGCCATATACAAAAAAATTTAAATGTATAATTAAAAACTGCTGGTGGTAGCTTTCCTTGACTTGACTCGTTTGAAAGTGGTCAATATTGCTAAAAGACTTCCCTGTGTGCGGTCAGCATATCTCTCAACCTAACCCTAATCAATTTTCACCTAACTCTTAAAAACAAACCCTTAAACCAATGTCCTAATATCAAGCCTAACCCCTTTAAAATAGGAATAAACCCTCAGTGTTCTTTAGTTTAACACATTGAGCACAATAAAATAAACAATCCTCAGTAAACTATTTGTTAAAGCGGAGTTCCACCCAAAAGTTTTCCTTTAAAGGAAGGTGACCCCCTGACATGCCACAATTGGCATGTCATTTTTTTGGGAGGGGACCGGGGACCCTGTTTTCACAGGGTCCCAGGTCCACTTCCTCTCCTAGAGCCGCGGCTCCATAAGGAAGTTCACCTTCTCCCCCTCCCTCTCGGCGATCTTCCGGGGCACATCACAGGTCCCAGAAGATACGCCGGCCATTCACAAGGCGCAGCATGACTTGTGTATGCGCAGTGCGCGCCCAGCTTTGAAGCCAAAGCCGGGTGCCCACACTTGTGATGCCGGCTCCGCTGAGGGGAGGGGGAGAAGAGCGAGCCCTCGGGTGACCGCATCGCTGGAGCTTGGGACAGGTGAGTGTCTAATTGTTAAAAGTCAGCAGCTACACTTTTTATAGCTCCTAACTTTTAACTGGGTGGAAGTCTGCTTTAACATTGTTATCCCAGTACTTGCAGTTTACAACTCTGGTCTTCATAGAAAACCGAACTTCTGGTCTTCACAGAAAAGTGTTACCAGTGGACAGTGCAGTCCTGAGTCAGCTTGGAGAAATGGGTGGTGGGGGCTGTGGAGGAGGAGCATGGGAGTGCCTAGTTATTTTAGGGCTGTGTGCTTCTATTGATACACACATGGGGGGGGGCCCAACTCTAGTTCCTGTATGCAAGGGTGGCTCCATAGAGAAAGGAGCAACAGGAACCCTGGGACAATGATCATTCAGCTTAAACTGGAACATAGGCAAGGATAAAATGATTACGAGAATATGCATACTCGTTTATTGAAGCAATTTCAGACAGTTCTTCAACAAGTGAGGGTTTTAGCACCACCTTAAAATATATTAAAGTAGAACTAACATCTCACAAAAGTTTTTTTTTTTTCATAGTTTCATTTTATAGTTGGCACCCAAATAGTTAAAGGAAAGAAAAAGTTAAATGTGGATACCTGTTCTGTTGACAACTTTCCCTTCATGCCTTCTGGAAAATCTCTCGAGTGGAACGCAGACAGCAAAATCTACCCACTCTGGGTTCATCTAACCATTCCTTACTCCCTCCACTAAAACATAGATATACACTTTTGTCTCAAAGAACCGTTTGCATTGAAATAATTGTTTGTTTCCAAGGATTTACACTAGTCAGCTGCCGACAAAGGAATGCTTGATCCCCAAGCATGTGAAACATCAAATAAATATTTCTGCATAGAATTTGGGAGAGGCTGCATTCAATTTTTTGAATGCGGTATGAATTTTTCAGCCATTGATCTAAACAGCTGCTCCTTACCTGCATTGGAATTATCTCTTGCATTTTAAATCCTCTGATTCTTAGACAATATCAGGATTATGGATTTTAACACATGATACATAATAAAAGATGATCTTTTTTATTGGTTGTGAGATGCTGATCACATATTTGATACTATGCAAACAGATAGTTGAAGATCACATATTTGATACTATGCAAACAGATAGTTGAAGATCACATATTTGATACTATACAAACAGATAGTTGAAGATACCACATTTGACAGGTGACAGGTGGAGCTGTGTACAGCTGTCACTAAAAACACTTAAAACAATAGTATTGTTATAATTCAAATTCATATGTAAAAGTTCAGATCGCAGTAAAAAATATATATTTTTAAATTCCTTTAGAATATAAGTGCTAAAAAATACAGTTCTATTGCCCGTATGCATTCTTAACTCAGAAAAGTACCTTCTGTTGCAGGGGTAGGCAACCTGTGGCCCTCCAGCTGTTATAGAACTACATTTCCCATGAGGCATTGCAAGGCTGTGGGGTTCAATTTCTCTCAGAGGCATGATGGGACTTGTAGTTTTGCAACAGCTGGAGGGCCGCAGGTTGCGTACCCCTGTTCTATTGCATTCACCCTCCAAATTTCCTTTTTTCTTGCTGTGATCTGACTTCCTGTTAAGAGGATGGCTACGTTCATTCTCTATGGTCCTACCATATGTAGGAACGTAGCCACCTTTTCTTGCCCACTCCCATGATGGACTAGGGACTATGGACTATAGGACTTGTAGTGTGCATAGAGCATTGCACATGAACACAACTAATGTGCAATGCTCGTTCCAAACAAACAGAAGTGAGTGAGCAAATGAGAAGTTCAGTAGCTCACAGAGGACATTACAAAGGAGGAATAAAAACACAATAAGATGCAATTTCACGAAAAATGAATTACAAAGCCATCAAGTGGTGGATGTGTATGGATTATTTTTGGAAAATAAGGATATTGTTTAGTGCCACTTTAAGGGCTTGTTCCCAACAGGTCTGTTGATCTGCATTGTTCAGCACAGACTCAATAAAAGGAATCAGAGAAAGTAAATTCACACCATGCATTGGTATGCGTAGCATAAAAATGCTGTATGATATGCAAAACATAAAAACACATTACAATGCAAGACATTGCATTGTGCTGTTATGCAATGAGTTAAAGGAAGTGTTTCTTTTATTAAGCTTAAATAAAGTTAAAAAAAACCAAAACACTGTGATGTGTTGTAACAACGCATAGCAGTGTGCGCGTGATATGTGCACCAGCTGCTATGCACGGGCCCATTCACTTAGATTACAAGACAGGACGTTGAAGCTGCATGTAGCAAAAGATCTATCCCCACAATATATAAGGACATTATTTTTAAAAAAAACTCTCATTAGCCTGCCTGAATCCTCATTGGAAGATCCAGTGTACCCCATTTGTATCCTCTGCTCACGTAAGGAGGTGTCTGGAATCAGACCCAGGATTGCATTTATAAACCATGTGCATTTTCTAGTTGAGCCACTTCAGTTAATATCTTACTAATAGTAATATTAATAGCTCTGAGGCCTTCCTTTTTTCATCTCTGTATCTAACTATACCCATATCTAAATTTATAGGATTTACAGACACCTTAATAAACAAGATGGCATCCATTGTCAGCTTACCTTGAACTGTTCCTCCATGTGTCCTGCCATTCACTGACGTTGTACCCAAAGTGGTTGCCCACCAGCGCTCTGTGCTCTCACCGCACCCCTTTCCATCATTAGCTCAGATATTGATTGGGTGTTAATGAGCTTCCAGTTTATGTCCAATATAATCACCATCAAGTCAGAAGGCAGCGCTGACTTGTACTGTGTCCTTAAAGGATGGCAATTTGGATCTGTGAGGGATTGTTTTATGATCCACATGTCTGCTTATTCCTGACTGTGCCCTGAAAAATGGTCAGAGATGGTCAGATTGAAGCAGCTGGATGGTCAAATTTTGCATTGATTGTTTACAATGACTTCAGAGAGGGTCCTTTAAAAATTCTGTTTTCCAGTTTGAAGATCATGACATGTCTTAAAGGGAAGCAGAGGTTTCTATTTAGGATTTAGCTTCATATTGGGGTTAGTGCTTGAGTTGGGGTTACTCAATAACTAAGGTCATGTTCCCAGCTAAAGAGGGACCATTTTTAGCACAAAATAATTCAAAGGAGCTTCCCTTACCTTCAGGATGCATTAAAAGCACCCTTAAAATTGTCCAAATACATATTTTTTAGTCTTCCTTATAGATTCACATTTTGCCAAAATTACATTTCCCTAAAGTGTCCTAATTTTTTGCCAAAATGTTGATAATGTGAAAGCTCCCAATTTTGCTCATTCTGACTGCCAACAAATGATTAAATATCTTTGCAGCTAATAGATTTTATCAGCAACATGACCCTAGCCTAAGGATCTATGTCAATGAGCTTTTAATTGCTTCTCTCCCTATACAAGTCAATGTAAAAATCAAAAAGCAGCTTGACGCAAGTTGATGCAGCTTAGGAGGAGGTCGAATGCAAGTCAGAAGGAGATCGGTTGTACCTGTCAATGAGCTGTGAGTGATCTCAGAAGCATAAACTGATGCCAGATACAAGTGGAATTCCCCTGAAAGCACACTGCATTTGCCTATTGACATGGGTCCTAAAATGTATGCCCCGTCCTCTAAGTGACATTTGGGACATGTTGGCCTATCCCAGACGACATATGCTGGTTACAAAACGCGTAGGTGTGACCTACGGACGGCTACGTCATCAAGCCTCTACAGTGAATATTTTAAATGCACGGGAAGGGAGAGATCATTGGGATCAGGACGCCGCTATTGATTTTTATTTACCGATTTGGATGTGTTTTAAGGATGCATTCTTTGTTACGATGCTGTAAGTGCAATTTTTGTCTAATAAAGCCTGGTTTATGAAGTACTACACTATGATCCTTTTTTCACGTAATTTACATATGATGTGGTGACGAGTGGAGGACTCCAGGTGACACTCCTGAGTACACGGGGAGAATAGGAGCAAGGCTGTTAGAGAGACCAGACTTCTCCAGAGGTGTATATGACCAGCTGTCATGCACCTGGTGGTAGAGTCTGGCTTATGCGGGAGCAACCTTTCTTGCAGCCCTGGTTCGAGAGCCCCTGGTAGTGTAGACAGGGAGCTCTGGAGCGCGGGGGGACACGAGGGCTGGACAAATCTCAGATGATTGGTAGAAGTCCGCTGAAGCTCATGCAAACTGAAGGGTAGTGGTACAGTCCGGGTCGGCAACTGGCAGGCGGTGCGGTACAGAGGGATCAGGCAAACGGATGATCGGGTACAGGTTGAGTCGGCAACGTGCAGGCGGCAGAAGTAAAAAGGAAGCAGGCAAGAGGATAGTCGTAAACAGGCCTGGGTCAAGGGCAGGCAGATATCAGCAAGGTCCACAGGAATAGCTGGGGGTCACAGATACAGGAAGTCTCTCAGAGTAATCACAGGGGGTCACAGGTGCAGGGAACGCTGTAGAACGCACAGCATCTGCTGCAAGGTGCTGTCTGGTTAAATAGTCCATTTTGGCGCCATTGGCGTGCCCAGGCACGCGCAAATGCGCACGGGCACGTGCGAATGCACACTGTCGATTCCCACACACATTTTGCTTTTCCTGACACCAGCCTATCACTTGGTGGTCATCTCAATCCGGTAAGGAGCCTGCACTTCTACCTCACTGGGTGTTTGCACGGAGTTGGCTTCTGAATGTATTGAGGATTGAATACCCACAGCTGCACGGGCTTTGGACTGTTTACCCTTTCGTTTTCCATTATCATGGATGGACTGTGTGTTATATGAGTTTCAATTTAGACTGTCATCAATTTTATATTGTTTAGTGCTGTGCACGCTTTTGCATTATTGTTCTGAAAGTCTGTATCTTGACTTGACGCGGGGTATACCCAGCATTTTGATATTAAATGGAAAGATTCCACCTTGCATTGGTCGGTATACACACCACCTAGACCCTCGCCATCTCCATTGGAGCTGGAGCAGTCCAACTCTCTGATATTTCCCTGACTGCACTCAATGCCGCACCTTTCTGCTCTCTCCCTCTCCCCACTGCCTGTTCTGCCCTTTTCACTAGAATGTCACTAATTGTCTAGACAACTTTTGCTTTTTTTAACCAAAACACCTATAGCCCGAAGATGTTTTTCCCAGACCAATGACTGCTCACCAATCCTCTGTGAAATGAGAGGTGGCATCACTTGAGCTCCTCGTCTGATCTGCACACAGGCTGTTTAAAGGGTACCTGTCAAGGGTACCAAGGAGAAGAAGCCCTTCTTCGAACAGAACCAAGAATGCAGGCTGTCAATTTGCTCGGAGCTGGCGTCACTGCTGTGGCATGAGGCTCTCTATGCCGCCTGACATAACAACGGCACTGATTCCCCACTGAATTGTTAGACTGAATATTGGTTTGCCCACAGAAAGGTTGCGGTATGATGTTTGTGGCCACATTAACCACTTCAGCTTCGAAAGGTTTTACCCCACTTCCTGACCAGGCCACTTTTTGCGATGCGGCACTCCGTTACTTTAACTGACAATTGCACGGTCGCGTGACGCTGTACTCAAACAAAATTGATGTCCTTTTTCCCCACAAATAGAGCTTTCTTTTGTTGCTATTTGATCACCTCTGCTTTTTTTATTTTTTGCGCTATAAACAAAAACAAGAGCAACAATTTTGAGAAAAAAAAACAATGTTTTTAACTTTTTGCTATAAAACACATCCAATAAAACAAATGTAAAAAAAATCAAATTTCTTCATCAGTTTAGTCCATTATGTATTCTGCTACATATTTTTGGTAAAAATCCCAATAAACATATATTGATTGTTTTGCACAAAAGTTATAGCGTCTACAAAATAGGGGATAAATTTATGGACTTTTTATTTTTTTATTGTTTTTACTAGTAATGGTGGCGATCAGCGATTTTTAGCGGGACTTTGACATTGCGGCGGACAAATCTGACACTAAGTGACACTTTTTGGGGACCAGTGACACTAATACAGTGATCAATGCTAAAAAAAAAATGCATTGTCATTGTATAAATGACACTGGCAGGGAAGGGGTTAACATCAGGGGCAATCAAAGGGTTAACTATGTTCCCTGGGTGTGATTTATTACTGGTTAGCAGGAACACAAGATCTCTCTCCTCCTGTCTGACAGAACAACGGTCTGCCCTGTTCACATAGGCAGACCGCCGTTCTGTCTCTCCAGAGAAAGATTGTGGGTTGGTGGCGGTCATTGGCTCCTGCTGTGTCCAATCACAGCGGGAGTGCGGCTCTGGCGCGTGCACACCCCAGAGCCGATGAAAGTAATCATGTACAGGTACGTGATTTTGCTCTGAAGGGCTGCCCTGCCGTAGTATTGATACGTGGGGCGGTCCTTCAGTGGTTAAAGGCATTGTGCAACCTCAAAGCGGAACTTTACCCATAACAACTTGATAAAAATAGAATGTACTTCAGTAAGGAACGTACATTGCACACTAAGAATTTATGATACTAAAATAGTGTGTGCTGTAATTTGCTTTCAGCATTGCTCTTGTTTCTTCTTGCCAGGGGTGCCATTTTGCCAAAGCCCAGAGCCCCTGAGCAGCTGAAAATCTTTTATTCTTTCAGTAAATCGGCCTCTAGTGGCCTTTCTGATTTTAGGATCAGTGCCGAAAATAGAAAACAACTGAGCATGTGCAGAGCAGGGTGAGACAGTGTATTACTGTGTTTTTTTTTTTGTGTGTTTTTTTAGAGCAGGAGTCCTCAAACTATGGCTCTCCAGTTGTTCAGGAACTATAATTCCCATCATGCCTAGTCATGTCTGTGAATGTCAGAGTTTTACAATGCCTCATGGGATGTGTAGTTCCGCAACAGCTGTAGTTTGAGGATGCCTGTTTTAGAGTATAGGCACTTATTTCATAGCTATACCTGCAAAAGGGGCCAGCATGAAGTAATCAGGACTTAAAGAGATATTAAAAAAAAAAAAGACAAACATGTTATACTCACCTGCTCTGAGGAGTAGTTTTGCACAGAGCAGCCCAGATCCTCTTCTCAGGTTCACCACCGACACTCCTGGCCCCTCCCTCCTGTTGAATTCCTTCAGAGCAAGCAGCTTGCAATAGGAGCACTCAAGCATGCTCCCGAGCTGCTGCTCTGCATGTCCATTCAGACACGGAGCCAGGGCTTGGTCCTGCCCCCTCTATCTCCTCATTGGCTCACTGGCTGTGATTGGCAGCAGCGGGAGCCAATGGTTTCCGCTGCTGTCTCAGCCAATGAGGAGGGAGAGTCCCCGGAGAGCCAATACTCTTGTGCACATCGCTGGATCGAGAGGGAGCTCAGGTAAATATTAGGGGCGCTGCTGCACACAGCAGATTTTTCACCTTCATGCATAGAATGTATGAAGGTAAAAAACCTTCAGCCTTTAGAGCCACTTTAATTTCCTGACTAAAGTTCCACTTTAATATACCAAAGCCAAAAGATATCAGCAAGACAGAAAGTTGTGTAAAAAAGCTAGATTTTAAAGTTGTCACCAGAGCATAAGCTGAGGGGAATTCTTCAGATATGGACACATGTTCTGCTGAGGGGAAATTTCCCTCACTTTATAAAGAATTACTTCCTGTTTTGTCTCTGGGACAGGAAGTGAAGGGAAATTTCCCCAACTGAACAGAAATAGCAGCAGCAACAACAAAAAAAATCCTGACAGAGGTTCTAACACTCCCAAGTCTACATTCAGAGATGACAGTCTAAAATGCATTTTGTACAGCATTCAGCCCTGCCAAGCCGCAGCCTGCCATAGTCTTTGGCAGGGTGCCTGCAACGGTAATGGACGCGGCACCTGTTCCTTCCAGGCGCACTAAAGCGCCAGGAGGGAAGAACTTCAACTGGATGACCTCACATGCAAGGGGCCTGAAAGTTGTACATTTCTTATTTCTATGTGTATTTTCTGAATACACACATATACGTGGGGAAGCTGTATATGCTCATCAGATTTCCTAGTGATTTAAAATGACTCCTAATCTGAAGACTCCTTCTGGTCAGTGATTCAGAAAATACTGAAGTCTCTGGATCAGAATGACAGCCAGACAATTAGCATTTTCCAAATATGAGGTCATAGCTAGCAGCCGGGCTCTATCAATACATTTGGAAGAAATTTTGCATCTAACAGTCAGATTTTAGTTGCACCTCTGTGGTGGTCTGAACAATATCAAACTTCCTGCTGAATTTCAGGCAGAGAGCCGCCCTGTACTGCTGGGTGTTGTGTGACAATATCCCCCTGACCCCCCCGGAGCTCCCCTCCTACCACGCCGGAGCTCGGCAGCACAGCCAGTCAGCTCTGTCAAATCAGATTATTTCTGCACCAGTAGGAAAACCTTTAAAAATAAACCAGCTTCTTTTCTTATAACGTCAACATAACAGGCAGAATAAAACCAGGACAGGATGGGAATATCAACCTGTCCCCCACCATGGGCTCCTTTTTGCAGTTTACAGACCAGTTACAGTATATTGCCCCTATTAAACTTTACTGTCATCACTGGGTCTCTTTGCTTCTCTATGCAGCAGAACATGGCGGGTGGGAGAGGCTGGCAGGGTGCTTCCTGAAAACGTCAAAGAACCCTTTCAAAAGTGACACTGGTATTTAAGGCTCTATCCGTTGAGGGACAAGGTTCTGGAAAGCAGAAGACCTGTGTACTGGAACCTTGTCCCTGAACAGACAAGGCCCTAAACACCAGTGCCATTCTGTAAAGCATTCAGCCCCATCCTGCTGCGCCCTGACATATGCATTGACAGGTTGCTTGCAGTGCGGCAGGACGCTGCACTTGTCCCTTCTGGGGGCACTAAAGCTCTAGGAGGGACGTACGACAGCCGATTGACCTTGTGTGCATGGCACCTTACAGTAATGCTATGACTAGTGATAACATTAAATGTGTTGAGATGCTCTTCTGAACCCATGTGGACAAGCCCACCAGGAAGCTGTCACCTGTAATGAACCAATCTTCTGGTGCCAAGGCATTTCCTACCCTGCAGCCGCATATACGCAATGCCCCCACCACAGATGACTGAAAAAGATTGCATTGCTTTAGATGGTGTTGTAGCGTATGTGGCATATTTGATCAAGTTTATTACATTTCTTATCTGTCTTGGATACTCCAACAGTGATATTCTCCCTACCATTATCCCCAACTTTGCTTCCGTACACCTCAAAGTTTTAGGTGTTCCTGCCCCATTCCCAGAATAGTAGGAACCCCTCATAATGGGCACAGCAGGTGTGCAAACCTTGGAAAGTTCAGGGATGGTGAGAATCCCTTATAATTGTCGCATCAGCTATGCAGTTCCAGGAACTCAGTGCAGATATAGTAGGAGCTCCTCACAATGGACACAGCAGGTGTGCAGACAAAATAACTCAGGCACTGGGATGGTTGGTGAAACCCCCTCATAATGGGCTCCAGGTGTGCAGCCCTAGGAACTAGGCTCATGGATAGTAGGAGACTGTCATATTGGGCACAGTAGGTATGTAGACCCAGGAACTTGGCACAGGGGTGGTTAGAGCCCCGTAAAATGGGCTCAGCGGGTGTGTAGACCCAAAAACTTGGCACAGGGATTGTAAGAGCCCCTAAAAATGGGCATAGCAGGTGTTTAGACACAGGAACTTGGCACAGGGATGGTGAGAACCCCTTATAATAGGCAAAGCGGGTTTAAAAATGGTGGGAGTAATGGACACAAAAGGTGTGTAGATACTTAGTACAGGTATAGTGGGAGACAGTGTTGCCAACCGTCCGTAAATTTATGGACAGCCAGTAAAAACAGGGCAGTTTTTTTTTGGCTGTCCGTAAAAGTCCGTAGCAGCCGAAAAGTGCCAGTAAAAATGGTGGCCATCGGCTCCGGTCAGAGCTGCGCATGTGCAATTACGGAAATTCCTGAGCGGCGAGTGAGAAGATCCGATCCTGACCCTGAGACAAGTTGGACGACCACTCCTCCTGCTGCCAGCTAGCGCCTCTGCCCAGCCCATCCGCCCTCAAATGAGGTTACTGCATTTTCCCTCCACACCACCGCCAGCCAGCACCTGACCGGAGCAGACGCTCTGGATGGATGGATCCTCCTGATTCCTGCCTGCCTCCCTGCTCTGGCTGACCCTGCAGTCCTCCTGGTGACAGTGGTGAGTGCAGTACCCTTCCTCTTCATGCCAGCCAAAAAGAGTCGGGACAGTGAGTGTGTGACTGTTTGACACCCACATTGTCTCTGCTCACTCTGACAGACAGCTGCAAGTCAGGCTGCAGGAGTCTCTCTCTCTTAGTGTGAGTGTGCGCTGTATGAGTGCAGTGTGCACTGGATAAGTGGCAGGAGGTAATGGAAGGATGGTGTAATGGAGACAGGAGGTGATGGGGATGGTGTGATGGAGATGGAGGGATGGTGACAGGAAGTGATGGGGGGGGGATTGTGTGAGGGAGACAAGAGGTGATGGAGGGATGGAGATGGGGGGGATGGTGTGATGGAGATGATGGGTGATGGAGGGATGGAGACTGGAGGGATAAAAACAGGAGGTGATGGGGATGGTGTGATGGAGATGGAGGGATGGTGACAGGAAGTGATGGGGGGATTGTGTGATGGAGACAAGAGGTGATGGATGGATGGAGACGGGGGAGATGGTGTGATGGAGATGAGGGGTGATGGAGGGATGGAGACTGGAGGGATAAAAACAGGAGGTGATAGAGACAGGAAGTCTTTAGAAGTGGGGACATAAATTCTGGTGATCCTAGTGGCTACCAGGGATTTCACCTCACTTTCTGTGGTGGTTATGGTACAGAAATTAAGGGGAAATCTCTACAATTTGGCATAGGTGACAAAACTGATGGACTAAATAATCTGCCCTTATTATATTGAAAATATCATAAATATGTTTTTTTTACCTTGCTATCTACCTTAAATCACATTGTTATTTGCACAGTGTACTTGCTTGTAGCCTAAGTACTGAAATTTGCACTGAAAACTGTAATTTTGTAACTTTTGTAAAATGCCAGTAAAAACTTGGCTGTGTCAGTAAATTTTGGGTGTTGTGTCAGTAAATTTCAATCTGGTAGGTTGGCAACACTGGTGGGAGATCCTCATAACTAGCACAGCAGGTGTGCAGACCTGGGAACTCAGTGCAGTAATAGGGAGAACCCCTTATAATAGTTACAGCAGATGTACATGTAAGAGGGGCTTCGTGGTTGTCTGGTCTTGGCTGATCCCTACCCAGGGAGTTTTGTTGCACTTTACTGGTGGTATTCAGGAAACAGCAATACAGTCACCTCACAAGGACATACAGTACATTCCAAAGTCACTTGATATTACACAGTCCATTACATTTAGTGGGTTCTACTTAAAGCGGAGTTCCACTCAAAAGTGGAACTTCCGCTTATCTGTCTGCTCCCCCCTCCGGTGCCACATTTGACACCTTTCAGGGGGAGGGGGAACAGATTCCTGTTTTTGACACGTACCATTCCCCACTGGCCCGGTCTCCCAGAAGTTCGGCCCCCTCCTCCTTCCTCCGCCACAGGACCAATTGAAAAATGCAGCACGCTTCGCTCATGCACAGTAGGGAGCCAGCCATGAAGCCGAAAGGCTTTACGGCTGGGTTCCCTTAGTAGGAAGTGAAGATTGGCTTTGGCGCTGACAGTGCGGGCTCCCTGGACAGGTAAGTGTCCATATATTAAAAGTCAGCTTCTGCAGTATTTGTAGCTGCAGACTTTTAATTTTTGGTGTGTGTGTGTGGGGGGGGGGGGTATCCAGACACTTTGCTGCTACAGAGCCACCTAGCGGCAGAGGAGCTAGCTGCACCTGCTTACATGCAGACCAGGGAGCTTGGTGCAGAGATCTCGCCAATAGAGGCACCAAGCGATATAAGAAACTGTCAGGGATTTAAAGTAGATGTAAAACCAATAACTAAAATGTATTATAAATGTAGCACCCCCTAGTAGGTAGGAGCTAAAGGGTGGAGTTTTTGTTAGGTGAGGTAAAATTTAGTCAGGCCTGATTGTTTTTGATTTCTGGACTCGGAGTGGCTCAAGTAGGACTGGGCAGTTCCTAGATGGTGTTTGGATCCTCCTACTTCTTTCCAGAAGGGACTGGAACATTCTGGAGAGGGAGGCTGGAGGGGAGGTGTAATCATTTGGGTGTTATAAGGAGCCCTGACCAATCCCCAATCTGGATTGGCAGAGGGCAGGCGTCCTTAAATACCCTGGGACAGCCCAGTAGGGGGAGGAGTGTGTCGGGTGGAAGAGTGAAGATATAGCAGGTGCTGTGGAGGCCTCACCCGGGAGGGAGCCCCCAGTCTGAGGTCTGAAGGTTCGGGTGCAGCCAGGAGCAAAGTCGGTTCTTGGAGCAGCACAAGGGAACAGGAGAGCAGCATAGTAGCTACATAAAAGACTCTTTAAAGTATCCACTGGTGTCAGGGAGTGACAGACCCTGGGAGCTGGACAGAAAGGCTGGAGCAGGCTGGGGAGGAGACAGTGGACAGTCTGTGGAGGTTGGAGTAGCCAGTCAGGGAAGGAGTGTCACTGGATAGAGTAGAAGGCCGGCGTGGCCTAGAAGAGGATGGGCTGGAAGTAGCAGTTCATCTATACCCAGCTAGCACCAATGTACTTCTCTACACTTTGAGGGACCGTGGCTTCACAACTTGGAGCCGTGGACCTTGCCTGTAATGGGTGGTCCAGAGGTCCTGTTAGCAGAAGAGCAGGCCTCACCATGTGCTGACTGTGGTGGAGGAAGGAGTGTCATGGAAGAACAAGTATTGTGCAGGAGAGAAGTAAGGAGTGGAACGGTCAGCAAGTGTCAGTGCTGGAGGAAGAGGAATGTATATACTGTTGGTGTAAATAGAACGGTTCTGTTCATCAATTCACTGGGCATCCCACAGCAATCCCAACCCTATACAAGTTTATCCCCTCAATAACACAACAAAACAAAGTACCGGCCTCTTTCGTGACTCCGGATATGAGGAAAATTGTGTGATTGAGGGCAGAAAGACAGGTGAACCACAACTAAAAACCACCCCTAAGGGAGATATTGGCTACATAAAATTGTAACACGTAGTTGTAAAAGTCAATTTCAATCCTTATAAATATGCAGCTTTCAAAAACATAATACCTGGCATAGGTGAGCGCAGCCTATTGCATTAGTATTTTTTACAATATTATATTTTATTTTTTTTACAATTTTATTTAAGAGCCCTGCTGGGGGCCTTTGATAAAATATCAGGGGCCTAAACAGACCCCTGATGTCTCACTTTTGAGACAGAGAAAGGGAATGAAGACAGAGATTCCTCTGTCCCTTTCTCTGTACCAGGCAGCAGGGGTAATCTGCACAGTGCAGGGTGATTAGGGTGTGCCCAGGCACATCTGCTACCCTATGTGCGCACGCCTATGATACCTGGTGATCCTGCCATGAAGGCTCTTTATTAGGCACCTCCTATTATGAGGTGACAACATTCTATCTATGTCTCCCAATTGTTCATCTGCGCTGTCACCTTGTCACACACTGTTCTGTTAGTGACTTCAAGGAGCTGTGCTGATGCAGATTACACAAAAATGGTCCACCATTGTCACTATCTGGAAACCTACCATGAGGCTACATGAGATCAGCAGCGTTGCATTGGAAAAAGTAATAGAATAGCGGTAAAAAAAAGTTTATATAATATGTTGGTGGACTAAGCCTTTAAGAGATCCTGGTTGAGGTTTCCTGCAGGCATTTACTAACACATTGTACTGGAATCCGGGGAATTTAATTAGGATGACATTTGTTCTTGCAGCATAATTTTGTGTTAATGATAAGTACTTGAGTGTCACTGACTGCCGTAACAAGATTTCTTTCTTCATAAGTGACGAGGCCTCAAGAAAGACAACATGTGAGGAGAAGGAAAAGTGACATAACGGGTGACAATTGCAGAACAAAGAGACAGTTGCAAGGCCGAATGCCCCAGGGTGAAGAGTCCAATGCCGTGGCCTCTGACGGTCCTGGGTCCTCATGGAAATTTAGAGGCAGCTGACGCTTCTTGGCTAATGGAAAATGTGTAAGTTTGGCAGGCTGGCAGAGATGACGTGAGAGGTTCTATTAATACACAATGCCCAGCTACCGCCACGAGGCAAATAACGAGCGTAGCAAAGAGGAAATCACAATGTGCAGAATGGGGCTGGCCTGTCCCATCCCCCACACACTCCCCATTCAGAAATTCAGACTTGGCCATGACCTCTAAATAAACAGTGTATTACTGCGTTTAATGTGCATGAGTGGCTTGAGAAAGCAGAGAGGGCAGCTGGCCTGGGGCTCCAACCTCGGGGGGCTCCAGGAAACGTTGTAGCAGTCAGGAATGAATGTTAAGGTTATTGATTCTGACAGCTGTTGGGATGACAGTTAATAGAAAGCAATGACTGGAGCCAAAATGCATGGTAACAATTGTAAAATGAATTTCAAGAACACTTTTGTGATGGCCTATTTTTAAAAATAACCAGTTGTGAGCATTAGACAAGATTATGAGTATTCAGTCCCAAAGTGGTAGGTCTGTGTTACAGCTGAACGCCAGGCTCAAAAACGTTTATTTATATATATTACTTAATAGCCATGGGGATATAAATCCACTTTATGTGCACTATATACCTGTAGAACAGAGCTGTGGGAGGGACACAGCAGGCCCCACCTACTACAGGCTGTCTGCAGAAAACTACAGGAGGGGGCGGAGACAGACCAGTCACCCTGCACAAGGAGAGAGAGCAGCAGTGACCGGTCTTTATTACAGGAAGCTCCTACACAGAGGTAAAATTTCACACTAGGCAAAAACGCAAATCGCTGCAAAATCACGGTATTAAACGCAGAAAACGGCACTACAGAAACGCTCAAAAGCAACATGCATAGATGTGAATCGAGCCTAAAACCTACACAATGCGAATTTTGGATGACAGTTTTTGTTGGATGATTGTCTCATGTAGAAAGTGAAGAGCATACTAACAATACGAAAATTTTCGTATGATAGAATTCAACGTCAGAAGTGACGTAATGTGTTGAATAATTTTCTGTGTATTTTTTAGTTTCTGAGCATGTATAGTTGTGATCGTATGATTTTTTTCATACGAAAACCGTACTAATGATACCAAAATCGTGAGTTGAGTTGCCGTACAAAATTTTTTTTTTGTAGTCTGCATAACCAGCTCTTGTCTTCTGAAAAATCAAAATCGGCTGTCGAAAGGAGCATACTAACGGTAAGAATTTCGGACGATTGGCCGTCGAACGAAAATTCCGGTCCGAAATTCTCATCATGTGTACGGGGCCTTACTCATAAAAGGAAAAGGTTTGCATTATACACCACCCTTAGTGCTGCTGGGAAGGTCTGTGTTACAGGTAACCTATTGCTTTGTAGCATATAGGCAAAGCACACATTTAATCTCAATGGGATCACAGGCGTGGAAGAGCTCAAGGTTGGCATTCAGTAAGAGGCAGGATGCGCAGCACTGACATGGAATCTGCAGAGGTACAGAAAAGTCCATCTCTGCTAATGCAGTGCAGCTATATAGGACAGAAAGCACATGTGATCACAGGAAAATTTACACTTAAAAGAGGTTTATCCTTCATATAGGGAAGGGCTTCTTTGCAGTAAGAGTTCTGAAAAGTGGGATAGACTTCCAGTGGAACTAGTTATAGGCAAATCTTTAGTTTGTTTTTGAAAAAAATGGCTGAATGTGTTTCTAGATACACAAAATATATCTGGCTCTTAATATCCATAAGAAATAACACTGTAGATAGTTGGTCCAGAAAATATCTCTTTGCATTAGAGCAGTGGTCTCATGGGGCGGTGATGGCCCTTTACTTGCTTTTATCTGGCCCTCGGGGAAATACAGTATCTCACAAAAGTGAGTACACCCCTGACATTTTTGTAAATATTTTATTCTATCTTTTCATGTGACAACACTGAAGAAATGACACTTTGCTACAATATAAAGTAGTGAGTGTACAGCTTGTATAACAGTGTAAATTTGCTGTGCCCTCAAAATAACTCAACACACAGCCATTAATGTCTAAACTGTTGGCAACAAAAGTGAGTACACCCCTAAGTGAAAATGTGCAAATTGGCCCAAAGTGCCAATATTTTGTGTGGCCACCATTATTTTCCAGCACTGCCTTAATCCTCTTGGGCATGGAGTTCACCAGAGCTTCACAGGTTGCCACTGCAGTCCTCTTCCACTCCTCCATGACGACATCATGGAGCTGTTGGATGTTAGAGACCTTGCACGCCTCCAACTTCCATTTGAGGATGCCCCACAGATCTGGAGACATGCTTGGCCAGTCCATCACTTTTACCCTCCACTTTTTTAGCAAGGCAGTGGTCATCTTGGAGGTGTGTTTGGGGTCGTTATCATGTTGGAATACTGCGCTGTGGCCCTCTCTCTGAAGGGAAGAGAATCATGCTCTGCTTCAGTATGTCACAGTACATGTTGGCATTCATGGTTCCCTCAATGAACTGTAGCTCCCCAGTGCCGGCAGCACTCATGTAACCCCAGACCATGACACTCCCACCATCATGCTTGACTGTAGGCATGGCAAGACACACTTGGTTGCTGCCACACACGCTTGACACTATCTGAAGCAAATAAGTTTATCTTTAGCCATGCAGACCAATATGATGCAGTGTGCGGCGTATGGTCTGAGCACTGACAGGCTGACCCCCCACCCCTTCAACCTCTGCAGCAATGCTGGCGGCATTCATATGTCTACTTCTCCAAAGACAACCTGTTCTGAGTGGAACATGTCCTGTTAAACCGCTGTATGGTCTTGGCCACTGTGCTGCAGCTCAGTTTCAGGGTATTGGCAATCTTCATATAGCCTAGGCCATCTTTATGTAGAGCAATAATTCTTTTTTTTTTTCAGATCCTCAGAGAGTTATTTTCCATGAGGTGCCATTTTTAACTTCTAGTGATCAGTATGAGAGAGTGAGAGCGATAACACCAAATTTAACACGCTTGCTCCCCATTCACACCTGATACCTTATAACGAGTCACATGACACTGGCGGGGGAAATGGCTAATTGTGCCCAATTTGGACATTTTCACTTAGGGTGTGCTCACTTTTGTTGCCAGCGGTTTAGACATTAATGGCTGTGTGTTGAGTTATTTTGAGAGGACAGAAAATTTACACTGTTATACAAGCTGTACACTCACTACTTTACATTGTAGCAAAGTGTCATTTCTTCAGTATTGCCGCATAAAAATATATAATAAAATATTTACAAAAATGTGAGGGGTGTACTCACTTTTGTGAGATACTGTATTTTGTTCACTCACACCAATGAAGGGCACAATTCTTCCCAATTACACCAACGGTGGGGCACTATTCTTACCAATGATATCAACAATGGTGCACAGTTCCTCCCAATAACACCAACAATGGGGCCCAAAAACACCAATGTTGGGGCCAAATTCCTCCCACTGACACCAATGATGGGGGATTGTTTACAAATGCTGGGACATTTTGTACTCCTGGTGGCCATAGTCCAGCCCCTCTAAAGTCTAAAGAACAGTAAACTGGCCCTGTGTTTAGATAGTTTGGAGGCCCCTGTGTAGCACTACCCCCATGGGGGCTGCAGATGACTGGTTTCCCAACTCCTGCACAGACAGGCAACACGTATTTTTCACTTTCATCCAGACACAAGGAACAGTCTTTGAGCTTGGTTTTTATTGTTTTATTAGAGGTAATAACTTGGATGGGGAATAGGAATTATGGGATGCCTAGCTGGACTGAAACAATAACTAGGGACAACGTCCTGCCTATATACACGATCTTGAACTGTCCTCCTTTCCGGACACTGACAGTCTCTAAAGATGGAATACGAAAGCCCCTTAAGGACTAAGGACTCCCAGTCCCATTTAGAAAGTAGCACTGTGTAGTAAGCTGCATACAGGAGTATCTCCCACTCCTATGTAGACACTGATCCCATCCCTACTGCTTGCAGAATCTACCAGCCCACCTGGCTGCTTCTTCACCAGCCCATCAGGCTGCTTCTCCACTAGCCCACCCAGCTGCTGTGAAGATCCCCCAGGGCAAGGCACAGGAAGGGTTAAGCACAACGCTGTCCTCCAGAATAGCTTGTTACATTTGGCAGTCTCTCCCCTTGTGAATTCCTGGGTGTGCTGATGTACTCACACTGTCCTCCTTGTACCCTGCTGCTCCTTAGGCAAGATTCCTTTCAAACTGTGCTGCTGTCAGGATCCTCCCAAGCCAGCCCGAGCTATAGCCTGGAGGGAGAGCCCCGACCTAGGGTTCCCCTCCTAGGCCACTGGCAGTCTCCTCAGAACTCCATCTTCCACCCAACTCTCTGCTGGCATGACTCATCCATATTTAAGCCACCCCCTTGGGGATTGGCCAAGTTCCCCTAAGTATGCAGATCTGCCTTGCTAGCCTCCACCCACTAATTTCTAGAAGTTTCTCCAAACCTCCAGAGCCAGAGGGAGGCACCAGAGACCTGCCTCTGTGAGTCATCCAGCCTGACCTGCAGTAACCCTTACCCAGATTCCAGACTCACACTTACCATGAGTCATACAAAAAAATTTACCTGTACTAGTCTGACAGCACACTAGAAGGTGCCATGCCTGCATTCGAGGATCAAAAAGGACATTTTCCTTGTTTGTAAATAGCAAATTTGGAAATTGAACCATGTGTTATATGCAAGTTTACCTTTTTTTTTCTTTATTGATTGATCAATGGGATGGACATGCCTTATTTACAGCCTATCTATGTAACTACTTTGCAAATCTTTCAGCAGTAGAAACATATCCCATCACTGTACTCCACCCATGTATCAGCCTCTCGATTCGTGTTTAGTAATGATGGAACTATGTTGTCTGCCATTTCTTCCTGCAAGTTCTCTCCTTAATTCTGTGTTTTTCCTGACTGCCGAACCCAGCTCAGTTAAAATATATTATTTATAGAAGATAGCTGAGGGTTTGAGACAAAGTGCTATTAGCACAAAAAAATTTTCACAGGTCACACGTCGATTTTCTGGCGGAGTAGAAGCCATCTTGACAAATGTTCGAGTGCAGCTGTCATGACGAGTTAAGATGATCCAAGCTACCCATGTGTAAGAGAAATAAAAACACAGAAGAAAAACATGAAATATATATGTATTTCAATATTTCTGTTTTTGTTTCCCAGGGTTTACTAATGTCATGCACTATGTGCATATTGTGGCATAGGCATCCTTTTCAGGGCCTGCCCAAAGGCACCGCAAAATAGGCAATGGAGTACAAATACAGTGCCAAAAAAGAGAATGCCAATCAAGGAGGAGAGCTGCTCTATATCCAGTTATGATGGTATAGGGGCTGTATAAAAATTTTTTTTTTCTTTAGACCACTTTCACACTGGGGCGGGGAGGGGGGGCGCGTGTTAGCTGTAAAGCGCCACTACTTTTCACTGTTTCCACAGGTGGAAGCGCAGCGCTTTTAACCCCTCACAACGGGTTTAAAAGGGGTTGAATACAATGGAGGGGGGGTGGAGGAGCGGTGTATACATCACTCACCGCACTGCTCCAAAGATGCCACTTGCAGGACTTTTTACCTGTTCTGCAAGCATACCACCCTAGTTCACAATGGGGAGACAGGAGAGGCAGTTTGCAGGCGCTTTATTTGTGCTATTTTTAGTGCAAAAACGCCTGTAAACTGCCTCAGTGTGAAAGTGGCCTGAGTTACTTCTAAACTGCTAGTAAAACACTGAGCGCTTTTGAAGAGCTTTTCAGGTGCTTTTGAAGAGCTTTTCAGGTTCTTTTGAAGAGCTTTCCATTAATTTCAATGGAGAGGGGCGTTTTTTCAGCACCCTCCCAGCGCACTGCCCCAGTGTGAAAGCATTCATTGATTTCAATGGAAGTAGGTTTTTGTGAGCTTTTCAGGTGCTTTTTAGTGTGAAAGTGCCTGAAAAGCACCTCAGTGTGAATGGGGTCTTAAAGCAACCTCAGCTAGACACTAAGACCCCTTTCACACTGGGGCATTTTTCAGGCGCTATAGCACTAAAAATAGCACCTGCAAAGAGCCTGAAAAATGCGTCTCCTGTCTCCCCGGTGTGAAAGCCAGAGTGCTTTCATACTGGGGTGGTGCGCTTGCAGGATGAAAAGAAAACTCCTGCAAGCCGCATCTTTGAGGCGGTGCGGGAGCGCTGTATACACCGCTCCTCCACAGCCCCTGCCATTGAAATGAATGGGCTCCGCTTTCAAAGCACCTTAAGACCCCTTTCACACCAGGGCCACCTGATCGGCAGTGGTAAAACGCCGCTAATTTGCGGCGCTTTACTGCTGTTTATAGCGTCACTATTCGGGCAGCAGCGGTGCGCTTTTAACCCCCCCCCCACAAAGGGATAAATAGGGGTTAAAAGTGCTGGCTAGTGGCGCTCCCAAAGCACTTTTCAGCCGCTTCGGAAGCGTTGCCCATTCATTTCAATGGGCAGGGGCGGTGGAGGAGCGGTGAATACATCGGTCCCACACCACCCAAAAGAATCTGCTTGTAGGACTCTTTTTCCAGTCCCGCAGGCACACTGCCCCAGTGTGAAAGCATTCAGGCTTTCACACTGCGGTGGATGGGGGTAGTTTTTCAGGCGCTTTACAGGCGCTATTTTTAGCGCAAAAGCGCATGAAAAACGTTCTGGTGTGAAAGGGGTCTTAGGGCACCTTCAAACTGGGGCGGGGGGCAGTAGTGGTAAAGTGCCGCTACTTTCAGCAGCACTTTTCTGCTGTTATAGTGCCGCTATGCAGGAGGGAGCGGTGGGCTTTTAACCCCCCACAAGGGGTTAAAAAGGGGTTAAGAGTGCCAGAGCATGGCACTTCCGAAGTGGTGTTCAACCGCTTCGGAAGCGCTGTTCATTGATTTCAATGGCAGGGGCAGTGGAGGAGCAGTGTATACACCACTCACCGCACCGCCCCAAAGATGCTGCTTGCAGCACTTTTCCTAACATCCTGCAAGCACACCCCCCAGTGTGAAAGCACTCAGGCTTTAACATTGGGGTGCATTGGGATGAGTTTTTCAGGCACTATTTGTAGCGCAAAAGCGCCTGAATAACGTCTCAGTGTGAAAGTGGGCTTAAAGCGCTTTGAAAGCAACACTAAGCGGGCGCTTTTAACTCCTTTTAAACTCCTTCTGGGGGTTAAAAGCACCCTGCTAGCGGGGCCAAAGCGCCGCTATAACAGTGCCGCTATAACTAGCGCCGCTTTACCACTGCCGCCCCCACCACCCCAGTGTGAGAGCAGCCCTAGCAAAAGAAGTACTCTGCAAAAGAAAACACATATCCCCCATATTTCCTACTACCCTCCAATTCAAGTGCCTCTTTGGGCTCATTCAAATGGGGGGCAGTAGAAGAAGGCTGGTGAGCCATAGTATTTACCAACCTACAACCCCCTACGTAAATGAAGGCATGCAGCCGCTTAGTGCTGTACATATGCCGTGGCCTCTATGCATTGCAGTGGGGGCAAACATTTTACGGAGTGTCCTTTTCTTCAGGTGGTACTGCAGCTGAGCATTTTGAGGGTTAAATCAGGAGGTGAGTGAGTAACATATCGCCTCCTCACCACCTGTCAAATGCATTCTAAAAAGTGATCCACTTGCTTATTTTTTAGAGGGGCAGCAGTATAGGCACACATGTGAACAGGCCCTCTGTCACTCAACACTTCTGGGAGTTTCAGATACCGGTGTCCCCTGCTGATCACTGTGGTTCCATCCTCCGACCCCTTCTTAACTGCTGAATCCTGTAGTGATGTAAGCATTAGACATGTGCGATTTGTTTCGTTCTGAATTCGTTTTTTTTCAAAATTCAAAATATTGTCAAAATTTGGATACATCCGAATAACAAATAAACATTTCATACATTTTTTAAAAGAACGAAAATCCGAAATTCGAAAAAACTAAAATCCGAAATTCGAAAGAACAAAAACCCGAAAGTAAGAAAGAAAATCCGAAGATTCAAAAGAACAAAGATCCGAAAATAAGAATGAAAATCCGATAATTCAAAAGAATAAAAACCGAAAATTCAATAATAGAACAAAAAACATTTGGATAATTTCTATTATAATTAAATTAGTAAGTTTATTATCTTTATTAACCATAACCATTATTGTAGTTTTTTTTAAATTAATATTATTATTTATTATTATTATTAATAATAATAATAATAAAAACTATAATAATAGTTATAAACTATTAAATTGTAGGTAGGTATTGAAATTTCCTTTCAAATTTGGCTGTTAGTGAACGTAATGAATTATTAACCATTATTATATATTTTTTTAATTATTATTATGATTTATTAATTAGAAATAATAATAATATAAACTATAATAATAGTTATAAACTATTAAATGAGTTAGGTATTGGAATTTTCTTTCAAATTTGTCTGCCTGTTAGTGAACGTAACGGATATGAATTTATTCGCATTTACGAATTTTCAAAATAATGAATACCGCATCTATATGAATGGAACAAACAAACAAACAAATTCTAACTTTTCAGAATTCCCAAATTACCGATAGTAACCAATACTGCATCTATACAAATGGAGCGAACCAGATTCAAATGTTTCCGAATTCACGAATTACCGATAATAATGATTACCCCATCTATACGAATGGAACGAATGGAATTCGAATGTTTCCAAATTCACAAATTACAGATAATAACGAATACCGCATCTATACGAATGGAACGACCTGAATTCGAATGCTTCGAAATAACAAATTTAGATTATAATGAAAAATCCGAAAAACGAAAAAAAAAAAAAAAACACGAAAAAAACCTAAAAAGGAAAGAAACTAAAATAAAAACTAAAAATATTTTTCGGCTGTGCACATGTCTAGTAGGCATAGCAGGAAGGAATCATAAGGTGTAGCAGGGGGCACAGGCATCTGACACTCCTGGAAGTGTCAAATGATGAAGATTCTAAAAGCGGCAGCAGCGCTGAAATCGAGCAGCAGTAGAAGACACCTTGTGCCAAAAAAGTGACTACCAATGCTGTATTTTGGCGAAGGCCCAGACCTAGGGCAGCACTTTGCAGGGGGGTGGCAAAAAAAGCTTATCCCCCCCTCTCTCTCCTTCTTATCCCCCCTCTCTCTCTCCCTCTCTCCCACCCCCTCTCATCCCCACTCTCTCTCTCATCCAACTCCTCTCTCTCTCACCCCCTCTCTCACTCCCATCCCCCCCTCTCTCTCTCTCTCTCACCCCCCTCTCATCCATCCCCTCTCATCCCCCCTTTCTCTCTCATTCCCCCTCTCTTTCTCATATCGACGATACGGATGATCTGT
>BLSH010316379.1:181773-192814 GCA_018402905.1 Glandirana rugosa | reverse complement strand
TAAGAGACAGGGCTAACACTGTGCCCCCAATGCTGTACTCTCTAAGCGGATTCTTTTTCCCTAGATGCATTATTTTACATTTAGAAATATTGAACTGCAGTCTCCACTGCTTTGACCAATCTTCCAGCAATGCCAAATCATGTTCCATGTTACAGACACCTCCAGGGATATCAACCCTATTACACACCTTTGTATCATCAGCAAAGAGACATACATTGCCCAGCAAACCTTTAGTTATATCACTTACATATAGGTTAAATAGAACAGGACCCAGTACAGAGCCTTGTGGTACCCCACTAGTGACTGCTCTCTGTTCTGAGTGAACCCCATTTACAACCACACTCTGGGATCTATCCTTTAGCCAACTGCATATCCACTGAACCACCCAAGGGTTAAGTCCCAGCTTGTACAACTTTTGTATCAGATCGTTATGTGGAACTGTATCAAATGCCTTGCTGAAATCAAGATATGCTATGTCCACAGCACCACCCTGGTCCAAAGCACTGGTAATATAGTTAAAGAATTCAATCAGTAAAGGTGATGGACTGGCCAAGCATGTCTCCAGACCTAAACCCTATTGAGCATCTGTGGGGCATCCTCAAATGGAAGGTGGAGCGTGAGGTCTCTAACATCCACCAGCTTCGTGATGTTGTCATGGAAGAGGACTCCAGTGACAACCTGTGAAGCTCTGGTGAACTCCATGCCCCAGAGAGTTAAGACAGTGCTGGAAAATAATGGGGGCCAAACAAAATATTGACACTTTGGGCCCAATTTGGACATTTTCACTTAGAGGTGTACTCACTTTTGTTGCCAGCGGTTTAGACATTAATGGCTGTGTGTTGAGTTATTTTGAGGGGACAGCAAATTTACACTGTTCTACAAGCTGTACACTCACTACTTTACATTGTAGCAAAGTGTAATTTCTAATAAAATATTTACAAAAATGTGAGGGGTGTACTCACTTTTGTGAGATACTGTATATTATGGTAATCAGCTCTCAGCCTCCTCAAATCTTTCCATACCTGACTGTCCAGTCCCAAGAAGATGAGCATAAGGAAGAAGAGGCATGACCAAAGAGGTGACACGGGCATCATTGTTACAGCTTTTGGATAGGCAATAAAAGCAAGGCCAGGACCTATAATATCAAGGAAGCATCAATAAAATTAGCAATTTTAGTGTATAAAAAAGGCATGGTGAGTATGAAGGCTGGCATATATTTTATATTATTACTGTACTCATAATATTTATACAGGTAAATATTTTAGAACCATCCTCAATGTCTATTACTAGAGTGAGGACCAAACCCATCAATGGTGTCGAAATTAAATATGAAATTGATCATCAAATGGCAACTTCAGTGTAAGGACATTGTTCAGTATGAAATCTTCAAGATCCTACGTTATTATGAGGTCTTCAAGACCCTGCTTTAGCATGAAGTCTTCATGATCCTGCTTTAGTGTTAGTTATTCAGTGTTAGTGTCGGGGCATTGCAATCCTACTTCAGCAAAAGGTCTTCAAGATCCTGCTTCAATGTGAGGTCTTCAAAATCCTGCTTCTTTATGAGGTCCTCAGAATCCTGCTTTAGTGTGAGGTCTTCAAGATCCTACTTTATTGTGAGGTCTTCAAGATCCTACTTAATTGTCAGGTCTTCATGACCCTGCTTCAGTGTAAGGTCCTTAAGATCTTGCTTCAGTGTGTGATGTTTAAGATATTGTTTCATTGTGAGGTCTTCAAGATCTTTTTTCAGTGTGAAGTCTTCAAGATCCTGCTACCGTATAAGGTGTACTTTCAACATCTGACTTTAACATTATATCTGTCCTCAAGGTCTGACTAGAGCATAAAGCTGAATACAACTGGAATCTTGTCTCAATAAATCATCCAACAGCCAACATACGATTTGAGACGATCATACGTACGATCGTCCCGTGTGTATGAGGCTTTAGTCTTAACTACAAGGACTCCTTAAAAGGTGTTTGAAACACCTCTTCATTAAGGTGCTCCTGTTCCCTCTGTATACATCATTACACATTTGAAACTACTAAACACTTGCTGGATTCCAGAGACCCTTTTTGGACTGTCATCATTTTAAAACCAGATATTGTTGCAGTCTAGAAGGATGTGGACCAGGAGGTTGCCAGAGAGAAGGTGCAATGGGATTACCCATAGGTCTGTAAATGACACCTTTTGATTTTGTAATTGCTCTCTATTTTTGCCGTCATCCTACTACACCAAAAGTGGTCAAGATCCTACAAGTAAACCTGTCATGAAAGAAATATGGAGGCTGCTATTTCCAATCTTGTTCTCAGTGTTCTGAAAATACTAGTTGTAGAGCTGTTATGTTTACCCACTGGCTTCAGTATGATCTGAATCACTGACAATGAACAAGTATTTTCTCTGCATTATTGTTCCAAGTCAGTGACTTGTAGCAAGAGGGTCAGTCTGACAGCCTGGCATTCCCAGAAGGAGGTCAGCAATAAGCAATGACAAGCAAGGAGTCCAGACAGGTGGGAGGTTGTTTCTCTATATTGATTGAGGAGATAGCTGAGCCTTGTTGCCTGCACAGGGACTCTCTCTGTGAAATATTGATCTGATGTGAGTGGCTTCTCGGTAACAGTTACATAAGGCTAGATGGATTTTTATACTTGTGAGTGTGATTTTATTATACTAATAAATGCTTGTCCCCCATCTGGGTGATGATCCTACCAGCTGAGGTGAAGTACAATGTTCCTTCCTTGGAGATTGGCTTGACCTGGCATTAAAGGGAACACGCTTCTGTTGATCTTTGTACATGAAGATCTATACAGTAAGGTGAGAGTTTGTCCATGGGAGATGATGGAGTTTACACTGAATGATGTCATGAATTGCACCGTCTGAGATTCAAAGAATATATTTAGATTTATACAGGGTTTTTTTTCAACTGGAACTTGGTGAAACTTAAATCCACCACCTCTGACTCGGGCCCCCTGCTCCCCGCTCACTGCTATCACTTGTAAACACAGAAGTCCAGCATCTGTGTTTACAAGTAGAGTTGAGCGAACCCGAACTGTAAAGTTCGGGTCCGTACCGAACTTTCGGGTGTCCGTGTCCCCAACCCGAACGTTTGAGAAAAAGTCAGAGTTCGGGTTCTGGGTTCTGGTATTTTATCACGCATGTTGAATAGCTGCAGGGCAGCCAATCAACAAGCATTTCACTGGTTTTCCCTAGAAGCCATCACAGCCATGCCTACTAATGGCATGGCTGTGATTGGCCAGTGCATCATGTGACCCAGCCTCTATATGAGGCTGGAGTCACAGTGCTGCATGTCACATGCTCTCGGGTTAGTGTAGGGAGAGGATGCTGCCGGCACTGTGAGGGGCAGATTGTGAGGGACAGATTGCAGATCTGATAACTAGATAGAGATTACTACTACTGCTGTGAGGGACAGATTGCAGATCTAATAACTAGGTAGAGATTACTACTACTGCTGTGAGGGACAGATTGCAGTGATAATAACTAGGTAGATATTACTACTACTGCTGTGGGGGACAGATTGCAGTGATAATAACTAGGTAGATATTACTACTACTGCTGTGAGGGACAGATTGCAGTGATAATAACTAGGTAGAGATTACTACTACTGCTGTGAGGGACAGATTGTAGATCTATAACATCTCATCCTGCATTACAGAACGATCTGATTACAGAACGATATCTCATCCTGCATTACAGAACAATCTGATTACAGAACGATCTGATACTGGACTAGGTAGAGATTACTACTGCTTTGAGGGACAGATTGCAGATCTAATAACATCTCCCATTTTTCTTCCTTTTGCAGCCCTCTAGCACTTTCCAGGACTTTTTTCCAGCCATTTTTGTGCCGAAAAGTTCGGTCCCCATTGACTTCAATGGGGTTCGGGGTCAAGTTCGGGTAACGTTCGGTACCGAGCCCGAACGTTTCCGCAAAGTTCGGCTGAGCCCGCCGACCCCGAACATCCAGGTGTCCGCTCAACTCTATTTACAAGTGACAGCTTGTCTCCCAACGGCTCCCACACATTTGATCTCCTGAGCAGCTCCTACTGAGTGCAGGATGGGGACAAGGGAGATGCAGGTGCCTGGGGTGCTTAAAGCAGAGTTCCACTTAAAAGTGGAACTTCCGCATATCGGATTCCTCCCCCCTTCCGGTGCCACATTTGGCCCCTTTCGGGGGGGAGCGGATACCTGTCTTTGACAGGTACCCTGTCCCCACTACCGGGAGACGAGGCTGCTGCGAACTACGTCACCAGCTTGCCCCCCTCCTCCTCCTTCACCCACCCCCAGGCCAGTAGGAGAGCGCAGCGTTGCCTCGCGCATGCGCAGTAGGGACCCGGACATGAAGCCATAATTCTTCACTGCTGGGTACCCTTACCGGCAATGGTGGAAACATCAGCTGCGGTGCCAACATCGCTGGACTCCAGGACGGGTAAGTGTCCTATTATTAAAAGTCAGCGGCTACAGTATGTGTAGCTGCCGGCTTTTAATTTTTTGAGTTCTGGGCGGTCCTCCTCTTTAATACAGCAACATAAGTAAGACATGTGGATGATGATGGAGCTTTTAAGGAGGGAGGGAGAAGATGGGGGCAGAGGAGGGGGGGTTGCATAGGTAAGCTGTGGAAGAAGGCTCAACTCTGCGCTATGTGTAGTACACCCCTGAACTCTGCAATCTGTATGTAGTGAACCCCTGGACTCTGCACTCTGCGTAACACCCCCCACACTTTGCATGCTGTACATTATTCACCCCTGGTATTTAATGCCCCTTAAGGCCCTTCCACTGTTAATGAAATTTGACCAGAGCCACTATTTGATGCGGTTTGGAGGTTGTGTGTGTGGGGGGAGGAGGGTTTTGGGGGGTCATGTTTGAGTTCCTGCACCTATCTGATGAGAAAAAAAGCCCTGTATATTTATATATCTTGTGGCATGGACACAGCTGATTCTCGGACACAATATTAGTCTTCTTGGGTTTTTTTTGGTGTTTTATCACAACATTGTATGTTCATAAAAGCATAGTTATTTTATGTGGATACTAATTTGATAAGTTTATGTTATTTTATATGTTTATTGATGTATTTAATTTATTTGGTAGCACAGTACATTTTCTATATATACAGTATATATAATAAGTGCTTTACTTTCTGGCAGGGAAGTGGGGATTTGTGAAGTAGCGCTGGACTTGTTTGGTTGGATGGTATTCTTGTTACAATCCCAATAATGTTGAATAAGGGGTGTTTTCTTCAGGCTGCTCGACTAAACTGTTTTGATGGGTGGAGGGATGGAACATCTTAATGAATAAACTTAAAGTGTTACTAAACCCAGGATCCTGCATTCACTATATCTGATCTCCAACAATACACAGAACATGGAAATGCAATTGTTTTAATAAATATAAACTGCTTAATACCTTTTCTCATCAGCAGCATATAGCAGTTCTGTGACTTCTATCAGGGTCTGGTTAAAGCTTGTAGGAGGACCCTCTGTCTGGACAGTGCTGATCACATGCACTCTCCCAGAAAAAAACTCTCTAGCAATACACAGCAAACTGAGCATGTGCAGCCTGCCCCCTAATGCTCTGTAAACATCAGGAAATATATTGAGTCAGGGGAAGAAGGAGATGGTCAGAGGAAACAGGATCAAACAGCCTTTTTACACAATGCAGAGGATTAACCCCTTAGGTTCCACAGTGAGTATAACAAGCATTCTTTTCTACATATACAGACTGTTTTTACAGTTGTGGGTTTAGTAACACTTTAATGGTTGTCTGGAAACTTACAACATATCTATGATCAAAATTTAAAATCATATATTCATTTGCACTGTGCATTTCAATTTATTTAAAGCAGAGCTCCACTTAAAGGTGGAAGTTCCCTTTTAAGGCCTTCTCCCAGGCCCCTGTTGATGAAACTGAGCTTTTGGGAAGGAGGGGGGATTTTGACAGGTACCCACTCCCTCTTCCGTTCTGGTCGGCTTAGGCGATTGGAATCAGAGGTTCTCCTTCCCAAAGTCTTCTGGGACACATGACAGGTCCCAGAAGACTTTGGGACCAGTCACAGAGTGAAGTGCCGCTGCACAGTGGGCACCCGACTGTGAAGCCGCAAGCTGTAACAGTCGGGTGCCCATAGTGAACATACCAGTGCCACTGAGGGAGGACACAAAGAGAAAACGGCTGGGGTGAGTGGACCGCTGGATCATAGGACAGGTAAGTGGCTGTTTATTAAAAGTCAATAGCTACACTTTTTGTAGCTGCTGACTTATAATAAACACAAAAATGAATGGAACTCCGCTTTAATATTTCTATTGTAACCCCCACTAGTGTGCGACTGAGTAGGCACTGCTGTGTCACATATTTCACAGAGCCTGCTTTCTGAACTACAGAGGAGCTGATAGGAGGAGTCTTAGGAGGCGGAGTCAGTACAGGAATCACTGCCTGGAGGCAGCAAAGTACCATGGGATATGTAGTTCTCAGAAATTGAAAGCATACAGGGAAGCCAGGAAGTTGAGGAAAGAGATGGACAGCAGAGAGGCAGCAATCACAACATGCAAGGAGGTTTTTCAAGTAAGCTAATTTAATTGGATTGACTAAAATAACTATTGTTTGTATTGCTAATACAATGCTGATGGTTTAAAATGAAAGTGTATGCTGTAATCATAAAACCCCTTTAAAAGAGAAGAAGAAAAAAAAACATTTATACTCATCTAGGTGGATGCAGCATTGATCCGATGCTGCCTCTGTTCCCCACCTGCTCTGCAGTGAGAACTGAGCAATCAAACACAGTTGATTGCTCAGTTCTCCCAACCTCTCTGAGCAAAGAGCCGAGACTGTCAGTCAATGGCTCTCTGCACTCCCCTCCAGCGCTCACCAGAGTGCTGGGCTGTGGAGAGGGCAGGAGCAGATTGGTGAGCCACACGCTGGTCCAGGCTTCTGGGTGGATCCCGACCATATGGTCAGTATCTTTCCGGAGCTTGGACTGGCTCTGTGATGTCAGCCAACAGTGGGCTTCAGGGTCATAGGAGTGCAGAGCTAACTGCGCTCCTGTGATCCATAGGAGAAGTATAGCCAAAAAAGCTCATATAAATGTATTTCAGCTTTGTATTTTTTGGTTTGATTGGCATTCAGCTTTAACCCTTTGAATAAAATAATTGATATTTCATATTCATTTGCTTTTTAAAATATGTTATACACCTGCATGGTAATTGGAATCCTTCAACTTACCAGATTCTGCCACCTGAGAAATAGGGACCCCCTGTTCCTGGGCCATGAACCCCAGAACAGAGAAGATGGCAAAGCCCGCCACAAAGCTGGTGATGCTGTTCAGGAAGCACAGTGCTATGCAGTCCCTATACAGGATGAGAACATTAAAAGCATGGTGAGACAGAAAGATACTTAATACTAAGGTGTTTAATACTACCTATTTTTAAATTATCACCCTATAAAAAAAATCAGAAATCCATATGAGAGAACAAATGCCAAAGTGCAAATCAATCTGCAGTGTTGTCATGCTGACATGTTTTTAGTACTGAAGGGAAAAAAATTTGGCATGGGGTGTGGCTGAATGGAATTGCAAATATCTAATACTTTGGTAGCTGACAGCGGACTACAGTTACCTGGCACTGCAGACTTCCCCCCTTCCTTTTAAGACTGTCTCTGTGTCCCCCTAGAGCTGGGCTTGAATTACATGTATCACCTTCCTGAGCCAAACAGAGAGCATTGTAGGAATTGTAGTTTCCTGAACAGATATCCTGGCTCTGCAGAACTAACCCTGGACTACACATCCCAGCAGGCCATCTGCTACAAAGAAAAGAACTCTGGGAGAGGCTATAAAAGGATCAGCCAATTAGGCCCAAGCTCTCTTGCTTCTTGGGTTCCATCAAGTAAACACCCCTCCGCTGCTGTGTGAGAGGGTTGCGGCCTACCACGTGGCAACGCGATGATCCCAGTCCCGACCCAGGCGGGTCCAACGCTGCATGCTACACAAAGGGCATCACCGCAGCACCAGCTGGTTCAGACAACGTACGGTCCCCAGCAGCCAATCTGTCATCTCCGCCTGTTCTGCAGATGGATGAATGGACTAGAATCGCTCTTCAGGAGGTTCCTACGCTGTTCTCCGGTTTGGTGAGAGGGCATTTGCCAGCCAATACAATATCTGCCTTGCCATATTTCACTGGACACTGTATACATATGTAAACAAGGCGGATCCCCATTCTGACAGGGGCCACCTCAGAGATCTACTGTTCCCAGTGATCGGGAACAGTGATTTATTTATTTATTTCAGGTACTTATATAGCGTTGTCAATTTACGCAGAGCTTTACATATCCATTGTACATTCACGTCAGTCCCTACCCTCAAGGAGCTTACAATCTAAGGTCCCTAACTCCCATTTATACATATACTAGGGCTAATTTAGACAGGATCTAATTTACCTTCCAGCATGTCTTTGGAGTGTGGGAGGAAACCGGACTACCCAGAGGAAACCCACGAAGGCACAGGGAGAACGTGCAAACTCTGTCGTTCCAGTGAGCCCATCCCCCAAACAGTTAGAACACACCCAGGGAACACAGTTAACCCCTTGATCCCTCCCTAGTGTTAACCCCTTCCTTGCCAGTGTCATTTATACATTGATCAGTGCATTT
Source organism: Glandirana rugosa (assembly GCA_018402905.1). Taxonomy (NCBI): domain Eukaryota; kingdom Metazoa; phylum Chordata; class Amphibia; order Anura; family Ranidae; genus Glandirana; species Glandirana rugosa. The sequence continues at coordinate 184,171 of BLSH010316379.1, read as the reverse complement.
TTATAGCACTGATCAATATAATACACTGTCACTGGTCCCCCAAAAAGTGTCATTTGGGGTAAGATTTGTCTACTGCAATGTTGCAGTCCCGCTAAAAATCGCAGATCGGCGCCATTGCCTGTAACAACAATAAAGAAAGCTCTATTTGTGGGAAAAAAAGACGTCAATTTTATTTGGGTACAGCGCCACACGACCGCTCAATTGTCAGTTAAAGTGACACAGTGCCGTATCACAAAAAAATGGCCTAGTCATTAAGGGGGCAAATCATCCCGGGGCTGAAATGGTTAACATCCACTGCGATCAGTGCATTTGCCACACACACCTGGACAGATAAAGTACAATTTATAATACTGTGAACAATTCCATTCCTCGCTCAGTATCAAACGAACTTTACATTCAACATCGAATGTACCAAACATTTTCCATTCAACATGGAATGTACTTGACAATCCCACTCTCCATTCAGCATCGAACGTACTTGACATTCAACATCGAATGTGGTAACAGTTTCCATTCAACATCGAATGTACTTAACATTGCATTGCAATACATCCGTATTTTGGCCCATTGATTTGAATGGAAGTTGCATCCAAGTTGGATCATCATCTTAACTGATCCGAATTGTGGCATTCAACTTGTGCTCTGAGATCAAGTGAATGCAATGTTAGCAATGTAAAAAATGGCATGGGGTCCCCCCCCAAATCCATACCAGACACTTTTCAGGTCAGGAAAGGAGGGGGGGGGACGAGCGAGCACCCCTCCCGAAATATACCAGACCACATGCCCTCAACATGGGGGGTGGGTGTGGGGCAAGGGGGGCCCTAGATCCCAACCCCCCATGTAAATAAGTATGGGGTATATTGTACCCCTACCCATTCACCAAAAAACAAAGCAGTGTAGTGTTACAAAAAACAGTTTTTGACAAGTCATTTATTAAAAATGAAGAATGTCCCCCGTCGTAGTTTCAACGTCAATCACAATGTCTTCTTTCTTCGCTTCTTCTGCCAATGTCTTCTTTCTCCGCCAATGTCTTCTTTGTCCGCTTCCTCGGCCAATGTTTTCTTCCTCTGCCTTAGTCCCGCTGCAAATAAGAAAAACGCTCCTCCTTCAATGCTGGCTCCCGCTGTTATGCCAGCTCCAGTGTCTGACAGTTCTTATATAGCTATGGGGCGTGGCCATCAGGCGTTGTCACCCTGATACGGGTTGGAGGTGGCGGAGGAAGAAGACAACGGTGGAGGAAGCAGAGAAAGAAGACCTTGTGATTGACATTGGAGCTACGACGGGGGACATTCTTCATTTTTAATAAAGGACTTTTTTGTAACACTACACTGCTTTTTTTTTTGGTGAATGGGTAGGGGTACAATATACCCCATACTCTTTCCCATGGGGGGGAGCAGGATCTGGAGGCCACCTTTCTTAAAGATGGCTTCTAGATTCCGATAAGCCCCCTGCTTGCAGACCCCCACAGCCACCGGCCAGGGTTGTGGGGAGGAGGCCCTTATCCCCATCAACATGGGGACAAGGTGCCTTGGGGTGGGGCAGAGCCCCCCTGCCCCAAAGCACCCACCCCCCCATGTTGAGGACATGTTACCTGGTATGGTTCGGCTGGGGGGGGGGGCGCTCATTTGCCTCCCCTTTCCTGATCTGCTGGGCTGCATGGTCGGACGAGGGTCTAGTATGGATTCTGGGGAGGGACCCCACACCGTTTCTTTGTTGGCGTGGGGTTTCTCCTCAAAATCCATACCAGACCGAAGGGATCTTGAGGGGGAACCCCAATGCGAAAATTGAAAAGAAGAAAACCTGATCCATACCAGACCCAAGGGGTGGGGGGGTGGGGGGGGCTCACCGTTTTTTCTTTTTTATAAATTTCACCCATTCCAGTGCCAGGAAAGAAATGTTTTGATTGGTCAAAGGAGAAATCGCAATCATCTCAAGGTCGGATCAAAATCGGATTCCGCTCATTGAAGTTGCATGGAAGTCGGACTTGACTTCGCAGGGAAAGGTCGGATCGGAAGTCGTGTGACTTTTGTCATACGGTAGACGGTCCCCACAGACTGACGCGACCCCTCGATGTTGTTCATGTTGTTGTTGACAATGTCCACACACACTTCACTACTAAGTCGATATAATTCAAACAAACAGTATACGAATTTTTTCACCGTCAGTTTACGTCGGTTACACGGAATCCGATACAAATGTGACTGGGCCGTGTTTTCAGTGTGCTGAAGGCTAGGCTGGAAAGGGACGCTTCAGTTCAGGCTGAAGGTACGTTGAAGTTACTCGCCTTAGGCTAAAACTAGGCTGGAACTCTACTAACGCTAAAGAGGAAACTGGTTAGTTTTGTAAAGAAAGGACCGTGACCTTACCCACTTTAAATATTTTTTCTTTTTTGCCACTC
>BLSH010316379.1:151234-173749 GCA_018402905.1 Glandirana rugosa | reverse complement strand
ATATGATCCTAATATTAAGGGTTCAGTGAAAAAGTAACCAAAACTACTGATTTATAATTCAAATATACTATCGGTATTTGTCTGCATTTTCAGATTTGTATTTATAAAATATCGTGTGACCCTGGTCCTAAAGGCATTGTTCCGCCGATAATTTTCTACCTGGATCAGTTGATGGCTTTTAATTTAGTTTTGTTGAGTTGGATCCTGCTTGAGGGATCTATTTAGGGTTGCCACCTCATCCCTTTAAAACCAAACACATATTAATTAGACAGGTTCTGTGGCTGATTAAGGTGGTAATTAAACTCACTTGGTGCCTTACCTGCATTAATTAAGCCTCAGAACCTGTGTAATTCATATGTGTTCGGGTTTAAAGGGATGAGGTGGCAACCCTAGATCTATGGCCAGCCTTAGGCCTAAACAAAACTTTATACATTGTAAACCAATAATAAATAAACTCTGAGGTGTGAAGGACACAAGGGAACTCATGGGCTGCTAAATGGCAATCTTACCAATCCTGTGGTACTTAGTTGCTTGATGATCCTCAGGTATGTCTAAGAAGCTCCATAAAAAGTTAATTGAAAATCCACCAAAGGTAAATATTCCAAATACCGGGCTATGATATCTATCACCTGTTCCAACAGTTTTCTTGATGGATAACATATTGCACATATTGGAAACAATAGTTACTATCACATGCAACTAAATCTATATTTGTGTACACAATATCAACATCATTATCAATATATACAGTATCTCACAAAAGTGAGTACACCCCTCACATTTTTGTAAATATTTTATTCTATCTTTTCATGTGACAACACTGAAGAAATGACACTTTGCTACAATGTAAAGTAGTGAGTGTACAGCTTGTACAACAGTGTAAATTTGCTGTCCACTCAAAATAACTCAACACACAGCCATTGATGTCTAAACTGCTGGCAACAAAAATGAGTACACCCCTAAGTGAAAATGTCCAAATTGGGCCTAATTAGCATTTTCCCTCCCCAGTGTCATGTGACTCGTTAGTGTTACAAGATCTCAGGTGTGAATGGGGAGCAGGTGTGTTAAATTTGGTGTTATCGCTCTCAATCTCCCATACTGGTCACTGGAATTTCAACATGGCACCTCAGGGCAAAGAACTCTCTGAAGTGCTGCTCTACATAAAGATGGCCTAGGCTATAAGAAGATTGCCAAGACCCTGAAACTGAGCTGCAGCACGGTGACCAAGACCATACAGTGGTTTAACAGGACAGGTTCCACTCAGAACAGGCCTCGCCATGGTCGACCAAAGAAGTTAAGTACATGTGCTCAGTGTTATATCCAGAGGTTGTCGTTGGGAAATAGATGTATGAGTGCTGCCAGCATTGCTGCAGAGGTTGAAGAGGTGGGGGGTCAGCCTGTCAGTGCTCAGACCATACGCTACACACTGCATCAAATTAGTCTGCATGGCTGTCATCCCAGAAGGAAGCCTCTTCTAAAGATGATGCACAAGAAAGCCCGCAAACAGGTTTCTGAAGACAAGCAGACTAATGACATGGATTACCGGAACCATATCCTGTGGTCTGATAAGGCCAAGATAAACCTATTTGGTTCAGATGGTGTCAAGTGTGTAGTCAGCAACCAGGTGAGGAGTACAAAGACAAGTGTGTCTTGCCTACAATCAAGCATGGTGGTGGGAGTGTCATAGTCTGGGGCTGCATGAGTGCTGCCGGTACTGGGGAGCTACAGTTCATTGAGGGAACCATGACTGCCAACATGTACTGTGACATACTGAAGCAGAGCATTATCCCCTCCCTACGGAGACTGGGCCGCAGGGCAGTATTCCAACATGATAACGACCCCAAACACACCTCCAAGATGACCACTGCCTTGCTAAAGAAGCTGAGGGTAAAGGTGATGGACTGGCCAGGCATGTCTCCAGACCTAAACCCTATTGAGCATCTGCGGGGCATCCTCAAATGGAAGGTGGAGAAGGTGGAGGTCTCAAACATCCACCAGCTCTGTGATGTCATCATGGAGGAGTGGAAGAGGACTCCAGTGCCAACCTGTGAAGCTCTGGTGAACTCCATGCCCAAGAGGGTTAAGGCAGTGCTGGAAAATAATGGTGGCCACACAAAATATTGACACTTTGGGCCCAATTTGGACATTTTCACTTAGGGGTGTACTCACTTTTGTTGCCAGCAGTTTAGACATTAATGGCTGTGTGTTGAGTTGTTTTGAGGGGACAGCAAATTTACACTGTTATACAAGCTGTACACTCACTACTTTACATTGTGTCATTTCTTCAGTGTTGTCACATGAAAAAATGTGAGGGGTGTACCCACTTTTGTGAGATACTGTGTATATATATATATATATATATCTTTGTACACCTTTTATGAGTTTATCAGTTTGTCTGCACTAAGTAACACTACTTTAATTTTATAATTGGGAACTATATTCCTCTGTGGACAAACTGTACTCCTATGCCATTTTCATTCACCACAGCTACCTAACCTGTACATGTTTTCAAACTTGTTTATTGTGAATTGAAGTAGTGGATTTACACATTCAGTGCATGCTTTTGTATTGCCTTCTGGTTGGAATGGTTTGACCCTTATAGTAATAAGTAATATAGTGCACATTTCTTATTAGATTTACATTTTAGCAGAATTATTGTTGTCATAGATAACTTGTTGGGCATGTTGGCTATAAGAACTGTATTACTGCAGTGTATCTTTGTATGATTAGGTTATCAATGTTGAACTGGTACTATACATTCAATAGTATTATGAACACTTGGTGTTTTTTACAATATTACTGTGATCCCAATTATTTCATGTTTACAGCTCATTAAAAATATCGATATTTTCTAAGGACACTATTCAGATTACAACACGTTTTTTCATTTTCCGTATGGTTAGCTTATTAATAAGGATAACGTGAAGTATAATACCTGTACTTGCCTTCCTTTTGACTAACTTGATTGTAAAATCTGTGATTTCATATATAAATGTATTAATTTTAGTAAATTTAGTAAATCCTATATTACATGAAGTAAACTGAGCAACAAAACCGTTTACTTATATATGAACTCTTTTTAAATAACATATAAAATAGCCTCTGCTCCACTACAAGGGGTCGACTTTGTGAAGTTCTTTTCACTTATTTTTCTTTTGGTCTTTTTATTTTTTGTAGTCTCAGTAAATTTAGTTATTAATTTTTTGTATACATTTTTTTAGTTTAATCTTTACCACGTTATTGTTTCATTTAGGATATTATTATAGGTTATCTCTAGCAGAGTTTATAAAAATAAGAATGTGTAAGCTTGTTTGGCCTATAGATGATGACCATATATCCCCAGTTTGAAGGTTAATGGATATATAAATACATACACTCATAGGCCACTTTATGAGGTACACCTTGCTAGTACCAGGTTTGGACCCCCTTTTGCCTTCAGAATCGCCTTAATTCTTCGTGGCATGGATTCAACAAGGTGTTGGAAACATTCCTCAGAGATTTTGCTCCATAGTGAAATGATAGCATCACACAGTTGCTGCAGATTTGTCGGCTGCACATCCATGATGCGAATCTCCTGTCCTACCACATCCCAAAGGTGCTCTATTGGATGAGATGTGGTGACTGTGGCGGCCATTGGAGTGCAGTGACCTCATTGTCCAGTGGTGAGATGATTTGAGCTTTGTGCCATGGTGCGTTATCCTGCTGGAAGGAGTCATCAGAAGATGGGGACACTGTAGTCATAAAGGGATGGACATGGTCAGCAACAATACTCAGGTAGGTGATGTTTTAAAGTTAAACGATGCTCAATTGGTACTAAGGGGCCCAAAGTGTGCCAAGAAAGTATCCCCCACACCATTACACCTCCACCAGTCTGAACCGTTGCTACAAGGCAGGATGGATCCATGCTTTCATGTTGTTTATGCCAAATTCTGACCCCACCATCTGAATATTGCAGCTGAAATCGAGACTCATCAGACCAGGTAATGTTTTTCCAATCTTCTATTTTTCAATTTTGGTGATCTGTGCGAATTGTAGCCTCAGTTTCCTGTTCTTAGCTGACAGGAGTGCCACCTGGTGTGGTCTTCTGCTGCTGTAATCCATCTGCTTCAAGGTTCAGTGTTGTGCATTCAGAGATAGTATTCTGCATACCTTGGTTGTAACGAGTGGTTATTTGAGTTACTGTTGCCTTTCTATCATCTTGAACCAGTCTGCCAATTCTCCTCTGACATCAATATGGCATTTTCCTCCACACAACTGCCACTCACTGGACATTATCTATTTTTCGGACCATTCTCTGTAAACCCTAGAGATGGTTGTGCGTGAAAATCCCAGTAGATCAGCCGTTTTTGAACTACTCATACCAGCCCACCTGGCACCAACAACCATGCCACGTTCAAAGTCACTTAAATCCCCTTTCTTCCCCATTCTGATGCTTGGTCTGAACTTCAGCAAGTCGTCTTCAGCACATCTAGATGCCTAAATGCATTGAGTTGCTGCCATGTGATTGGCTGGTTGTGTTACCAAGCAATTGAACAAGTGTACAGTACCTAATAAAGTGGTCGGTGAGTGTATATAAAACTTGGCATACAACAAAGAGAAATCAGGCACAGACATCCAGCTTTACATAATACTGTAAATAAAAAAGACAAAGTTTCTATAAGTTTCATGGGTAGTTCACTTACTCCCAAAATTCCACCACAGGGGAGGTAGCATTTGGAGATGCTGTATAATTCTGAGAATATTTGATGTCATCAACACAGTTTTCTGTGGAGTAAAGAGACATAGATGACAGAGGTACAAACACATATTTTTGCGTGGGTGGGGTGAAATCTACTTCTCAAGGCCAGTCAAGTCACACATAAGTGCCAGAGATGAGAAGGTGCAAAATAACTGTACAGATCATGCTTAAAAGCATTTTAAAATAAAAACCAGGGTTAACCACCTATCCAGATTACTCTTTCACACTAAATCCAAGCCCCGATGAAGGGGGATTTGTGTATGACCACTGAAAAGAGTTGGCTGTCAGCTCTTGATAGACCCTTCTAGTGTAGCAAAATAAATAAAAATACAATTATTTAATTAATTTAATCAAAATTAAACTCGTATCTGAACCAATCACTATGGTTTAGTGTTCTCTTTCTTTTCCTTTTCTTTCTTATAAGAACTTAGGTGACAGTCCCCCAATACTCAGTCCAGCACCAACAGTGCACTGTACAAGGTAACAATACATTCCCCGCTCCCCCCTTCTTACCTGTATTCCAGGTGTGGTTGCAAGATGCCCAAGGCAGGTCGGCTGTAAATGAGTTGAACAGATAAAAGAGAGCCCATGCAAGGATAACAATATAATAGATGTTCAGGTAGGACTCAATCACCTGCGAAGCATAGCCGATGCCTGTAAAAAAAAAAATGCTGTGATCAGCTTCGGTCTCATGTGCCCTGGTAGTTTTTATGAAAACAAAAAATTTTCTTTTTTTGAAGACCAAATGCCAAAGTTTTGAGATGGTAAAAAATGCACCCTTTCCTCTCTAACATTTTTATGGAAAACCAGCCCTCAATACCATTGCAATCTGATCTCTAAACAGATATGAAAGACATAAATTAAAGCGGAGTTCTGGCTGAAATATGACTTTTAAGATAAAAATACCCCTAGAATACTCATGTCTCCTGCAATGTAAAAAAGATATTCTGTAAATTATGCCCAGTTTTCTATTTGTGCAGCTTTGTTTTCTTACTTTGTGAAGTTCCTGCACATCGCGGCCATCTCCGTAGTTCCTTCTTCCTGGATTCCGTGCATGCTGGCTACCCCGCATGCACCTGCCGATCTCTCACATGTGCCGTGCGGTGTAATCTTGGTCAGCTTGACATGGCATGGCTCCAATAGCATTGGCTTCTATGGAAAATCATGGTCAGCTTGACATGGCACTGGAGCAGTGCCATGTCAAGCTGACTAAGATTTTCCATAAAAGCCAATGTTAAATATTACTGGAGCCGTGCCATGTCAAGCTGACCAAGATTTGACATAGATACCAATGTTAAATGTTACTGAAGCAGTGCCATGTCAAGCTGACCAAGATCTCCAAGGAGCCAATGCAAAACCAAAAATTACATACGGTGCCACGGCCCCTAAGGGAGGAAGTGAAATTGGATATAGGCATAAATCAGGTAAGTGAATAGAAAAAAATACATACATTGCCAATTCATTTTAAGGATGCACATTAGTGCTGCATGGTGAGGAGTGAAAAATGTGGGTGGAATGCCACTTTAACCACTTCATGACCACGTAACAACTATAAGCGCCGACAGTGGGGCTTGTACCGCCGTCATTGCACGCTCGTGCCCGTCGCACGCTCCCTGAGCAGGGCCGCAGGTCGAGCGGACTCAAAGTCTGCCGGCGACCCGCGATCGTCTGTGACAGAGCCAGAATGGGGAACCGCCGTGTTTACATCAGCATGTCAGAGCCCCAATACAGTTAGAACACAGAACACTGTTAAAGTGGTAGTAAACCATCCATTTAACAGTTAAAAAAAACTGAAATGTAACACTCCCATTGGTGGTTCTCTAAACCATACTGTCAAACCATCCAATGGCTGGAGTCATAGCTGATCACATGTGCAGCATCATGGCAGTTGTAGGTCATGCAGGGGCCAAGATGGCAGCTTCCTTGGCTGAAAATGATAGGAGGGTATACTACCACTTTAACCCCTTCCCTGCAAATGACATTTATAAAGTAATCAGGGGATATTTAAATTTCTGATCGATGTATAAATGTCACTGGTCCCAAAAAAGTGTCAAAAATGTCTGGCATGTCCGCCCCAATATAATATCACAGTCCCGATAAAAATCGCAGATTGCCACCATTACTAGTAAAAAAAATAAAAATTGGAAAAACGCCAGAAATTAATTCTCATGGTTTGTAAACGCGGCAACTTTTGCGCAAACCAATCAACGAACGCCGATTGCGATTTTTTTTTTTTTTACCAAAAATATGAGGAAGAATATAAATCGACCAAAACTGATGAATAAATTTGTTTTTTTATATATATTTTTTTTGGATATGTATTTTAGCAAAAAGTAAGAACTATTGTGTTTTTTTTTGCAAAATTGTCACTATTGTTTTGTTTATATCGGTGATCAGAAATGACACAGAGGTGATCAAATACCACCAAAAGAAAGTTCTATTTGTGGGAAAAAAAGGATGCAAATTTTGTTTGGGTACAACGTCGCACGACCGCGCAATTGTCAGTTAAAGTGATGCAGTGCCAAATCACAAAAAGTGCTCTGGTCCTAAAGGTGGGAAATTAAGGTGGTCCTTAATTGGTTAAAGAACATCTGTATTTATTAATAAATCATTTAAAAAAATTAAATTACAAGCAGTGTAGGCACCTAAATGTGACCTGGTATCAGCCTCTTGAAATCCCTGTTCTTTAGAACTCAGAGTGGGGGGAGGGAGGGGCAGGACTGGGAGCCAATCATGTATGCTGTATGCATATGTGATGACCACGAACATGTAAACATGAAAGCCTCTAACAGCTTGCCTTTATTCCCAGAGATCTGAAATGAAAGTTCAGCCTTCAAATGTAATTTTGCATTGTAGGTTTTAGTCTAGCTGCTTGGAGAGAGAGATTCATTCTGACAGTGTTATAACTAAGGATCCATTTATTTAAATTTATCCACTGGGCACAATAATGCATACAGCTGTCTGCATTCTTAAAATAATCCACTAGAAGGTGCTGTCTGATTGCAATAGCAAACGGGTGTCGCTCAATTAGGTTGGAATAAAATTAGAGTGAGAATTAACCACTTCAGCCCCGGAAGGATTTCCCACTTTAGGACCAGAGCACTTTTTGCGATTCGGCACTGCATCGCTTTAACTGACAATTGCGCGGTCGTGCGACATTGTACCTAAACGAAATTTGCGTCTTTTTTTCCCCACAAATAAAGCCTTCTTTTGGTGGTATTTGATCGCCTCTGCGTCATTTCTGATCGCCGCTATAAACAAAATAAGAGTGATAATTTTGCAAAAAAAGCCAAATTTCTTACTTTTTGCTAAAATACAAATCCAAAAAAAATATATAAAAAAAACATTTTTTTTCCATCGGTTTTGGCCGATTTAGATTCTTCCTCTTATTTTTGGTAAAAAAAAATCGCAATCTGCGTTTATTGATTGGTTTGCGCAAAAGTTGCCGCGTTTACGGACGATGAAAATTCATTTCTGGGGCTTTTATTTATTTTTTATTTTTTACTAGTAATGGCAGCGATCTGTGATTTTTAGCGGTACTGCGATATTGCAGCGGGCATGTCAGACCATTTGGACACTTTTTTGGGACCATTGGCATTTATACAGCGATCAGTGCTATAAAAATGCACTGATTACTGTGTAAATGCCATTGGCAGTGAAGGTGTTAACCTGCAGGGGGCGCTCTAAGGGTTAACTGTGTTCCCTGGGTGTGTTCTAACTGTGTGTGGGCTGCCCTGGCTGGGGAAAGGGGATGATCATGGCTTCCATATAGAGGAAGCCTGTGATCATCGCCCTTCCCCCTTTATGAGAACGGAGATCCGTGTTTACTTACATGGACCCCCGTTCCCTCACTGCGGGGGGGGGGCATCGCGGGTAGCTGGCGGCGATCAAGTCTGCCGTACCCGCTCCCTGGCCCCCCCCCCCCCCGGACACAGTGAGCGTGCGAGCGCGCCTCCGGTGGCGCGCGCTCACAGCACTAGTTATTGCAGCCGCCATCATATGTCGGCGGTTTGCGATAACGAGCCACTCTGTCGCCGTCAGACTGTGGTCAGCAAGTGGTTAAGATTTAACATGGCTAGTCTAGCAATTATATATGTAGCGGGTGCCCAGCTATTTCTGTGACTTTTGATAAGCAGCCGCTGTAAATACGCAGGCTCTCCTAGAAGGGACAAATGCACCTGTCAGACCCTGCAAGGGGGATTTCTCTCACAGACTGAGCTTAATGTAATCACACACAGACACACACGGACACAGACACACACGAACACAGACACACACAGACACACACGGACACAGACACACACGGATGGACTTTAACCAGCTGCAGGAATATATGCAAAGCATTCTGGAATATGAAGCCCCTTTACCAGGCAGCCCCATAGCCTTGTATGGAGTAATGAACTACAGCTTAGCATGCTCTGGGAGAGGGGAGGAGAGAGAGACTCCATCTTGATTCCATGAGGTGATTTTTAGTCAGAGCATGGCAGAGGAGAAGACCTAAGAGAGGAGCACTGCCTCTTAGGTCATTTCACCACAAGATTTTAGGCCTCTGGGACCGGACGGGACATCCAGCCTGAGAGAGAGAGGATCCCAGGTGCCCCTGCACCAATAGAGAAGCGTTTCAGTGTGAGGTGACCAATCTCCACCAGGAAAGCCTGCCTGTCCCAGGAAGTTTGTTTGGGCCTTGATCGATCGCAGGATTGGGTGAGAGGGCTGTGCCCATTTGCAGGAAACCGGGACACTGCACAGACGGAGTTACATTGAACTCTGTATACAGACATCATTGCTGGTAGTCATCTTGCTGACATTTGTAGTGCCTCGGGACACAAGGCAATTTAGAGATAAGGACACTGTATACAGAGGTCATTGTCCTTTCACCAGGCTGAGGAAAATCTTGCATTCTTCACTTAATTATCCGGGCCAGTTATGTTATTTGGGCCTACTACCCAAGAACTTAAGTGCACCAACGAGAGTGGCTAGCTGAAGATGCCAAGACTTATTTAACTTCAAAGGGACCGAAGTTACTATTACCATACGGCCTCGCACACACATGTTCAGGGCTCTGTATATGCAGTGGGTGTGTGGGACAGCCTATCTCGGAAGTTAAGATATTGACTGTTTATTTGATTACAGTGTTATTGGGCCTGTGGTGCCAGGAGACAGAAGAGAGGGATCTGACATAGAGAGGGTCAGTCTTCTACTCTCCTCCTGCCTGGACACATAGAGCCAAACTTGAGTAAAGGTAACCAATCTGGTACAGATTGCCATTTTTGTGATGCTATTGTTATTAAAGGGTTTGCTCTGCTCTTGGGGTTATTCTAAGGTTCTGAATCCCCTGAAAGCAGTCTGAATGTACTATTGAGCTATATTGCCCACAACCTTCTATTGCATTCCTATATTGCAAATGTTTGTTACTTATCCACAGAAATACTACAGTAAAGACAATTCCTGTGTTTTATAATAAAGTGTGTGTTTCTCATTGATCCTTGCCCTCACACTATTGCCAGGTATGCCAGAGGGGCTGGGACAGTTCTTTAGGGTTGATAGGCAGGGTAACAGACTGAACATACTTAAGGGGCTCCTGCAGGGGTAGCGCTACATATACTTGAAACCAAATGTAATAAAAACAAACCTTGAGTGTGTCTTTAACCAAGTCTTTGCAGACATCAAGATGAAAGGGAAAGTATACACTATTATTTTGTATCACATATTAGTGATTAGAGAGAATTGGATGGTTCATGGGGTGTTGCATATGATATGAAAAAAGGGACAATTTAGAAACATGTTTAAAAAAAATAGGCAGGTTGTGAGCAAGGTGCAGTGCAGTGTGGAGGGGCTGTAAACACAGAGTCCAAAATAGGCAACAGCAATATATTGTAGAAAGGTTTAACAAAGTACAACTAGGCCTGGAAGGTAGGCACGACCAACCACAGCCACTTATTAATTGGCATAAAGTGTTCCAAACCTGGGAGCCAAAGTCTGAAATAGACTCTGCCTGACCCAAGATGGCCATCCAAGTCACGTATGGCACCAGCGTCCAATCGGACAGTTGTCTCCCATTGACCGCAGGAAGTCATAGACCAAGTTTCTCACACCTTACTACAGACTGAACCTGCCTACACTCCACCTTTCTTTGACGAGGCTTTCCTCTGTATTGCAACACGGTAAAGAAAGTTTCCGGGTGTGGCGGTGGAGTGATTGACGATGGGTCTACATCGTGGGACACTGTCTTTTTTATTTTTTAATAAAGGATTTGTCAAAAACTGTGTCTGTGTTTTTATTACTTTTTTGGTTAATGGGTAGGGATACCCATACCATGGGTATGTACCCCATAATCATTCACATAGGGGGCTTCCAGATTCCGATAAGCCCCCTGCCCTCAGACCTCCACAGCCCAGGGTTGTGGGGAAAGGGCCCTTGTCCCCATCAACATGGGGATAAGGTGCTTTGGGGTGGGGGGGGTAAGGGTCTGGTATGGATTTTTTGGGGGGGGCCACGGCATTGTTTGTTTTTTTTTTTTAATTTTGTAGTGGGGTTCTTCTGGTATGGATTGGGGGGCCCCCACAGCGTTTTTTCCCCACTTTTTTATTGCCGGCAATGTTTTATTTTTATTCAATTGTCAGTAGGGAAGCCCAGTGACAGCTGATGACTCATCGGTTGTTAAGGATGCCACAGGCTGCTTCCTGGCCTGCTCCTTAACAACCAGCTATTCACGGTGCCCTGATTGGGCAAAGCTTTCGCCAATCAGGGCTTAGAATGCACTGTGCAGTGCATTGCAGGGCGCTCATGGTAGCGAACACTCGTCGAATGACCTGCAAATTCAGGTGCTTGCTGAACGGCTAACAGGCGATGTTCGGGCCAAACTTTTGCTTGGCTCAAACTGTTCGCTCCCAAATCTACTGCCCAATTATTCAGTCTTGGCCAGCAAGTGGGGTAGGTTCAGGTCCTTCAGAACGTTCATGCCCCACTGGACTGTGGGTCTCCATGACCCCTACCCACTCCACTACCTGGTCATCTATCTGTATCCTCACCCAGGTAACTCCTTTCACCATGATGGGCAGATTAATGGCCACCTTTAGGGACAGCCAGGGAGGTCCAACAATCCTGAACCATTGGGCATAAAACTCCATGACGGTGACTTCTGGCCAAGTGTTAGTCAAACAAGGGACCATCTGGTTATTTACTAGGGCATTGACTATTGGACTTGGTGCAACCATAGCCTCTGGCCTGTCGGTACGTTGTGTTGACATTCCCGGGGTCTTCCTTGTGCCCCAGGAGCCCCTAGTTTAATTGTGACCTCCGGGGCCCAAAGCGTCCACACCACAAGTATTTCCAGTCTTGATCTTGTCCTTGGAGAGCTGGGCCAGCCCTTGCTTCAATGTGGACATTTCTTGCCTCATGGACTCCTTGTCCTGGGTTAATTCCCTGATGGCTGTCTGCATGGCTAACTGGGGAGATGGTGCCATGGCCTCCTCCCTTACATGTAGTGGTTCATGTCTCTCGCAGCCACGGTTGCTTCAGCATCCTCCTGCTCCCACACAACTGCATCCACTACAGTTAAAAGCGACGGAATTTTGCACCTTTATTCATTCTTGCATGGCTCTCCTAATGGGGCCAGCCTTCATCCCCACCACAAACTGATCCCGGCAACTTATCTGCGGTGCTTATATTGCACAACTGTGCCTGTACTTCTCCAGGCGTTTCCATAGATTTACCCGCAAAGTGGGTGAGGCTTTCATCCTCCTGCTGTCTGTGGTCAAAGAACCTATATGTCACATACCTGGTGGATGAGTCTGATTTATGCAGGGGATCACCTCTCTTGTGGCCCTGGTTCGAGAACCCCTGGTAGTGCAGACAGGGAGTTCAGGAGCACAAGGGGGCACGAGGGTTGGGCTGGGTCACTTGGTGGTATGTGAAGTTCCGCTGAAGCTCGTGCTAAGCAGAAGAATGGTGGTGCAATCCAGGTAGGTAACAGGCTGGTGGTGCGGTACAGATGGAGCAGGCAGGCGGGTAGTCGGGTGCAAGCAAGGTCGGCAACATGTGGGCAGCAGAGGTACAAAAGGGGCAGGAAAAAAAGTAGTCATAGACAGGCCGGGGGTCAGGGCAGGCAGAAAGCAACAAAGTCCAAGTAAAGCCAGGGTCACAGGTGCAGGAAGGTCTCTCAGAGTAAACACGGGGTCACAGATCACAGGAACGCTGTAGAATGGACAGCACTTGCTTCCTGGTGCTGTCTGCTTAAATGGCCGCTAATGGCGCCATTGCCGGCGCATGCACACGCGCTCAGGAGTGTGCATACGGGCATAGGAGCACACTATGTGTGCCTGTGCATAGGCGATCATATGGCCCGGGATGGTTCCTTACATTGCCCCCCCCCCCAAGGGCCAGCCTCCGGATGCCTGAACGGGCTCTCTTGGCCGGGGGTCTTCTCCAGAAGGCCCCGATCAATTCTTCCGCATGTAGATTCTCTTCAGGAGCTCTCTTTGGGCCCATAGCCCTTCCACTTGACCAGGAATTGTGTGCTGCCTCCTCTTTTCCTGCAGTCGAGGATGGTTTCTACCTCAAACTCCTCCTCTCCGTCCACCAAGACTGGTTCTGGTGGTGCTGTACTACGCCCAGGGAAGAGATCCTTGACTGTTGGCTTGAGTAGGTTTACACGAAACACTGGATGGATGTGCAGAGAAAACGGCAGGTCCAGCTCATAAGCTACTCTGTTAATTTTCCTTTTAATGGGAAACGGCCCGATGTATCTTGGCCTCAGTTTTTTAGAGGGACAGGAAAGTCTCAAGTTTTTTGTGGACAACCAGACCTGCTAACCAACTTGAAGTTCCAGTTCTCCTCGTCTCCCCTTATCAAAATTTCTCTTGCTGATGACCTGAGTCTGGGAGAGAGTCTCCCGAAGGAGCTTGTTGTTTTTCTCCAGGAACTGCGTAATTTCCAAGACATCAGGTACGGTGCTTTCCGTAAACAGATCGGGTAAAAAGGTAGGATGGTAGCCGAGGTTCACCCAGAAGGGGGACTGCTTGGTGGCAAAATGGACAGAGTTATTGTAGCCGAACTCGGCTACCGGTAGAAGAGAAACCCACAGGTATTGTTCCAGGGTCTGGTTGGTCCTCTCCGTTTGACCATTGGACTGTGGATGATAAGCCGAGGAGAAGGCCAAATCAATTCCCAAAGTAGAACATAGAGATTTCCAGAAACGGGATGTGCATTGCACCCCTCGGTCCAACACTGTGTTAGTAGGAATCCTGTGTAAACGGACCACCTCCCTTATGAAGATTTCCGCAGTTTCGGTTGCTGAAGGGGTGCCTTTCATAGGTACAAAATGAGCCATCTTTGTGAGTCGGTCCACGACTACCAGAATCGTGTTGAATCCTGCAGATGGTGGCAACTCGACTATGAAATCCATTGAAATCTGGGACCATGGTCATTCCGGGATGGGCAATGGATTAAATAGACCTCAAGCTTTGGATTTCTCTGTCTTATTTCTAGCACAGACAGGGCAAGCATTTACACAGTCCTGGCAATCTTCCTTTAGCTGGGGCCACCAGAATGAGCGGGAAAGTAACTCCGTTTTCTTGCAACCACAAAAGTGTCCAGCCATTTTAATATCATGGCAGAGTCTGAGGGTTGCCGAGCGTAGTTCCTGTTGGATGTATAGTCGGTTGTCGTACCACCACAGCCCATCTTTTAGCGTGATCCGGCAGCGCAGTGAGGCCGGAAGCTCGTGCTAAGCAGAAGAAGGGTGGTGCAATCTGGGTCGGTTACAGGCAGGCGGGTAGTCAGGTGCAAGCAAGGTCGGCAACGTGCGGGCAGCAGAGGTACAAAAGGAGTAGGCAAAAGAGTAGTCGTAGACAGGTCGGGGGTCAGGGCAGGCAGAAAGCAACAAAGTCCAAGTAAAGCCGCGGTCACAGGTACAGGAAGGTCTGTCAGAGTAAACACGGGGGTCACAGATCACAGGAACGCTGTAGACGGGACAGCACTTGCTTCCTGGTGCTGTCTGCTTAAATGGTTGCTATTGGCGCCATTGCCGACGCATACGCGTGCGTACACGTGCACACGCGCACATGCGCGCACACAGGAGGGCGCGAACGCCCGCGCATAGGCGATCCAATGGCCTGGGATGGTTACTTACACTATATCTCAGTTCCGAGATTGTTACATTTTCCCCAAACAGGCCCTCCAGACGCGCCACAATCTTTTCTAGGCTGGCCCAGGTATCCTCTGGTAGCACCAGCACCACTCGGCAGGCATCATCCTCTAAGTTGTTAATGGCCAGCTCTGCAATCATCCTTGTGGGAATCTGATACGGTTGAGCAGCACTCTCCAGTCTATCCTCCTAGTCTAATAAAGGCCGTCCGGGCCACTTACAAACTGTAACCTGAAAAATGCCGACAGCGTCTGCAAGGAGGAGCAGAATGCGACCTGGCCAGTCCACACCCAAAGGGAAGGCTTCCTGAAGTCAGGTAGACGTAGTCCCTCCTCCTCCAGAACCTTTCTGTATCTCTAAGCACTGTCCCTACCAGACAGGGAGCCTATCCCTACACTAGCAAGCATGTCAAACCTGGAAGCTGGAGTATGAAATAGACTGTGCCTGACTCAAGATGGCCACCAAAGTCACGTAGGGTGTCAGTGTCCAATGGGACAGCAGTCTCCCTGTGACCGCAGGAAATCATAGAGGAACCAAGTTCCTCACACCTTCCTTCCCCTTCTGCATTGTGGCTTGGGTCAAGCGACACCTACAGTGAGGAATACAGACTGCACCTGCCTACAAGGTGAATTCATATAGTTACATAGTAGGTAAGGCTGAAAAAAGACAATAGTCCATCCAGTTCTACATGTGTAGGTGTACATGTGTCAGTGTCTATAGTAATTTCCCATATCCCTGTATGTTGTGTTTTTTGAGATAAACATCCAGGAGTCTTTTAAAAATATCCACACTCCCCGCAGCCACCACCAATTGTGGAAGAGAGTTCCACATCCTTATTGCCCTGACAGTGAAGAACCTCCTGTGCAGTTTAAGGTTAAACCGCCTCTCCTCCAGTCTCATTGTGTGGCCCCATGTCCTCATACACTCCCTGGGACTGAATCGTTTTTTTCCTATACTGGGATCCCCATTAAGGTATTTGTAGATCGCTATCATATCCCTCCTCAAGTGTCGCATCTCCAGTAAGAATAAATTTAGTCTTTGCAGTTGTTCCTCGTAATTGAGGCCCTTCTTTGGACTCTCTCCAGCTCCATTACATCCCTTCTGAGGACTGGTGACCAGAACTGGACAGAATACTCCAGATGTGGCCTAATCAGGGTTTTATAAAGTGGCAGAATTATACTTTTATCCCTGGAGTATATCCCTTTTTTATGCATGCTAATATTCTGCCTGCTTTGGTAGTTGCAGCTTGACATTACATGCTATTGCTCAACCTGTCATCTATTAGGACCCCTAGATCCTTTTCCATAGGTGTGCGCAGCCTATTGCATTAGGGTATGCACCCCAAATTAAAACATGGATGGTGTCAGTAGGGCAGTGGACGGTGTCAGTAGGGCACTGAACGGTGTCAGTAGGGCACTGAACGGTGTCAGTAGGGCAGTGAACGGTGTCAGAGCAGTGGACGGTGTCAGTAGCTTTTTATTACTTTATTTTTTACAATTTTTTTAAAGAGCCCTGTTGGGGAGCTTTGGTGAAATATCAGCAGGGGAATCTGCTCCGCATGGGGTGCTTAGGGTGTGCCCAGGCACACCCGGCACACCCCCTGCTCACGCCTCTGTACTTTTCCATTCTTGATTCTCCCAGAGGTTTTCTAACTCGTGAATAATTTGCATTTATGCATTTTTTGCCCCCAAGTGCATTACTTTACATTTTTCCACATTAACCCTCATTTGCCATTTGTCTGACCACTCCATTATTTTATTCAGGTCATTCTGTAAAATTTCCATGGCCTGGCGTGAGTTTATTGCTCTGCTTATCGTGTCATCCGCAAAAACTGGGACTGAGCTATTTATCCCATACTCTATATCATTTATAAATACATTTAATAGTATTGGTCCCAAGATAGAGCCTTGGGGTACTCCACTCCCTACTCCAGACCAGTCTGAATACATGTTATTTATCACCACTCTTTGTACACGTCCCTATAACCAGATTTATACCCAAGCACAAACCTTATGGTCCATGCCTGCAGATCTCAGCTTGTATATTAAGTGTTTATGGGGCACTGTATCAAATGCTTTGGCAAGATCCAGATACACTACATCCACACCCCCCCCCCCCCCCCCCATCTAGATGGCAGCTCTCTTCCTCGCAGAATGTTAGCAGATCGGTCTGGCAGGAACAACCTTTCGTAAACCCATGCTGATTACCATTAATGATATTCTTTACCTCTGTAAATCTTTGGATCATCCTAATCATCACCTAATCATCAATCACCTAATCATCCCCTGCAATAATTTACCCACTATTGATGTTAGGCTGACTGGCCTATAATTCCTAGGCATATGTCTCTGGCCTTTTTTGAATATTGGTACCACATTGGCTTTTTTCCAATCAGCTGGTACCAATCCTGTCATTATGCTGTTCACAAAGATTAGGAACAATGGCCTGGCTATAACCTGACTGAGTTCTCTGAGGACTCTCAGGTATAAGCCATCTGGTCCTGGTGATTTATATGTGTTAAGTTTATTAAGTCTTTCCTGACTCCGGCCTATGTTAGTCACTAGGGTATGTCCTCTGTTGTACCATTAACAGTATAATTGCGGTTAGTAAACCCTTGTTTCCCTTGAGGAAAAAAAGGCATTTAGTACAGTTGCCTTCTTTGCGTCATCTGTAACCATCCTCCCATCCTCATATATTATGTGTGCAATGTGTTCTGATTTTGCCTTTTTACTGTTAATATATCTAAAAATGTCTTTGGGCTCTTTTTACTTTCTTCCGCTATGTGTCTCTAGTAATCGTTTTTAGCCGCCCTGATTGCGATTTTACACTTCTTATTGCATTCCTTGTATTGTTGGAATGCTGATGGTGACCCATTCCCCTTTATATTTTTTAAAGGCCATATTATTTTCCTTAATGAGACTTTTCACATTACGGTTTAGCCACTCAGGTTTAATCTTCACTCTTCTATATTTATTGCCCATTGGAATGCACTGCGTGATACCCTTGTTTAATATGCTCCTAGAGCATTCCCATTTCTTTTCTGTGTTTAATGTTTCCAGGATTTGGTCCCAATTTATGTCATGTAGCAATGACCAAAGTTCAGATAATTTGGCTCATTTAAAATTTTGTGTTTTTATGCTACCCTTATGCCTCCTTTTCCTGTGATTTATGTTAAACGCGATCATCCTATGATCACTAGATCCCAAGTTGTCGCATATCGCGACACCTGAGATCATACTTGGATCATTCATAATTAATAGATCTAACAGGGCATTCTTTCTAGTTGGAGAACCCACCAAATAAAATAATCTTTTTACTAATATTGCCAGCACTCGGTCCTTCATGTCAGTTCATATTATCAGTTTGTATTTTCTTGAATTTCTATACTAATAAAGCCTTGTATGCATATTTAAAGTATAATTGTTATAAACAATAATTCATTCTTAGCATATAAAAAAATCATAAGCATGGGTTACCTTCATTGAAAACCACATTTCAAAATGATCAAAAGATTTCAAAATACAAGCAGCTGAAGTTCTTTACAAATCTTGTCTACGAAAGTTCAGTGTTGCCTTTCCCTCTTCCCCACCTCCCTATTAATCCTTTAAAGTGATGGAGCACCTCCTTGCCCACAGAGTGGCTCGACACGATGGGGTCAAGCTTAGCATTTACAGAAAAAGTTTGTATTTATGTGCAACTTCAGCTGCCTATGTCTCTGGATCTGATGATAGTTCAGTATGACGTTTTTACTAAATATAACCTCTACTTATGTATTTTATTATCATATGTTCAGCTTGATCTTTGACAGGTTTACTTTAAATGCCCAAAAATCTATTTATAACGCAATTAAGCAAACACAACAGGGGCCCTTTGCTTTGTACTAATTTAGTAGCCACACTTCAGAAGAAAGTAATTTTGGGAATTATTTTAAAGTGTTGGCAGCTATGCAGGATTTGAAACGTAATACTAATCTGAGCAACTTGAACTTCTAATATTTGTTTAGAGCTGCAATTTACAGCATGCCCTGTGAGTCATGTCACACAATACAAAGTTGGCAGTTGTGTTTTGTTGTCACTTGCCATTGTGAAGCTGGGACAAACATTTCTCAGTCACTGGCAGGGTCCTTTTTTTGGCTGCTTTGGGGCCAGAAATTCCCCCATCGGGTCGTGTGAAACTGGGTGACTGAGCTGAATAGCGAACGGGGGACAACAATGGAACAAACCAAACTGACCTTCAAAGAGGGGGCAGATTTTCCTCCAGGCGGTGACACCCCCTTGGCTGGTGTACTGGCCCAGTGCTGTCTCAAGTAAGAAGACCGGTATTCCGCAGGTGAAAAGGAAGATCAGATAAGGGATGAAGAAGGCTCCTGAGACAAGAACATACAGAAAGAAATCAGCGTTACGGTGACCAGTGCTGTATTTCTGCTTTGCTTAATTTACATCTACACTGTATTATATGGAATTCATGTTTGATAGGTTATATATTTATGGACCATACAGAGCATACGCTTCATGTCCCCTGAGGAAGGAATGAATAGTTTTCCGAAACATGTTGGGACCGTGGCAATATCATTGCTAGCGTGACAGCGTTCTGCCTTTCAATTGTGTATATATGGTATACTATGTCAATGCTGTATCTTTCAAGCATTTTTTTTATGGAATCTGTCTTTCTAACGATAATTGTAACCAATAAAATTTACACTTTTTACTTATTTCTACTCTAATTTGGGGTGCCTTCCCGTTAAAGTCCCAGGGGTAATCCTGTCTCTCTTCCAGAAAGAAATCAGTAACACCGAACTAAAATGGGCTTCACTTACGGAGATCACTCTTAGGGTTAATAGCTTCAGGTGATGCGGCAGGGACACCATTTACCAAAACTGACAATGATCCACATGAATGTGTGCGGTGTGAAAATCGCACTGCTGAGAGCAAGTTGCCATTACTGACCAGAAAACACTATATTGTGTGCCTCAAATGGCTGTTAAAGAACTAAACTCCCTCAATCAACATTAACTATTTTTAATCCTTAAGCTGCTAGCATTAGTAAATATATAGGAAGGTATATTATATTAACTTGTTTTAGTTTGTTTTTTTTAATATCTTCAGTTGCTTCTTGTTTTCTGGACTAGGCCAAAATGATCTCATATTTCTTTATGGCAATTTTTAAAAATTTCTTCTTCAGGAGGGGAGGAGGGGTTTTTGTCCGTTAAGCACACCCTCCTGTTTGGCTGGCTTCTGTCAAATGGGCATGACCGAAAAAGGTCTGCCATTCGGCTGGCCCCTGTCAGAACACAATAGAACAACAGGGGAGATTGCTGTACTAACGTTGTATTGTTAGTACAGCGGCTCCTCCTGAGCTGTCAGTTTTTTGTTTTTTTTTGTTCAGCCCTGCTAGGTTGAATGTAAAAAAACTGTGTATGAGCCTTAAAAGGGTTGTAAAGGCAGAAGGTTTTATTATCTTAATGCATATATGCATTAAGATAAAAAACATTCTGTGTGCAGCAGCCTCCCTCTGCCCCCCTAATACTTACCTGAGGTCCCTCTCTGTCCAACAATGTCCATGAGTGTCTCAGCCGTCCGAGATTCTCCCTCCCTGATTGGCTGAGACACAGCAGAGGCGCCATTTGATGTCGCTGCTGTCAATCAAAGTCAGCTAGCCAATCAGGAGAGAGAGAGGGCCAGATCGGGGCTCTGTGTCTGAATGGACACAGGGAGCCGTGACTCGGCTCGGGTGCCCCCATAGCAAGCTGCTTGCTGTGGGGGCACTGAACAGGAGGGAGAGGCCAGGAGCACTGAAGAGGAACCCGAGAAGAGGAGGATCTGGGCTGCTCTGTGCAAAACCAACTGCAACAGAGCAAGTAAGTATGACATGTTTGTTATTTTTATAGGAAAAAAACAAGACTTTACAATCACTTTAAGTTTCAGTCCCTAACCAGATACCACACCAAGGCTCCAGGGCTTTTTTTTTTTCTTTTACAAAATCATGTGAGCATCTGTCACCATAATGAAAATAACTACATTCCCTGGCATAGTTTGCAAGTAACTACAAGCAAAAATGCCCCAAGGCACTCTGCAGTAGGCCAAATGTAAACTCAAGTCTTTTGTTTCGAGAAAAAAAAATGAATAGAAAAAGGAGAAAAATATTTTTTTAAATAAATCTGCATACAAATATAATACAATGCTCAGGGATGGTTAAATTGGGGAACAGTCCCCACTCCAGGTCAGTTCAGATATGCCAACTGCAGCTCTAATTTGTACTGATTGGGCAAAATGTCAGATTCTCCTGAAACCTGTTTAAACATGGGAAGTACACAGAAACTGTACATGGAATGAATCTGGGGTGTGCTGATTACAGAATCACAGCACTGTAAATTATAACAACTAATTTCTAACACTTCCAGCTGTGTCTTTGTCTAGAAAACTGTGTGATCAAATTGATCTACCAACAGCAGAGTGCTTTGGCGATAAGGAAGTAATTAGCAGAGGGACAAAGATTATTGGACTAAACGTCCCTCCTACCGTATTTTATCACCTTAGATCTGTAAGCTGATATTTAAGAGAATAAATATTACAATTGCAAATTAAAGTGGTTGTCAACCCTTGACAACCACTTTAACCTACAAGTAAGCCTATAATAAGGTTTACCTGTAGGTTCCCTGCATATCTCCTATGCCTGCACGGTTTAGGAGATATACAGTGTGCTGTGATGTGCCCATGTCATCGGGCACATGCACAGTGAAGAAACGGCCTCCGTGCCATTCCTTCACTGACATCGCGGGAGTGACGTCACGCGACTCCGTCCAGTCACAGAGCCGGAGATCGCAGCCCCGGAAGGAAGAGGGGCAGAAGATGGACGCAGCCTGGAGAAGGACAGCGTGGGCTTCCAATGCAGGTAAGTGCCATGCGATGCATACTAGCCCATTATGCTTTTACATTGCAGGGTAATAAAGAGGAAGTAAAACTCATCAGGGTTTACATCCTCTTTAAGACCCCTTACACACCAAGGCGTTTTTCAGGCGCTTTTGCGCTAAAAATAGCGACTAAAAAGGGCCTGAAAAACTCCCCCCAATACACCCCAGTGTGAAAGCCCGAGTGCTTTCACACTGGGGCAGTGCGCTTGCGGGACGTTAAAAAAAGTCCTGCAAGCCGCATCTTTACAGTGGTGTGGGAGCGGTGTATTCACCGCTCCTATACCGCCCCTGCCCATTGAAAACAATGGGGCAGTGCTCCCGAAGTGCTGAACACAGCTTCAGGAGTGCCGCAAACCCGCACTTTTAACCCCTGTTTAACCCCTTGTGGGGGGTTAAAAGTGCACCCGAATAGCGGTGGTAACGTGACGCACATTAGCGGTGTTTTACCGCTTGAGGACTTCGACACAAGTCGTGAAGCCCTCGTGACGGGGTAACAAAAGTTACCCGTCCCCGCCATATCCTCGCCACTTATGTGGCGAGGGTGTGGTGACATTTCTACGCCGAACGTCCTGAAAAAAATTGCAGGGCGTTCGCGTGACGGGGTCACACTTTCGTGAGCCCGAAAGTGTGACCCCACATAACCCCCCTCAAAAAGTCCGGGAAAAATCAGCGATAAAAATCGCGTTTTCGCGGACTTTTTGCGGAACCACACATTCCCCA
>BLSH010316379.1:136189-148339 GCA_018402905.1 Glandirana rugosa | reverse complement strand
ATTTCAATCAGTTTATTGAATTTTCCGCAGGTGCAGGCGAAGGAAATAAACAGTTTACAAAACCAGAGTTCTCATGAAAAGTACTGAGAATTATGATAAACATCCACTGTCAATACAATAATAAGGCACATAACAAATATTAGTATTCCCTAGCCAGTCGGTTCTAGAAAATAAAGTAGGGTCTGTGATCCCACTTGCCAAATTCCTCTCAAGGAGTAGAGCTTTCCGTATGGCAGGGAATGCAAAAACTGGTTCTCAAACATTACCAGCAAACAAGAGGGATCTTAGATTAGTCCTTAGGAAGCACTGTTATCCTGAGTCACCAATATTCTTTAATATTGTACCAACTGAAACTTACTCAAGTAGGGAGAGGTGAGAGAGAGAGAAAAAAAGAAAAAGTACAGTCGCCAAAGTTAGCGAAGAGGGCTTCTCCCAGGTCCCCTCAGTCGGGAGAGATATATATATATATATGTGCACTACAGTCTGTTTCCAGCACCCCGCTATATCGATTCTTGCTGCTAGGATTATATACGAGATTAGTTGTTTGGTCCATTTAGGGATGGCTGGCCTAATTTCTGAAATAAGGCCACTTCCGAGGATCTAGGAATGTTAGTTCCCTTCACCAATCAGATGAGTGTAAAAACTTTTATCCAAAATGAAAATCATTTTAAAAGTATCTTTCCCTACACAGAATTGTTAACTCTCTTTATCAGATCCAACACACACTGACTAAAGCCTAGTACACACACAGGCCGAATGTTGGGCGGCATAGACTGGTTCAGTAGAAACCGGACAACATTCAACATTACTGCAGCTGGTCCGACAGAAGCTGGCCGAACTGGGGCATAACATAAAAAGGTCTGCCAATCGGCTCCTGATCAGCGCCCGATGGCTCAATGGAGAGCACTGACTGGAGTGTTCTGGGGGGGGGGGGGATAATCCCCCCTGTCAGAACACAACAGTACAGTGGGGTAGATCGATGTACTAACATCTACTGGGTTGAACGAAAAAAAAAAAAAACGAATAGTGTGTTCCAGGCTTTAGGCAGGCCATAGACAAATTGAATTTCTTTCCTGCATGATTCTCCCATCAGCACAGACCGCACTGACGGCGAATCCCTCCCGCCAAGCAATTGTCTGCTCCTGGTGGGGGGGGGGGGGAGTGGAGGCAGGCAGGGGAAGACAATAATTATTGCTATCGGCCATAGCAGCCGCTAGCGATAATCGCAAGTGAATCTGACATGTTGGTTGTACCCAAGTTGATGGATCGATCAACATGGTACATTCAGCCTGCCCACATACGGTTCGGTCCTGCTGAACCAGCCAAGATTCAAACTGTCTATGGCTGGCCTAGCCCTAACCCCAAACATTTTCTGCTTCTTCTCTTCCTGTCTCTGTCGGTGCCCCCCAAGGTTCTGTTCTTGGACCTCTCCCTTTCTCAAATTACACCGCCTCCCTGGGTCAGTTTATTGCCTCCCATGGCTTTCAGTATCATCTCTACGTTGATTACACACAAATCTATCTCTCCACCCCCCAGCTCTCTCCTTTTGTCTCCTCACGCATCACCAACTTACTAACTGACATATCGGCCTGGATGTCACATCTCTTCCTCAAACTCAACCCATCCCCCCACCCCAAGGTCCTAGGTGGTTATGTTTTTTTAAATATTAATATAGACATTTTCTTTATTTTCTGCATGAGCACAACCTTTCTGAAAGGTGTGTACCCCAAGGTGGCCTCTGAGAAATGCTTACAGCATTGTGATTGTGAGAAGGCTTTGCCCCATTGATGGAAGATCAGTTTAGATACACAGTCCCTAGGTGCTAACCGGAAATCAAAGGCACAATTGAAAAAGCCCAGCGCTATATTCAAAACATATAGACTTATACTAAAGTGCTTATGAATAATGCAAAAATTACATAAATACTAATCATATGTCATAACAAGTGATCAATCCCTTCCAACATATATTCAATGCTAAATAAAGTGCAATAATAGTGCATAACTATCTTCGGTAGTATCATAACTTCTTCGGTAGTCCTATCATTTGACGATACGCGTCTAGAGGGAGGAGCTGGCACTCGCACGTCACTTTGCAGCTATTCAATCCATGCTATCCCCAGTTCGCACGGCTTCACAGTGCTTCCTCTTGTAAGTGTGTTTTTATTGTTTGGGACGAGAATAAAAGCTGTTAAATTGAGAGCATTAGATCCTGTCCCTTTCTTTTCCATGCCTTAATGATTCATTTTGGAGTATTGGAGACTGACTGAGAGGAACATGGATGGTTAACCCTTTGGTTGGAAGGAATGGAGATTTAGCCTGAGAGGCATATAAGCACATATGAAGCCAGAATAGACCCCAAAGAGGGATAAAAGCTGTCTTTCTATTTTTTCACAAACTGAATTGCTTTTTCTGGACTTGGTCATTGTTTGTACTATTGTTTGCTCATATATGGGGATATATGTTATGCACTATTATTGCACTTTATTTAGCATTGAATATATGTTGGGAGGGATTGATCACTTGTTATGACATATGATTAGTATTTATTTAATTTTTGCATTATTCATAAGCACTTTAGTATAAGTCTATATGTTTTGAATATAGCGCTGCACTTTTTATTTGGTTTAATATTGATTTAAGTGAAGTGAAAACACTTATTTTGTGCTAGCAGCTTAGATTTAGTTAATCACACCCTGTTTGCGCTGATTGTGTTTGTTAATCACAATTGAAAAAGCAACCAGAAGATGGCACAGTGAATTAGGCAAGTGGAAATCCCAGCCTATTGGGCTGAACGAGAGAAATCAAAATGTGTATGCCTTCCTATAAATTCATCAGGATGTCTTTGTGTGTTTTAATACTACATGTCTGCAGCTGCCAGCTTTGTTGTAACTGTAGATTGCCTCTGGGTTTGAGGAGACAAAGAGTATGTATCTGGAATTTGTGCTCCTGGATGTGATTTAGGTTTTCAAAGTAATAGGTTACATTAGGGAACACTATCTATAATACCTCCTCAGCCTTGTAGCACTCCTCCTCTTGGGTAGACCCCCTAAGCAGTGTGGCACTCTCAGGATTGGGTTTGGTTGGGTTCTGTTCGGGAAGTTAGCGACTGGGGAACCTGATAAAATTTACACAGTGTATAGCCAGCTTTAAAGCGGAGTTCCACCCAAAAGCGGAACTTCCACTTTAATAACTCCTTACCCCCTGACATGCCACATTTGGCATGTCATTCTTTTTTTGGGGGGGGGGGTCTAATTTTGACAGGTACCCAGCTCCCGCTTCTGTGTCTGGCGCCGCGGCCCCAAGCGGAAGTTCTCCTCCCCCACCCCCCCCTGCAATCTTCTGGGACACGTCACAGTTCCCAGAAGATTGCCCAGCCATTCATAACACGCAGCTCACACCTGTTGTGAAACCGCAAGCTGTCACAGCTGGGTGCCCACACTTACAATGCCGGCGCCGCGGAGAGGAGGCGGAGAGGAGCGAGGCTTCCGACGGCCGCATCGCTGGACCGTGAGAAAGGTTAGTGCCTGTTTATTAAAAGTCAGCAGCTATACGTTTTGTAGCTGCTGACTTTTAAATGGGTGGAACTTCGCTTTAAGTTGTATTGGATCTCTCTCTAATCAATTTAGCCCCTGACATTTTGACAGTAGTCAATGATACCTTGATTTAAGGGCAATAAATCATTCTTGAATGTCCAGCTCTGCTTTGATGCTCTTCAGCAAGCAAGACTTTTTACAGATGCTCCTTCTAGGCAGCCATTTTTTCTGTTGGGTTCACTCTGCATAAACATCCTTCTGCACGGTAGCTAAAGTCCTAGGCCCCCAGCAAATCAGTCAACACCTGGTCACATCTAGCCCCCCCCCCATTGCTTTCTGGATTGACAGCACTGCTTCTGTTGCTGAAACCCTCCAACTGGGAGCTGCAGTGGGATTTGGCCCATTCAAGGAAGTAAAATATTATTCACATAGTAACTTTTTTCATTTTGATAGAGTGGAAAATAGTTCTTTTATTGCCATTTGTGTTCCATGCAAGAGATTTCCTTCCACTTCCTGTCATGTAGTCACCAGAGAGGGCAAATCTCCTTTGCAGTTACAAAATGGTGATATGATTTTCATAATTCTCCACTGTATCCAAAACTCACAATTGAAAAAAAATACTTTAGGTATTAGGAGAGAAAGCTAGTGCAAAATATGAAAGTCACATCAGAATTATTAAAAAGTAAACAGTACAATACTATCTCAGCAAAAGTACATTATGCTTTCTCTTTAAAAATGATCCTCCTCTATCCAAGCAGCGGGAAGAAAGGAGCATTGTGTATCCATAAATTTATTCATCCTGATCTTTCATTGTGGACGTTTTGCATGTTTGCACGTTCTCTAAATGTGTTTTTTTAATTCCCTTGCTGGATTTTATAGCCTCATAATTTCCCACCCACGGTGCTGGGACTTTATAAATTGTGCCCCTCCCAGCGTGACGTTCTATAGACATTGTGCATCTTCAGTGTTAGCACTCACAACGCTTCTTATTAATCTGGAACAAACAGCAGAGTAACACCCCACATCTCTCTGTTCCCTATTGTGCCTTATTAACCTACTCGTTCTCAGAGAGACACAGCCAGCAAAGCCTTCTGGAGTGGTGCCATCAAGCTCCTCCAGCCAGGAGGCGGTTAATGTGGCTCTGCTTCAGTCTCGAAAAGAACAACCTTGAAAGCAGCGGAAACTTTGTAACAAAACAGCCTGAGAGCCGATCCGGAATCCCATTCTTCCACCTAACGAAGTGTGACGCGAGCGCGGACTCCCCGCAGACACTGAAAGGGTCAAACCAACTTTTCCCGAAGAAGCCCTTCATCTAGTCCCTATATATTTGCTTCCATTGCTGCCAGGCCCAACAGAGCAATGGGTTAATTAATTATGTATCATGCTGCCTGTTGATGGGTGATTAATAGATCCTATAAATAACTTTTGTGCCTGGGGCGGACGACCCTCGACCCTCACCATGATCTGAATGGATGACAAATGCTGGGAAATCTCCCACTGTCACCAGTACAAATGTGACTTGGCTGCCATTGTCTTTTGGAGGTATCAATCCCCTTAACCCTTCCCTGGGACAAAAAAAAAACATGCAAGAATGGTGAGAGTCATGTAATGTTTGAGTGAGCTAAGAAATTTCACAAATGTCTAAAACATAGGCCAAGATTTAAGGCTTTTACAATTTTAAGTACTTTCCCGCATTAATTAATTGTATAGGAACAAGTCTGCTTGCAATTTAGCATTGACACTGCGGTACTCTTATGCTGCAATTTGGTTGCTTCTTACATAGTGATAGGCATCTTTCAAGAATGCATCATTTCTGCACCAAATCTGCTCACCCATCAACAGTATTCAAGCCTTTAAAGTGACCCTGAGCTTTGCCCCTTTTTTCTCTCCACATATACTTAAAGCTGAACTCCAGGCACAAGAACTTTCATGTAAATATATTCCTCAACAGCCACAAAGTATTTAAATCAACTTTGTGCACACCAATTGCCTTTGCGAACCCAGTTGTTAAAAGAGAAGTATGGGTTCCCCTCCCAAAAAAATGTATACATTCCTAGATGGATTAAGCATTGGTCCGATGCTGCATATTTCCCCCAACGCCTCTACACTGAGAACTGAGTGATTAAACACTGCTGATCGCTCAGTTCTCCCCTCTACTCTGAGTTGGGAGCCGTGACTGTCAGTCACCGGCTCTCTACTCTGCCTCTCCAGCGGTCACTGGAGAGCTGGGATGTCCAGGGGGCAGGAAGGACTGGCTCAGTCTCCCAGCGGCTTGCTTACAGGCTTAGCCAGCCAGCGGCCCAGGCTGCTGAGTGGATCCCGACTGTAACGTTGGGATTGATCCAGTGCCTGGAATGGCTGAAAATGGGTCACAGGAGTGCAGAAAGAACTCCATAGAAGTAGGGCTAAAAAATCTTTGGCTATACTTCTCCTTTAACTTGTAAATGTAGCAGTGACATCATCACTATGCTGTACATAGTCTGTGCAGAGAGCAGGGCTGTGTGTGTCAGCAGATCTCACCCACTACAGGGTGCCTGCAGAAAACTACAGGAGGGGGCGGAGACAAGACCAGTCGCCCTGCACAAGGCGAGAGCGCAACACTGACTGGTCTTTATTACAGGAAACCCCTGCAGAGAGGCAATGTTTGACACTGTATTACGGCACACATCTGGACACACAAAGAAATACAAAAAGCACACCAAGATTCAAGCAAAAACACACACTTCTTGTAGTTCAGTTTAAACTTCACTTTGCTCTGCCCTCAATCTGTTTGCCTGCAGATCTGAGGAAATGAAGTCCTGTGTGAGGTCCAAGTAGATCTGGTCTATATATGTCTATACAATATATGATATGTGACAGTGTTCGGCAATTGGTCACTCACACACTGCATTTTTGGAGGAAGGGCAACAAGTCACGTACTCCAGAAGTACAGCTTTTTCTTTTTGCTCTGGGTAGGTGAACATGATGACATTAGGGTGAATGGGTTCCTAGTACATTTGTACAGCATGCATTGGGTATGGGGACTGATATTGTCCTGAATTAACCCAAATATACACCTAGCTTACATTAAGTGCCCCCAAGGTGTGTGAAACATTGGACTGTAAGTTCCACTGGCCACAGAGACAGATGTGAATGGCTAGGTGCCATTTGTTGATGCTATATAACACTTTACCTTTATTGTAGTCTGTGCCCCCACTGGGGAAATTTCCTCTCACTTCCTGCCTAAGTGCTTTTTTCTTGGAGAAGGAGAGAAAGACTCCAGTTTAAACCATGGCTTTGATTTGGAATGACAAGGTCTTGTAAATCTCTTATAGTAACCATTATCACCTATCAACAAATAGGCATTCTAGGTTCTTATACTGTAAATAATGTAGTGCCTATCACTACAGCTCACTGCTCATCAGCCCAAATTATACATAGCAGAATGTGGATGTTGAGGGGGCTTCTAGTGCATCATGGGAATTTCTTTTACTGTTTCACATGCTATGACTTTCTAAAAAAAAAAAAAATTGTAGTTTTATGGAGGCCCTCAGTTTTAAATTCTTATACAAGCCTCTCTCTGTTAGAAGCTTGAACACCATAATTTTCTATTTCAAGTAGATATTTGTATAGTCACATTAGGGTTATGTTATGTGGTTAATTTTAATGCAGATAATGCTCTGCAGTGTTCTTCTTTAAGCCCATCTAAAAACTCTACAATCTCTTGATGGATGCAGATGTTATGGCCTATGATGTGTACACATTAACTCACCACCTCCGTTCTTATAGCAGAGATAAGGAAATCTCCAAACATTCCCGAGACCAATAATTTCACCGGCAACGGACAAGACAAACTCGATTTTATTGCCCCATTGCCCTCGCTCCTGCATCTTTCCCTCCGAACCAAGGCTCTCCGAATGGGTGCACAGGGCGTCTGACTTCTCGGCTCCATTCCAGGCTTCCACGCAGTCCTTCCTACCCATCACCCTGTGGGTTAAACAAGAGGGGCGTTATTCTGGATCAGCTTCCCTGCTCCACCATGACGTCAGTGGGGACAGAAGTAATATGGTTTGAATTGAATCATTCATCAGTGGAAGAGAATGCTTACTGCTACATAATAGATAGATGATGGGAGAGGACACTATACAATGTGATTGGGACATATAAAGAACAACTTACACATACTGAGATAAGACATATGGAACTTCAGATACACTCCAAAATGTTATAGTTGGCATAGAATTATAGTTATAGAATGTGAGAAGTATTAATTAGAAATAAATACACACACACACTATATTACCAAAAGTATTGGGACGCCTGCCTTTAAACACACATGAACTTTAAGGCATCCCAGTCTTAGCCCGTAGGGTTCAATATTGAGTTGGCCCACCTTTTGCAGCTATAACAGCTCAATCTCCTCTGGGTAGGCTGTCCACAAGGTTCAGGTGAGTGTGTCTATGAGAATGTTTGACCATTCTTCCAGAAGCGCATTTGTGAGGTCAGGCACTGATGTGGACAAGAAGGCCTGGCTCGCAGTCTTCACTCGAATTCATGCCAAAGGTGTTCTGTTGAGTTGAGGTCAGGACTCTGTGCAAGCCAGTCAAGTTCCTCCACCCCAAACTCGCACATTGTATCAAAAATCTATCCCTTTGCTACCCTACTGCAAACATGCCAGTCAAAAACTGACATGAAAGGTACCAATATTCAAAAGTATGACAAAAAGAATTATTAATAATCTATGGATTATATATATATACTGTTTTATATATATATATATATATATATATATATATATATATATTGTTTTAATATTTTTTTTTTACACGACAAGTGATTACTCGACAATCACGCCAAGGTACCAATATTCAAAAGTATGACAAAGAGAATTATTAATAATCTATGGACTTTTATTCCTGTTTGCATTAGAACATTATTAAAATCACGTTTTACAAGAAAACATGCAAGTACCTACTGTAGTTCTCTTTTTTCATTATACAAAATGATCTCAAAGTCCAATAACTTTCTACTGTCTCAAAGCCTCCTGTTCAGCTCTTATAAATTGTATCTACCGGTTAATCTAAAAAATCAAATTATCTTTCAATTTTCCAGTTGATACTTGTGAAGGGATGAGACCACTTCTTAAAGCATTTCCCAGATATTAAATTTGCATCTTCAGGAGAAAGGATGTGATAGATAATATTTTTTCACTCAGGCTCACAATCCAACCATGATTGCGGAATAGGGAAAAAGGGCTGCAGGGGATATGAGGATCTTCAAAAGCCAATATGAGTACCCAAGGAGTAGAAGGTCAATAAACAGCCACAAAAAGCAAGTCCTAAGTAATTATTAAACTGCCAAAATCAGACAAAGAGCATCCAAAACGTGAAAGCCATTACCGGCACTGTGTGGACATAGCATGCCTAGCCAATGGATATCTAATTTAAATGGATGTCGCACCACCTCTCCACAAAAGAGAAAGAGGGGGCTGTATCCAAAACGAAGAAAGAAACACTTTGATTTTACACTTTTGTTTTAGTTTTGGATTAAGTGGGAAGGTTTAGAACCTCCATTGAGTTCTTATCCCAGACTGCATACCTACTATCCTAGTGATAAGTGTTTCACCAAAGAAGAAGTGAGAAAAAATGGAAAACTAAAGCTGGCTGTTTGCTTTTTTTGTTAGACCAGCTTCTGTTGAGCAAGACGGGCCATACAAGACAACAATAGTTAGCTAAAGCTGGCCATAGATGGATCAGTTTAGCAGCAACTTTTGAATCATCTATTCTATTTTGATCCATCTATAGCTTTCCTTTGTTGTGTTGTGTGGTCACTCTTGCCCAACAGAAGTCAGTCTAAAAAAAAAAAAACAAAAAGGAAAAGTAATGGTCCATCTATGGCTTTACAGGAGTTTTGAACTTGCCTTACACCATAGTTCCCAACTGTTCCTGATGTCGAGGGACTGTCCCTGATTTGGAACAATGTCCCTCTGTTGCTCTTTCCTCCTCATTTATCCCTCATTTTGGTCCGATCTATAGAGTTGTATATAAAATGCACTTTTTATCTTTCAAAAAGTTTTTCCCAGTGCTAAACCTTCCAACCAATTTTTAAATTGCTACTTTTGTAGATTTCAAAAGCCAGAATAAAGGAATAGTAGTGGTAAAAAAAAAGCAAATGTGGTTTTAACCAATAATTTTTTTTGTACAATTCTCCTTTAAGGGAAGTGGCAGGGGGTGTGTCCTATGCCTACATACGTTTGCTAATAGGTGTCCCTCGTTCCAATCTCAAAAAGTTGGGAGGTATGCTTACACTACTGTTTCTTTCTATGTCCCTGTTGGTGATTTTCCCTCACTTTCTGTCTGGATGAACCTTTGTCACTGGGACAGTAAATTAATTCCTTATAAAATTCTATTTATTCTTTAAGGCTTTTTCTATAAAGTGAGAGCAATATTTCTAGGGCCATAATTTTTGCTTAAATTGATACTAAACCCAGTAATATGAAAATAGTTCATCTGCCCCCCACAGTGCCCACAGCTTATTAATCTTCTTTTTACATTAAAATACTGCCACTATATACCTTTGTGGAGGATCTGTATACCACATTTACACGATAGACTGCACAGTTTCTTCAAACTGAGAGTTCAGGTATTTCCACAGCCTGTATACACGCCCACATGTGTGATGTCAATATCATGTGACTTGGCTATCTCTGAGAACAAGTACATGTTCTCTCCAGCATTAAAGACACAACTGAGCATGTGCAGGACTACCCTGCCTGTGTTAGCTGCTCTTTCGCAGGTATTCAGTGCGGGAGGGAAGGATTTATGGCATACAGGATAAAAAAGCCTTTTTGCACAATACAGAGGATTAACCTCTTAAGTTCCACAGTGAGTATAACAAGCATGCTATGATGCATTTACAAACTGATTTTACTGTTGTAGGTTTAGTAACACTTTGAAGTGGTTGTCAAGTCATGACAACCACTTTAAACTACAGGTAAGTCCATGATAAGGCTTACCTGTAGGTCCCGGGAATATCTCTTAAATTTGCACTGTTTTGGAGATATTCCCTGTATTTGCATGTGCCGGCGTCATCGGCACATGCTCAGTGAAGAAACGGCCCGACTGGCTGACAGCTGATCATTGGCTGACAGCTGATCATGTGGTAAAGGGCCCGCTGTAATTGGCCCTTTACCCCAATCTGTGATCTGCCAAGACCCCAGCACGAGAACGGGAGGACGTTCATGTGCGCCCTCCCGGCAAAGGAAGCCCATGCTGTAGCCGTCTTTCGGCTATAGCGCGGGCACCAAGTGGTTAAGCTCGGTGTACATGAGGCCTTAGGCTTGACACGTTTGGTATCTATTTACCCGACACACAACCCAATCTTTTATATTGTACCAAAAAATTGGGTATAATATCTTGTTTATTTGCACTAACATTAATTTTAGGGTATTTTTCCCTGAAAATGTGCGCTTGATAAATAGGTGCACAAAAACACATAAACAATTTCAACAGGCACTGTTATATTCTCCAGGGTCTCTGTTTTCAGAAAATATATAATTAGTAAAAGTAGTTTTTAGCAAAAAATAGGGAGTTTAGCATGTGTGTGAAAAATTAACAAATGCGCTGGTAGACAGGTGGTTAATCTCCCCTTTGAACATCCAACAGATAGAAGTCATGAAGCCCAATTTGGAGGTGGATGGAGAAAATATTAGATCAGAAGGAAGTTATATTTGTTATGTGGTATTTGGGATGTGGTATTGTCCAGCTAAGTTCTCTTTCATTATTTTCTCTTTGATGATACGCTGCCATGTAAACATCTAATGTATTATGTATAATATACTCACTGGGCAAGGCATTGCATCTCTCTAATGTCCCGTCGCATAGTGTGAAACCAGCACTTTTTACATTTTCTTGGACTAGAGACAGGTGAGATGCAGTATGAGTATGTATATACTGTGTATATATATGTATACATGAAATGTATATATTTCATGATATACATATGCATATTTCAAATGTAAATGGAGGCTCTGGGGTCTGATGTGATGTCTTCTCATCATAACTCCCAACTCTGTTCCTGCCCATCTTAGAGTTTTAGGTTTTTTTCCACCCATGTCAGAATGTTCCTACTTCTTAATTGTTCATGCTACATAATGCATGACAATTCCCACATGCAGCAATAGAAAACCCCGCCCCTAGCTCCAGGGGGCCCCTGCAGCCTCCCTGTCATATTATGATATCCTCCAAAAAGTCCAGCTCCGACTTGTCCTAGGACCCCACAGCCATGCTCCAGTACTGGGTTTCCACTTTGCCTTCCACAGTCCACACTCCCCCGTTCTCTTTGGCTGGGGAGAAGCTGTGAGCCATTTCCTAAATGAAGAGGAGCACGGGGTGAAAACATGTATACTGTTAAACTCCAATAAACAAAATTGACAAGGAATAGTAACCAAGCTCAGCAAAGCAAGAGGAGGAGGAGTTGCCGTCCTGTAGCCACGATGGGACCGATGTCACTGGTGAGGTAAGACACTGCTCAGTGTCTCCTAGTCACCAGCTGGGATTCTCTGTGGGGGGGGGGGGGGGGGGGGGGGGGGGGGGGGGGGGGGGGGGGGGGGGGGGGGGGGGGGGGGGGGGGGGGGG
>BLSH010316379.1:118030-134046 GCA_018402905.1 Glandirana rugosa | reverse complement strand
CCTCTATCAACAAAACTATTCACAGACGTCAGATGCTCAGTGCGGCTCTTGCAGTGAAAGTCTCTCTCTCCTCCCGGCTCCTCCTCCTGTCTGTAAGCCTCGGAGCTGAGCAGGAGGATAATCTGTGTAATATGCAGGCTCAGTGGGGAGAGATGCTGGTGTCGGCTGCTACAGAGGGAAGATCGCTGTGTGATGGCCCGGGCACCATGCAACAGATGTGGGGAAGGTGTCCCGAGTGCTCACGCTAGCGTGTCCCTGTCAGGCCAGGTACCGGAGCTCAGTGCTGGAAATTAGATTGCAGAATCAGCACAGATTCCTTGGGACTGAAGTACCAGGAGCCTCTCATGGGGCCCCCTACTGGCCAAGGGCCCTCGGGCAGTGCCCGAGTGCCCTAATGGTCAGTCCGCTCCTGGTCGTGGTGCTATAGCAGAGAGAGTAACTGTAGTGAATCCAAGTGTTCCTTGCACCATCAATTTTTCAGAGTGATATATGCATGATTTATTGCTTCTTATCTTAGATATTGATTACCCTTTGGATCCACTCAATCATAGTTGGAACCGTGGGACTATTTCACTTCACTGGAAACCTCATTGGAAAGAAAACTTCCTTTTATATTGTTTTGTGTGCATTGGAGATATGAAAAATGAGGAATATGGCTTTATTTTGCGTTTTAACATCTTGCCAAAAATGGTGAAGAACTAGGCAGTCCCACCATACATGTTGTTAGGTTCCCCCCATCCTATATGCTCTCTGGCACTGAGCAGTCACCATGGGGTAAATGTTAGTCACTCCCTGAAAAAAAATAAGTTCCCTGTAGTGTCCATTTGTAATAGCAGGTTCACTAATTTATCAAAAGATCTGTAGCAAATTGGGCAATGGTTTTCCAGGAATGTTTTACCTTTGAGTAAGCCTAAAAAGCGTGGTATACATTTGCAGAGTTGTGGCCACAATTGAAACATTTAGGTGATTTAAGAACTTCTTTTTATAATTGTAACTTCTGCCTCCCCTGGGGAAACCTAATATACATAATATTACAGTTCTGTCTTTAATTTTTTTTTCTTTAAATAAAAAATGTGATCTCTGAGTCTGATATTTACCAGATTCAACCTCTTAATAGTATATACAGTATATCTTTTCTGTCTGTTATTCTGTATGAATTAGGGATTTTGCCCCCTAAAGATATAGTTGGTTATTTATATTTATCACTGCATATAGATATTTAAGAAAAATTGCCTTTTATTTTAAACTTTACATACTAACTAAATTATACACCACATTTTTTTTAAAGATTATTATCCGATTCGAAACAATCGGCCATCTAATCGATTATGAAAATAATTGTTAGTTGCAGCCCAACTCCAGACCTAGGCCCCATTCACACCTTGTCGTATTGTAGCTTGAAGCCTGAAGCTACAAAACGCTTGAGGGGAAAAAAATCAATGATTCTCTATGGAGATGGTTCACATCTCCACTCAAAATCGCCTAAAGCCAAAAGCCTGAAAACGCCTGAAGCTCAAACAAGTTCTGGAGGTATTTTTATAGCTTGATTTGGGCGTTTTTCTACTGTACTTTTTACATTGGTAACCTTTTGACCTGTAAAAAATTGTGGTAAAAATCGTGGCAAAATCGTGGTAAAAACGCGTGCATTTCTGCCTGAAAACGTTACACCCAGGTGTGAATGCAGCCTAAAAGTCCCAGCCTGGCTTGCATGGTTGAATATGTAATAATCACAGGACTACATCTCTAGTTTCTCTACCATAGCTAATTGTAATGAAACAAAAAGTCCCAGCATGCTTAACCTATGTTTATTAAAGAGGGTTGGCAGTGCTCTCTGCACTGGATTCTCATGTATACAGAGAGATACTTTGCAATCACCAACATTTGTTCTAGCTGCCCCCTTAAAGCAGACAGCAAGGTAGAGTCTAACTTTGGGTCCACTCTATTACTGACCTGGTGTGGTTCTCCTTATTACTAGGGATGGGCAGAATGGACCCCTGCTCAGTTCGCACCAGAATTTTGGAACCCTGAAAGTTCGGACTCAAATAATTACCCCTTTAAAGTCAATCTGACCCGAAAGTCAAAAATCAAAAGTGCCCATTTTGAAGGCTTATATGCAAGTAATTGGGCATACAATGGTTATAGGGGTCCGGGTCCTGCCCTGGGGGACATGTATCAATGAAAAGAAAGTTTGTAAAAGACTTCATTTTTATATGAGCAGTGATTTTTTGATTTTTAAAGCATAAAAATGAAAAAATCCTTCCAATATAGTGCCTGGGGGGGTCCCCTTAGTCTACCTGTAAAGTGGCAGATCTGTACCATATCTAGAATCTGCTGCAGCAATAATTGCATTTATAAAGCCAAAAAAAAATACATTTTCCCTGCAAGCTGCCTTTTTTTTGCTCAGCAACAGCTGGGGAGCCAGTGTGTATGATGAGGCCACAATGTAGTGCACTGGGAACAAGATTAGAGATGTTTTGGATAAATTCTGGTGTCACTTTGACTTTGGATAGAAGTAACGGGTGCGGAAAAATTGGGCTTTGGATGTCGGTGGTGCCTTCATACCGTAACCCTATAGAGGTGCTCTTCATGAAGGCAAGAATTGGCCTTCTGTAAAAAAAAATAGCAATGATATGCACCTGTCAAACAGGTGCTGGAAAATTGGTCTTTGGGTGTTGGTGGCGCCTTCCCACCATAACCTTATGGAGGTACTCTTGATGAAAGCAAGAATTGGCCTTGCTGTAAAAAAATTGCAATGATATTGACCTGTCAAACAGGTACAGAAAAGTTGGAGAGCCAACAGCTTTGACAAGCTTGCATTTAGACGCTGCAGCAGATGGGGCAGAGAAATTTGCCGGCTACAGTCTACAACTGGTGGTGTGCTGCTGGCAGAAGTGCTGCTAGGACCTGGGACACCTTGTGCTATACCATCATCCCTGTCAGTGGAGGCTGCTGAGAGGTCATGACTTGGTATAACAGGGGGAGACTGAAGTGGGTAAGGAAGAGTAGGAGGGACAGATTTGTGCCCCTTTTGTGTGGCTTTTAGGTGCTCTTGCCAACGGGCTGAGTGGTTGGACGTTAAATGCCTTGTTAAGCATGTGGTACCCAAATGGCTTGTGTCTTTGCCCCTTTTGATGTGCCTGAGACACAGTTTGCAGATAGCAACAGTGCGATCTGCTGCAGATGTGCTGAAAAAGGCCCAGCAAGCTGAGCTTTGGGAAGTGGGCCCGGGAGAAAACAGCTGCAGAATGTGATGGAATAGGATGGCTGCTCTCTACTCTTTCTTGATGTCGGCCTCCTTGGGGTTGTGCCGCCTCACCTTCGGTTTCCTCCTCTGCTCTATCTGGCACCCAAGTCTCATCAGTGACCTCATCATCATCATCATCTCCATCTCCTCCATCTTCATCATCATCATTACCACTAGAGATAACTTGGTTATACGCTGCGGCTTGGGGGGACATGAATGCCAATTTGTCTACCAGTGTTCTCCCCTCATTCTAGGCCCATGTTCCTGTCATCCTCAAACTGGCAGTAAAGCACACAAAACTATATGGCGTTAGCGCACACAGAAGTAAATGGCGTTACACTTGCAGTAACACACACAGAAGTAAATGGCGTTAAACTTGCAGTAACGCACAAAATTATATGGCGTTAAACTTGCAGTAACGCACAAAACTATATGGCGTTAAACTGGCAGTAACGCACACAAAACTATATGGCGTTAAACTGGCAATAACTCACTCAGAAGTAAATGGCGTTACACTTGCAGTAACGCACAAAACTATATGACGTTAAACAGGCAGTAAGGCACACAGAAGTAAGTGGCCTTAAACTTGCAGTAACGCACAAAACTATATGGCGTTAAACTGGCAGTAATGCACAGAAAACTATATGGCGTTAAACTGGCAGTAATGCACACAGAACTATATGGCATTAAACTGGCAGTAAAACGCACAGAATTAAATGGCGTTAAACTTGCAGTAACGCAATCAAATATACGGTATTCAACCATCACTACACTGTCGCTATCTGAACTATCCCTACTCTAGCTATACACTAACGTAAAGATTAGTGACACTGTCTCACTACACTACACTGAAACTATCTGAGCTGTTCCTACTCTACATATACATTAATGTATGTATAAATGACGTGGTCTCACTATACTACAGTGAAACTTTTTTATTTTTTATTTATTTCAGGTACTTATATAGCGCTGTCAATTTACACAGCTCTTTTACATATATATTGTACATTCACATCAGTCCCTACCCTCAAGGAGCTTACAATCTAAGGTCCCTAACTCACATTCATACATATACTAGGGCCAATTTAGACAGGATCTAATTTACCTACCAGCATGTCTTTGGAGCATGGGAGGAAACCGGAGTACCCAGAGGAAACCCACGCAGGCACAGGGAGAACATGCAAACTTCAGGCAGGTAGTGTCGTGATTGGCATACGAGCCAGTGACCCTTTTGCTGCCAGGCGAAAGTGCTATCCACTACACCACTGTGCCGCCCATATCTATCTGAGTTGTCGAACGTCCCGTTTGTTCGGCTTTTCGCAGAACGCCTGAACAACGAAAGTTCGGACCAAACTAATGCGTGGGCCGAACCGCTCGCCCATCCCTACTTCTTACGTCTAGCCTAAGGCCGGCCATATGCGGTTCGAATCTTGGCTGGTTAAGCAGGAACCAGCCGTTAATGGGCAGGCTAAATGTACCAAGTTGATCGATCGATCAACTTGGGTACAACCAGCCTGCCGGATTCTCTTGCAATTATTGTAGTGGCTGCTATAGCCGCTAGTGAAACTCACTGTCTTCTCCTGGCAGGAGCGGCTCCCCCGCCGGGAGAAGACAATGGCCCGGCAGGAGGGAGGAAAGCTGCAGGAAAGAAATTCGTCCCGCGTATGGCTGGCCTAAAGCTGCAGTTGAGGGACCTGGAAATGTAAGAGGCAGAAGCACTAACTGGGCAATTGATGCCTCCACCTCTCATATCTCAAAAGATAGGGTGGAGGGGTAAGATTAACGTTAGATTAAGGGCCTCTTCACATCTAACCCTAACATTTTTAGTTTTGAATAGTATAGAGAAGGATTAGAACCCCAGTCAGGTTTTCATTTCTGTCTGTGTCACCATTGGGCAGACTCACCCTCTTCATTTGTCCTGGTGACTATTGCCCTGGTGACCATTGTCTTTGGGACAGAATTTAATGTTGAATTCAAAATTTTACAGTTGTCACTGAACAGAAGGTGAGGGGAAAATCTTTTAATAGCGGTATTGACAACTTTTTAAAAGGGGATTTCCCCTCACTTTAGATTTGCCATCATTTTCCACAGACATCAAAAACTAACTGAAGGGGGTTTTATCGATTCCTCTACTATCTAAAAAAAAAAAAAAAGCTATACAAGCACTTTAAGTAGTGATAGCATGACCAAGATGATGGTCCTGGAGCATATACCTTTAAGAACAAGTCAGCGATAGCAGCACCATTCTATATTGACAGCTACCTGTTAAAGGGCAATATCCCTTTAAATGACACACTAGTTGGGAGGCCCTTGGCTTGCAGCACTTCTAGGGTGCAAACTTTCCTTTGACTGGCTGTCACGTGGTCAGGTTATTTCAGCATTTTATTGCAGAATTGCCAATAACGTAGATTGCACTGTATGATGGTTTCCTCGTGTTGTAAGAGCAGAGAGAGCAAGGTACGCAGCAATGCGACCTCCA
Source organism: Glandirana rugosa (assembly GCA_018402905.1). Taxonomy (NCBI): domain Eukaryota; kingdom Metazoa; phylum Chordata; class Amphibia; order Anura; family Ranidae; genus Glandirana; species Glandirana rugosa. Next base: position 128,323 of record BLSH010316379.1, on the reverse strand, counting down.
CAAGTGGGGTTATTAACCTTCTACAATGAACAGATTCCAGGGCTGGGCCGATACACACTACTGAAATAAATGCACTTCGTTATGTATATATATTTGGTTATTTATTTCCGACGACACTTTTTCTGCAGTACCCTCAACTGTCTGCGGGGAGGTGCTACATTCTCCTGTTGTCTAGCAGTTACCCCTCTTCTGTGTCTAACAGTGCCTGACAATGCCCATAGACATCAGGTGGCAGTCAGTCCAGCTGGTAAACTCTGATCACTGAAAGAGCTTTCTTATAAATCACTTTTAGATAAACATGCACAATCAGATTGGCTAAGCATGTATGTTTATTCCTATGAAGCAGGACAGAAAGATGTATATTCTCCCATTACTATAGTTCCCCCAACAACCTGCAGGGGTGCTATATTATTCTGCCCGAGACATACCAGTTACCAGTTTTCTTGCATTAGAGAACAGATAACATGTACTGCATGGGTGCCCAACCAGTGGCCTGGGGGCCACATGTGGCCCACAGAGCCCTGAGATGTGGCCCGTGACCTCCTACTCTGGGATAGCAGGTTGGCACGCCTAGATTGCGTGTTGCCGACCCACAATCCTAAAGCATCAGTGTTGTGAAAGAGGTAGAGGAAGACAGCGGCTGCGGACCAGAGCTGCATAAGCCAATGCTTCCGGTATAGCACCGGCTCCTGTCACAAGTGGAGTGATACCAAATGTACACTTCCTGGGACAGCAACAGCTGGCGATACCTGAATTGAAGACTGTTATTAAAGGGGTTGTAAAGGCAAATGTTTTTTATTTTAATGTTTTCTTTGAATTAAGATAAAAAAACCTTCTGTGTTGCAGCCTCCCCAGCACCTCCTAATTACTTACCTTGAGCCCCATCTCACTCCAGTGATGTCCACAATACTCTCAGCCGTCCAGTATGCACCTTCTGATTGGCTGAGACACAGCAGTGGCGCGATTGGCTCCCGTGGCTGTCATTCAAAGTATGTCAGTCAATCAGGGAAAAGAGGGGGCGGGGCTAGGTTGGGGCTCCGTGTCTGAATGGATACACGGAGCTCTTACTCGGTTTGGGTGACCCCATAAAGAGCTGCTGGCTGAGGGGGCACTCACCAAAGGGAGGGGCCAGGAGAGCAGAAGAGGGACCCAAGAAGAGGAGGATCCGGGCTGCTCTGTGCAAAACCAACTGCACAGAGGAGGTAAGTATAACATGTTTGTTTTTTTTTGTTTTTTAAAAAAGCAAGCCTTTACAATCACTTTAAAGGTACATTTATTACTAAAATTACAGTGTATATATGGGCATATCTCTTCTGCAGTGGTTACTGGGCTTCTTTCAAACTGATTCCCAGGAGTGCAGTGCACCTGCACTGAGCCATAGACTTCTGTTATTACCTGAGGGTTTGGTGCCCTTTCAGAAAATGCACAACACCTGCAGAATATAATCAACGTCTATGGCACAGTGCAGCTAACTTGCAGGAAAGCCACAGGTGCACTGCGCTGCAACCACAGTGCAGGTAAACTGCAGCGCATCACTGTGAAAGCCTTAGGCCCCTTTCACACTATCGGTCTGACGCAATCGGACCCTCCATTCACCACTATGGAGCGGCAGATGTAAACGAACTTGTGTCCATTTACACCCTCCTACTGCGCTAAAAAAAAACCCAGAAGGGTATCCGTTCCCTTCCGTCTCTGCGAATCGGATCGAAGGGCTTATAGAGTAGAGTGAGCTGTGTCCATGTCCGCTCTGCATATGCAGTGTGGACACTGACCTGTTATCAGCCCACACCGCTTATTTTGCCCCACGTAAGGTTGCCAAATTGCTTAAGTGGCTCTTACTCTTCAAAACGTTGGGCACCCCTGATGTACTGTATGACCTAACACAAGTGTTGAGTCTGTGCCCTGCCTCTTCTACCACATTATGGGAGTTGATCTTATCTTCCTCTACTAAGATATGCCAAAAAAGGAGGAGAGGTTCATCATTGTTTCATAAATTTTCACATGTCTCCAACTGTTAAGATATTAGATGCCAGTCTACCAATTTGGACTGTTTTAGGTTGTTGTACAGTGCAACATTGGGACAGCTCCAGCTCCAAACAAGCATTCTCTGGGAACAAAAGTATCTGTAAGGTTAGAGAATCTTGAGCGGTCCCTGGCACCAGGACTTTGTGTGTGCTGTTCCCTTGCCTATTCCCACTCCATTGCACTAAACAAGCTTGTCTGACTACAGTGCTCCTGGTAAGGTAGGATGCCATGAGATAGTCATATTGGTCAGCAGTGCAAAATTAGCCATTTCCAAAGACAGAAATGTCTGGGGACAAATTTCTGGCCTGACATTCCTTATGAATGAGCTGCCAACGCATCACAATGGATAAAAAAAGTGCATTGTTCTTTTATAACAATGTAGCACCCTACAACACACAGTATGGGGGGGGGGGGGGGAGATTTACTAAAACCGAAGAGTGCAGCTCTGCATAAAAATCAATCAGCGTATAGGTTTTTTACACACAAGAGTGAATAATCCCTCAATAAAATTTCGGTGAAATGGAGGCGGTCTTTTCAATATTAAAGCGTTTGTTAACCCAAAAAAAAATGCTGCTCCTGTGTCTTTAATGTGCAGTTAGCAGCATGGTGCTTTTGCTTTTTAAATTATCCCCCTGTATCCCCTAAAATATCTGTTTGATAATGCCAGGTAATGACTTCCCCCTGTGTACTGACTCCCCCTCTATATAGCTCATCCTGAGAGCCCTGCGGTCTATGCAGGCTATGTCACTCCCAGCTCTCCTATCTCCTGTGTGCCAGTCTTCAACTCCCTCCTCCCTCTTCCTCTTGTAGCTTCTCCTCTCTGCTCTCATAATTAACTCTAAAAGCAACTATTTCCTCTGTATTAGAAGAATAAGTTCCCTGTGTCAGAGTTATATCAGAAATATTCTTATCTATATAGATAACACAGCAAGGCTCTGTCTCTCCAGCTGACGTCAGCAGCAGTGCTCAGCCCCACCCTCAGGAACTCTGAGCTGAGATAGAAAAGCTGAAAAACGACAACTGATCCTAGTAAGAAGGTGTGTTATCTATACAGAGAAGTATATATGTTATAACAGACACAGGGCAACTTCTTGGTATAACACAGAGCGGATGGCAACTTTTTATACAAGTGGCTTAGCAAACACTTGAATGTCCCATGCTTTAAAATCACCCATGATACAAACGAAAATCACAATTGTTTCTTTTCCATTCTTTTTTGCGCAAAATATTCTTAGAGAGTAACTCCATTTTTGTTTTATGTACAATGCAAGGATTTTAACCTGTGACAAACAATCCAGCCGCCAACACCCCCCCCCCCCGGAGGGTCAGGGACAGCACACAAGCTCTCCCTATTGGTCAGTTAGTCAGGGCCCCGCACTTACCCCATCTTGTGGGGAGCGATCCAGACGGTGGCAGGTTCACTCCGGGTTGCTGCTGTCTCAGTTCCCTCAGTGTCTCCTCCCTCCTTCTCCTGGTGGCCAATCCAATCGGATCTCCTTTCAGCCATCGGGTTATGGGTCTCATGACCACTTCCTGATTGGCTGGGAGGAGAATCAGTGTTACAATAGTGAATATTCATTCGCTATTGTCACACACCCAGGTGGGCTTTGGACGCAGTGCTCTGCGCCCTGAGCCCACCCTTTTTTGAAGCCTATTAGAGCCTCTGGCGTAAAAAAGTGCTTAAAAAAACACCCCCCCTTCGGAAAATCCATGCGCCCGACGCCCTGCATGTAGATCAGGGGCCCGGATGCATGGGTAGGGGGGGCGGCGCCCATGCGCTCCCTAATGGATGGGCAGCCACTGATTTTAAAAATTTTTAACATTTTTTACAGATTCCTACCATTTGTTATTCTGAAGAAAACGCGTTTTCTTTGTCTGTGTCCATGTGCTAAGTGAATCTGTATGGGAGTGATATTATAATTGTCAATCAGCTGCTGCACCTGCAGGGCTCTAATGGCAAGAATAATTGGCAAGGTCTGCATCCCTTTAGATTTGATTTCCCTTCGGGAGTGTGTCAGGAGATATCAAAAATCAGATTTGTATCTTCTGGGAAAATCAATAAGCCAATCACACAAGCATTTAGGCCCCTTTTACAGTTGTGCAACTTGTCCTGCGACTGCAAAGTTGCATGACAAGTCGTTCCCCATGATTTCCAATGACACCCATTCATATATGTATGACTTCAAGTCGCGCCAACTTCAAACCCTCAAAGTCGCATGCAAATCACACCTGAATAATATAGATGCAATTTCCGTACTATTTCTGTACGAATTTGTAAGCACCATCATGTATGTTTTCATTGTGCCAAAGTTGCAACAAAGTCGTACTGATCCCAAATCGCGTTGAAATCGTGTCTAAGTTGTATGAAGTCATACACTGTTCAATCGGAAATTGCACGATTTTGAAGTATGAAAAGGCTCTAAATTACACTTCCAGGGGGTGTTCTGTACACCATCTGTGTACAGAACACCTCCAAGCAGCCATATTGCATTGCATTGTAAAGAAAATAACAGCACTGCAAAAGTAAAGGTCATTTTTAATAACATTCAATTACAATATGACTTGTGTCGCAATCGTATATGCTATATTATTTTTTTTGTTTGCTATTTTTTTCTCACGAAAGTGGAGTTACCCTTTAAAAGCAAGAGTGACCTTAGCTGATTTTATCCATAAACAGTAGCACACATCATCTTCTCTCTCTCACCCTTATCGCGAAAGCGAACATCCTTCCTCAGACATCGCCGCACATGCAGTCCCGAATCATAAATTGAATCAATGAACTTTGCCAGCTACTCCAGTCGACTATTTGGGGGATATTTATAAAGCAGCAAATGGACACACCACTCATTTGTCCCTTTTTGTGCACAGAATGGATATCGCATCGCTTGCCACATTTAACCACTTAAGGACCGGAAGGATTTCCCACATTAGGACCAGAGCACTTTTTGCGATTTGGCACTGTGTCGCTTTAACTGACAACTGCGCTGTCGTGCGACGTTGTACAAAAACAAAATTTGCGTCCTTTTTTTCCCACCAATAGAGCTTTCTTTTGGTGGTATTTGATCACCTTTGCATCATTTCTGATCACCGCTATAAACAAAATAAGATCGAAAATTTTGCAAAAAAAAAAAAAAAAACAATATTTCTCACTTTTTGCTAAAATACAAATCCAAAAAAAAATATAAAAAAACAAATTTATTCAATAGTTTTGGCCGATATAGATACATCCTCATATTTGTGGTAAAAAAAAAATCATGATTGGCGTTTATTGATTGGTTTGCACAAAAGTTGCCGTGTTTACAAACCATTAGAATTCATTTCTGGCGCTGATTCACTGATTACTGTTTAAACGTCAATGGCAGTTAAGGGGTTAACCTGCAGGGGGAGATCTAGGGTTGCACTGTGTTCCCTAGGCGTGTTCTAACTGTGAGGGGGCTGGGCTGCTAGCGGCATAAGAGATCTAACTGATCCCAGTGACAGGGATCAGTAGAGCTCTTACATGCCGCCTGACAGAGTGGGGAACCGCCATGTTTACATCAGCGGTTCCCCGTTTATCTTCTTTGGCAGGTCATCGCGGGTAGCCAGCAGACTTTGAGTCCACCGGACCCGCGGCCACACTGCTGCAGAGTGGGGCGGGCACAAGAGTGCGCCACCGGCGCGCTCCCGTTCGCTAGCCACGCACAAGCGAGCCGCCGTTTATAAATGGGGATTCGCGCTACAGCGCCACTCTGAAGCGGTAAAAGTACGCAAGGCGGTCGGGAAGTGGTTAAAAACACAAGCTGAACAACTTGCCCACTTGCCAGGTTGAGCATTGTTTATGCGTCAATTTAACATCTGATCCTCTCAAAATTCAGGTGCTAGCAGCATTCGCAGTATTAATAACACGGCAATTGCTACACGTATTATTTTGAACACCGGTTACAGCTGTCAAATTAATAATTTTAATGATTTGTTATGCAGACCTTTGGTCACCCTTGTTATTTCCTACCTTGAAAATCAAGATTTCAGACTGACATCACCCCTTGCATACGGCGGCATTCCAAAAGTAACTTTAAATTTGAATGCATTTTTTTTTTATATGTGTTTTCTGATCCTTGCAAATGCAATCAGATAATCCTTTAAAGCAATCGGAACCGTCAATATGCAACCACAAAATCTTTAGTGGCTATGGATTAAACATCTGTCCATCAGTGGACATGCTTTGATAGAAATCCCCCAATGTGGGGCATAAAATTGATTGGCTTCACTGTTGTCTCCAAACTTGTTGTCCCACTCCCCTCCATCCCATATGAATAAACATTTAAGCCCAAGGGACTAGAGCACACGTTTATTAAAAGATCCTTGACGAAAAAACTTTTAGTGGTTGTATTAGTGAGAGCTGGGCACACTCGCATGTCATGCGAATTGGATGCGGAGAAACCCGCATGTGTGAACCCAGCCTCAAAGATGCACTAGAACCACACGTAGTCATATCTACACACTGATGCACTTTGGGACACTGCGTTTTTGAAGCGTTCTGCGTGCTTCATCATACAGACCCAACTTACAAGTGCGCCTTGTATTTTAATGAATGATGGTGCAAGTATATACTGTAGGTGCACGACCACAAAAAAAAAAAAATCATAGTACATTCATGTAAAGACAAAATTTAAATATATCAAAAACACAGTCACAAAAAAAGCATGCAAAAAAAGAAGAAAAACACACACACAAAAAATGACAAATGAAACTGCAAACATTTAAAGTTCTTAGGTATGCACGTCCCCCTTTAGGGCATTTGCAAAAAATGTTCCCACACACAATTATTGCTCACGTCTGTATAAATAAAACTTTCAGAACTCTCCGCTGGACTTTAACCGGCACTAACCTCAGAGGACGAGTCCAGGCACGGTGACACGGTTCCAGGAGTCACAGGATGGGATGCAAACAGGGAACTGTCACATTGACACAGGATCCAGCGCTGCTCACAATTCCACAGCCTTTGGGATCCCTGGACTGACTATTAAATGAAGCAGAGTGGGGCGGGAGGGAGGGAGGAGGAGGGAGATACGGCGCATCTAATAAAGAGGTTATAGAGAGGCAATTACAACACACTAGGAATGCAAGGGCACAACTACGAAGAATGTAGTCCAAAAGCAACAATTTGAATTTAGGTAGGCTGCTATGACTATTGCTATGTCACGGTGTGGATTGGATCATCCCTGTCGCAGAGAGTGCTCGCTGCATGTGTGAGTGACCATCATCAGACTCAATGCACAATGCCAGGCGCCCGTCATTTTTATCTGAATTCAATTGCTGAACCTGTGACAAACCTAAATATCATTTTAAACAAAAGTATGCATTCTCTTGCAAAAATCAGTGTACGCATTTTTGCGTTGAAAGAAAAGTCGTAATGAAAGGTACAATGTCTTTAAAAAGTATTCATGCCGCTTACATTCTGCATGTCTGTAACCCTGTAAGGAAGAATGTAAAAGAATTATTATTCAATACCTCTGTCTTCATAGTACACAGAGCTTTGTGGACAGAACCAAGCAGCTATCACATTTATGTAACTTTGGTATATGGTATGTAGCGCCCTCCACACAAGGTAGGTGTTAGAGTGAGATGTTTGCTAGGTAAGGCAAATTTAGTCAGGCCTGATTGTTTTGATTCTGGGCAGGGGAGTGGCCCAGGGAGAGCTGGAGACTGCAGGAAGAAACACCCTTCGCTTACTCCTCCCCTTTCTTCAGAAAGTTCTGGAAAAGGGGATGGAAAGATGAGGCAAGGCTTTCTGAAGTATGTTAAGGAGCCCTGACCAATCCCCAACTTGGATTGGCAGGGGGTAGGCCTCCTTAAATACTGTGGTCTGCCCAGTGGGGGGAGAGGAAGTTTGGGTGGAGGTCTGAAGGTTATAGTGTGGAAGCTGTCGCGGCCTAGGGGGAGCTCCCAGTCTGGGGGGGGGGGGGGGCGTGGCTGACCCCGGGCCTGGAGTGCTCGGGTGCAGCCAGGAGGAGCGAGATCTTGGTGGCAGGCACAAGGCAGAGCGGAAAGGACAGCGGGAGAGAACACTGTCGAGAGAGATCTTTAGTCTGAAACTACAAGTGTCAGGAGTCGGTGAGCAACATACCCTGGGATACTGGAGGAGGCATGCTGGTGCGGATTGGGGTGAGAGAGCATCTGGAAAGGATTCAGAGGCCAGCATGGGATTTTGTTACTGTGGCAGTGGAGAAGGCCGTTGCAGCTGGAGGAGCTGACAGGGCCTGGAAGAATATTGGCTGGGAATAGTAGTCCATCACACTAGCTGGCATAGAGTACTTTGCTACACTTTGGGGGCTATTAGCCTCTGCCTGTAATGGGCGGTCTGGAGGTCCTGCTTCAACTACAGCAGGCCTCACCATGTGCTAGCTAGGCCTAAAGAGATGCTTGGAGGCCTGTTAAATATCCTTCCAGGTCTCACCTGTGAAAAACAAGTGTTGTGCAGGAGTGAGGAATAAGGAGAGAAACATGCAGCAAGTGTCGGTGCTGGAGTGAAGAAGAGAGAAGTGTATATATGGAGTTGTATATAGAGGTCCCTTGTAAAGAACTGTTTGATTCTTGGTCATCCCATAATCATCCCTACAACATCCAAGCTCAAATCCCCTAATAGAAAAACAAAACAAAGTACCAGCCTGTTTTGTGGCTCTAGATGTGAGGAAAAAGTGTGATTGAGGGCAGCGTGATCAGGCGAACCACAACAACCAGCCACCCCTAAAGGGGCATTGGCTACATTTGGGGGTTTGTATCCGGGATTCATCTGTTTCACGTAATTCTGCCAGTCCTTACACTTAGCAACGGAAGTGAACTGAGCCAAGGAAATGTGACTGTTTGCTAATAGCAGGTATTGAACCCGGGAAAGGACTTATGTGCTCTGCCCACCAAATTGTGCTTTAATACAAGTGCCGTTGCCCGTAGTAACCGGCAGGAGAAGTCGCCAATTGCTGTTCCTGCTTACCGAGTTATGCCAACCAGCGCCGGGGCGGTGACTTGTAACTTACTTTTCTGCAATTCAGTGACATAAAAAACATGTGTTGTCACCCGTGGAAATCACGGCAGGTGATTGCTCCCATGGATTACAAATATGTCCAGCTCCCTGCTAAAGCTGAACATCACCCACTGGATTACAAATATGTCCAGCGCTTTGCAAAAGCTGGGCATCTTGAACTTTTGCTTCAAACTCCTGCTTACAGAAAAGTATGCCTGGAACTGTTTTCTGTTGTGGGAGGGAGAGACTGTGTTAAATGTGTACTCTCCAGCAAAACAGTGCCTACTACAATTACTGTTGCTACCGTCAACCACTAACAAGTTCAGCATTTCTGAACAAGTCTTGCTAGCGTCAGCATCTCTGCAAGTTTCCATCTTTCACACAAGGGTTTACAGCAGCGTGACCTGCAGCAAGCCTGCTTATCAGGACTAATGGCGCCATCCCGTCTGGTAACGAGGGGGTGGTGCCTCACTTTGGAAGAGTTTCAGCGCTTGCAGCTAGCTTCAGACACCACAAGACAGCAGAAGATGGCGGAGGGTGGTCGTCTAGTACCAACGTTGACCTGGTTGCCGGAAAAGCTGGATCGGACCCTGGTGGACACTGGGGTCCGATTGGAGCCTCGCGGGGCACTCGCCCTGGGGATGATAGGAGGGACTGAGCGGCTGTGCTTACTGTGCCCGGAGTGTCAAATGCCTACCATGGGAGTTACCGCCTGGGCCTGGTCACTGACCCAGCTAACAACCACACAGCAGGAGCCATCATACTATACTGTGGACCTGAGCACTGGAGTTTTTCATCTGCAGCTGCGGAAGTCCCAGAAGGCCGGGGCGGGCCTGGGATCATCCCATCAAGGCGGGGTAGAGTTGCCGCCAATCGTCTCCCCTGCGAAAACAGAGGATGAAGGAGTAGAGGAGGCAGTTGTGACCTGTGGCCTGGCCAGGGACCTGGATACCGTGAGTACTGCCATGCAGGTATCCGGGATCCCTGAAATGCCAGCCGAGTCCCACCCTATAGCAGTCCCAGCTGGGCCGGAGTTAGTTACAGAGGGGGATGAGCCCCTTGTTGAGCCAAGCGGGGATTCTGAGGACCGGGTCATAGACTGGGGGTCACCAAGACTGCTGGCGGAGTTTGGATCCATGCAGGGCCGATCCTAGGGTCCCAGGCGCCTGGGTGCAGAAAATCTTCTGGCGCCCCCACATGGGCGTGGTCATCTTGCTAACTCCTCCCCTTTGCAAATGTTTCTATGGCGAGACAAAAGCGTCCCCTCT
>BLSH010316379.1:85635-118020 GCA_018402905.1 Glandirana rugosa | reverse complement strand
GCGTCAGCATCTCTGCAAGTTTCCATCTTTCACACAAGGGTTTACATCAGCGTGACCTGCAGCAAGCCTGCTTATCAGGACTAATGGCGCCATCCCGTCTGGTAATGAGGGGGTGGTGCCTCACTTTGGAAGAGTTTCAGCACTTGCAGCTAGCTTCAGACACCACAAGACAGCAGAAGATGGCGGAGGGTGGTCGTCTAGTACCAACGTTGACCTGGTTGCCGGAAAAGCTGGATCGGACCCTGGTGGACACTGGAGTCCGATTGGAGCCTCGCGGGGCACTCGCCCTGGGGATGATAGGAGGGACTGAGCGGCTGTGCTTACTGTGCCCGGAGTGTCAAATGCCTACCATGGGAGTTACCGCCTGGGCCTGGTCACTGACCCAGCTAACAACCACACAGCAGGAGCCATCATACTATACTGTGGACCTGTGCACTGGAGTGTTTCATCCGCAGCCGCGGAAGTCCCAGAAGGCCGGGGCGGGCCTGGGATCATCCCATCAAGGCGGGGTAGAGTTGCCGCCAATCGTCTCCCCTGCGAAAACAGAGGATGAAGGAGTAGAGGAGGCAGTTGTGACCTGTGGCCTGGCCAGGGACCTGGATACCGTGAGTACTGCCATGCAGGTATCCGGGATCCCTGAAATGCCAGCCGAGTCCCACCCTATAGCAGTCCCAGCTGGGCCGGAGTTAGTTACAGAGGGGGATGAGCCCCTTGTTGAGCCAAGCGGGGATTCTGAGGACCGGGTCATAGACTGGGGGTCACCAAGACTGCTGGCGGAGTTTGGATCCATGGAGCACCTGGCGGAGTGGTTGTCTCCAAGCGAAGGTTCCAATGAAGAGTGGGTGACGGGGGTTCATACACTTTAGATGCCTCCTCAGAGGTCGGGGCCTTTGCGGGACTCAAACAATGCAGCAAGTATCCCAAAAAATAAAACAGGCCAAATGGTAGTCAAATCTCCTGACACCCATGTATTGCTGGGGAGAGGGAAGGTCAAGAGTTTACCTAGGCTCTCCTGAGTTGCCCTGGAGTGGGGCCTGGATTACCCCTACTTCCCACCCCATGTCATGGACATTGTTGAGAGCTCAAGGGAGGAGTGGGAGAATGAAATGACATGGGAGTACCTTCCCAAACCTTTGCGGGGACTGGAAAGCAGCAGTTGGGAGAGGTTTAAGGATTTGAAGAAAGAGTAGTGGTAGAGTCTGACTTGTGCATGGAGCAACCTCTCTTACAACCCTGATTCGGGAACCCCTGGTAGTGTGGACAGGTGGTTTGGGAGTGCAGGGTGGCACGAGGGCTTGACTAGATCACTGATGCAAGCCTAGGTGAATCTTTCCAAGGGCTCATGCTGAGATAGTAGGGAAGTCGCTACAGGCTGGGTCGCCAACCGTCCGGCAGTGCGGTACAGGTGGAGCAGGCAAGAGTGGTCGGGTACAGACAGGGTTGTCAACAGGCTGGCAGCAAAGTACACAGGGAGCAGGCAGAAGAGTGGTCGTGGAATAGCCGGGTCGGTGAAGACGGAAAACAAGGAGGAACCAGGAAACAAGCCGGGTCACTGGAACAGGATCCTCAGATAAACAGATCACTGGGGACACGGGAAACGCTGTAGAACAGATAGCACCTGCCACAGGGTGCTGTCCAGTTTTAAATGATCTTGCGTGTGCACACGCTCGCACATCGGAGTTCCGCTGAAGGCACCGGCTCGCCTTCCCTGACATTGCCCCCCCCCAAAAGCCAGCCTCTGGATGCCTAGACTGGCAATCTTTCCAGGGTGGTTCCTCTTGAACACCCTTGATTAATTCTTTAGCATGGACATTCCCTTTGGGTTCCCAAGAGTTTCTTCCGGGCCGTACCCCTTCCACTTAATTAGATACTGGATATTGTTATCCCTCTTCCTGCAGTCCAGGATGTATTCCTCCTCTAATTCCTCCTCCCCCGTCCACTAATACTGGCTCCAGAGGAGCATCTTCTGTCCTGGGAAGGGGTTAGGAGCTACAGGTTTCAGCAGGGTCACATGGAAGACAGGGTGGATTTGTAGCGACTGGGGTAGTTCAAGTTCATAAGTCACCCTGTTGATCCTCCTCTTGACTGGGAAGGGCCCGATAAATCTACGTCCTAACTTCTTTGACGGGCAAGCCATCCTTAAATTTGTTGTGGCCAACCAGACCCGCTCACCGGGTTCTAGATTTAGCTCCCCCTGCCTTTTCCTGTCGAAGACTTCCTTATTGTGTTTTTGAGTTTGAGACATCGTCTCCTGTAACAGTTTGTTGTTGGCTTCGAAGAAGTTCATTGCATTCTGTACCGCTGGTACCGGGCTCTCAGGAACAGAATTTGGTAGGAATGATGGGTGACAGCCTTAGTTTGCAAAGAATGGGGATTGCTTAGTAGCTGAGTGCATTGTGTTGTTATTTGCGAACTCGGCCAGAGGTAATAGTGAGGCCCAATTATCCTGTGAGAAGGAAGAGAAGCAACGTAGTGTGACAATATGCGAGGCGAAGTGGTAGACGGACGCTACCTGTTGCCTCGTATGCGTTCACATGGACTGGATTAAGCGGAGTCTGGTTTGGATTTTACCAGCCACCATGGCAGGGCTGGTTCCGGTCTGGAGTTTGTGGTCCACTGGAGTCCACCAGCAGGTGGACTTAAATAATTAGGAAGAGATCTCACTTGAGCTCTGGCCTAAAGCTCAGAGAGGGATCTGAGGGAGCTCTGTGTCTTCAAAAGACAAGGTTTGCATTTTTGCTGATGTATTGTGGGTGTCGGGGGCCAGCCTCCAAATCAGGAGGAAATCTCACTTGAGCTCTAGCCTGAACCTCAGAGAGGGATCTGAGGGAGCTCTGTGTCTGTTGGGACTTTAAAAGACAAGGTTTGCATTTTTGTTGATGTTTTGTGGGTGTCGGGGGCCAGCCCCACACCTTATAGTGAGGAAACTATACTGTCTAGTTTAGTGCCGGACAGCAAGGACTTATTTTTATGTTTTGTTTTGTTTTCCCTTATTTATTAACAAACCTGGCAAGCCGCCAGATTTTAAGGAAAGTTGCCTGCACGCTGACTATTTTCCCAAAGGTGATCCCCACAAGCTAATCTCCCAAACGTCGTGGATTCAGTGGTCAACTTTTTAAAATTGAGGAGATGCCTTGCTACTGATGACTGTGGCCCAGCGGGAGACCAACCTCCAGGTCGCACTAGCCGCCGCAGCATAGAGGGAGGAGAGTCTCCAGGCTATTGCAGCACAACAGGCGCTCAACAGGAGGCAACTCAGCAAGAGATAAATCAGCAGTTTATGGAGGCTCTGGTGGAGTTAAAGAAGGGGCCTGCACCTCCCTTGGCAGTGGAACCAAAGTTGGTACACGCCAGTTACCATCTCCAGAAGATGACACCGGCGGATGATGTTGAGGCGTACTTCATGACTTTCGAGAGAGTCGCCAACCGCAAAGGGTGGCCGAAGGAGCAGTGGGCGGGGCTGTTGGCCCCATTTTTGACAGGTGAGCCCCAAAAGGCCTATTTTGATCTGGAACCTGACAAGGCCCAGGAATATGAGACTTTAAAAGCGGAGGTACTCGCACGCCTGGGTGTCATCATGGCTGTCCGGGCCAAACTGGTGCATTAATGTACCTACCGCACAGACAAACCACCCCGCTCCCAAATGTTTGGCCTGGTCCATCTTACGATGAAGTGGTTGCAGCCGGAAACCCTGCCAGGACCTCAGATCGTGGAGCATGTAGTCATGGACCGGTATCTCTGTGCGCTCCCTGCTGCTTTGAGGAAATGGGTCAGCCATGGGGCCCCAAAACCGCCAACTAACTCGTGGACCTCGTGGAGAGATACACTGTGGCTGAGTACTGGTTGCACCCATCTACGCCCCACTCCAATGTATCTAGGGATGAAAGATCACCCGGTGGACCCAGTAAGACTGTTACAGGGTTCAGGGGCGTGGGGAAATTTGATAAGACTGCTACGGTTAAAGAGACTGTGGGTTCTAGACCTGGAGACTGGCCAACGAAGCCAGAAAGGTCTTGGGGACCCTGGAAAGGACTGGGTGTAGAACACATATGGTGCTACCAATGCCCTGTATTGGGCCATATTGCTGCCAATTGTCCCCTGTATGATGAACCCATGCAATGTGATTATACTTATGTGAATAGACGCCGTTCTCTTTTTGCACAGGTTGCATATACAGCGTCATGTTCAAGTCGCATGGAGAGGCAGATGTGTGTGATTTTTGTTCATGGAAGGCCAGTTACTGCCCTGCTTGACTCTGGTAGTGTAGTAACGTTGGTAAAAAGCAATTGTGTAAATCCTTCAAGGTTACACCCTAGCACTGTCGGGGTTATTTGCATCCATGGGGACACTCATGACTACCAGACGGCGGTGGTTGAGATTGACACCCCTTGGGGCAGTGTGACTCATTCAATGGGGGTAGTACCTTCACTGCTATATGATGTCCTAGTGGGCAGAGATTTTCCCCATTTTTGGAGGTTATGGGAAGGCACAGGGTGTCTGGAGGAGAGAGCTCCCCCTGCTGCAGAAGCACGGGAACTCTCACCAGACCCTTTTTGCCAAATGGAAGGGGAGACAGGTGGCAGGACCAAGGAAGGAGGAGACCCTCTTCCTGTACTGGCTGGGGAGCCGGAGGATCTGGAAGGTAGCTCCCAGCTGGAGGTTAATGACCGGGACATTGCGTCTGACCCTGACCGTGAGAGTGAACCAAATGTAGTACCTGACTTAGAGGTTCGGAGAGAGGACTTCTCTACAGAGCAACTATGGGATGTACTCTCCTTAGAGCCAGAGAAAATGTGAAGGTGATGGATGGGGAACCTGTGGACCCTAATTGGGGGGTGCATTTTCACTACATGGCTCTTAAAAATAATATGTTGTATCAGGTGGTGAAACGCGGGGAGGACAAGGTGGAACAGCTAGTGTTTCCCAAACCCTTTCGTAGGATGGTGCTAGATCTAGCCCATGGACATGTAAAGGGAGGAGAGCATCTCGGGAACGATAAGACCAGGGAGAGAATAACCCAAAGATTCTTCTGGCCCGGGTTGCATGCAGATGTCAGAGAGTATTGTGATTCATGTGTGTGAACCCAGAGGTGTATACGGCGCTCATCTAGTATCAATATAAACACATGGACCTATATCGGTAATGTTCCAACAGACAAATAAAAATAAAAAAAAATAAAAAACAAAAAAATGTGTTGGGTCAGATACACATCCAACCCTTTACAATAGTGTTAACCCAGTGAACAGAAAAGAAACTCACTATAAATCCATTCCTACAATAGTTTCACCCAGTGTGGAAAGCTCAATATAAATCAATTGCAAACGTCCATATTGGACTTTTAAAAGTAAAAACAATAGTTAGGCAACATGCACAAGCAAAAGTCAGGTAAGTGTCCCAGTATTATAGTGTCCTTTTAGTGGTTACATATACGCCAGTGTGCTGGTGGAACGCACACCAAGGAAACACGGAACTAGTCCCTACATACGCTGCTGCAGACGGTGCCGATCGGTCGGCACAGGGACACGTCAGTCTAATACCTTCACAGTACTTTCTTCTCTTTGCCCAATATTTCTGATATTTGCACAATGAAAGTCTGCTGATTCTTTGTTTTTCATGAGCTGTTTTTCCTGCTGAAAGAAGTCCATCAAATCTTACAGCCAATACAGTTACCTTTGTTGAACTAGAGCCGGAGGCTATTAACCTCCGGCACACTGGCGGATATGTAACCACTAAACGGACACTATAATACTGGGACACTTACCTGACTTTTGCTTGTGCATGTTGCCTAACTATTGTTTTTACTTTTAAAAGTCCAATATGGACGTTTGCAGTTGATTTATATTGAACTTTCCACACTGGGTGAAACTATTGTAGGAATGGATTTATAGTGAGTTTCTTTTCTGTTCACTGGATTAACACTATTGTAAAGGGTTGGGCGTGTATCTGACCCAACACATTTTTTGTTTTTTTATTATATTTTTATTTGTCTGTTGTAACATTACCTGGGAAGTCCATATCTTTATATTCATACTAGGTGAGCGCCGTATACACTTCTGGGTTCACACATTGGTTTAACTCGGACATAATTAGTGTCTGTAGTTAGGTGGGCTGCATAGCCTCAATGATATAACACACTTTTGGTTACCATTCACTCTTTTGAATTCTCACTAATACCATTCATTTAATTGAATTCCCACTAATCACATTTGCAGGGCGCCAACACCTGTGCCTTTACATTTCGTAGTCCCCTTGTCCCCCTTACCATAATTAAAGTGCCATTTGAGCGAATTGGCATGGATCTCGTGAGACCACAAAATCTGCCCAGGGACACCAGCACATCCTGGTGATCCTGGACTATGCGACCCCCTATCCTGAAGCCATACCCTTGCGGATCACCTCCGCTAAGACTATCATCAGGGAGTTGGTCCAGGTGTTTAGTTAGGTGGGTATCCCTAAAGAGGTCTTAACGGATCAGGGCACCCCGTTTATGTCTCGTGTAACCAAGGAATTGTGCAGGTTTTATAAAATCTCCCTTCTCCATACCTCGGTCTACCACCCCCAAACAGATGGACTTGTGGAGAGGTTTAATAAAACACTCAAAAGCATGTTGAAAAAGTTAGTGGGAAAAGATGGGAGAGATTGGGATATGTTGCTGCCGTATCGCATGTTTGCCATACGAGAGGCGTCTACGGGGTATTCCCGCTTTGAACTCTTGTATGGTAGACATCCCAGGGGTCTGCTAGATGTCGCAAAAGAGACATGGGAAGGAGAGGCCACTCCATATAGGAGCATCATCGAGCATATTTCCTTAATGCAGGATCGAATCGCAGCAGTCCTGCCCCTAGTGCAAGAGCATATGGAGCAAGCTCAGGATGCCCAAAGAAGGGTATATAATTGGGGTGCCAACAAACAAATTTTCAACCCGGAGACAGAGTGCTGGTACTAGTCTCCACAGTTAAAAGTAAATTCCTAGCAAAGTGGCAGGGTCCCTTTGAGATTAGGGAAAAAGTAGGAGAAGTTAACTACAAAGTTTACCAGCCAGGGAAAAGGAAACCCGAGCAAATTTACCATATGAATCCGTGGAAAGACAGAGAGACTTTAGTGGCTGTGCCTACTCCTCAAGAGGACAGGCTATCCATGAACCCGGACATCCCCATAACTGTGTCACTAACGCAACAAAATGAAGTTAAGGAGTTTATCAATAACAATAGAGATTTTTTCTCTCCCCAACCGGGACTGACCACCGTACTACAGCATGACATAATCACAAAACCAGGGGTCTGCGTAAATGTAAAACCCTACTGAATCCCACAGCGTCTGGTCGATACTACTACTGGCAGATCCCCTTAACGGAGTCAGCAAGAGAAAAAAACGGCCTTTTCAACCCCCGAGGGGTCCGTACAGTACAAGTGAATGCAATTTAGTCTGCATGGGGCCCCTGCATCCTTCCAGAGAATGATGGACAAAACCTTGAGACCACATCGGGCCTATGCAGCCGCCTATTTGGATGATGTGGTCATCCACAGTCCAGATTGTGAATGGCATCTGCCCCGAGTACAAGCAGTCATAGATTCCGTGGGGGTAGCAGGTTTGACAGCCAACCCGAAAAAGTGTGCCATAGGCCTGGAGGAGGCCAAATACCTTGGGTATGTTATTGGTCAGGGACTGATCAAGCCCCAGACCAATAAGTTTGAGGCAATGCAAAAATGGCCCCAACCGGTGAATAAAAAACAGGTTCGTGCCTTCCTGGGGATTATAGGGTATTACAGATGGTTCATCCCCAATTTTGCCACCATTGCCATCCCTCTGACCGATTTGACAAAGGGTACAGGGTCGGGCATGGTTAAGTGGAATCCCGAAACCGAGAAGGCATTCCAGAAGTTGAAACAGGCCCTTTGTGTACAACTGGTGCTCGTGACCCCCGGACTTCACAAAGGAGTTTGTTGTACTGAGGTGGGACTAGGCGCTGTTCTGTCTTAGATCAGAGACAGAGAGGAGCACCCAGTTGTCTACTTAAGCAGGAAGCTTAACAGGCATGAGAGGAACTATGCCATTGTGGAAAAGGAGTGCCTGGCTATCAAGTGGGCCTTAGAGATGCTGAAGTACTACCTTTTAGGTAGGTCATTTAGGCTAGTCACCAACCATGCCCCCCTGAATTGGATGTGTGCCAACAGGGAGAAAAATAGTTGGGTGACTAGGTGGTTCCTGGCCCTACAACTATTTAAGTTCACACTGGAACACAGGGCAGGAAGACTCTAGAACAATGCGGATGCCCTCTCCCGGGTCCACTGTATTGTTCGGACAGTTGCTCAGCCGCAGGGGCTTGAGCAGAGGGGGAGGATATGTGACAATATGCAAGGCGAGGTGGTAGACGGACGCGACCTAACGCCTCGTATGCGTTCATGTGGACTGGATTAAGCGGATGTCCGGTCTGGATTTTACCAGCCTCCATGGCAGGGCTGGTTTCAGTCCAGAGTTTGTGGTCCACTGGAGTCCACCAGCAGGTGGACTTAAATAATTAGGAAGAGATCTCACTTGAGCTCTGGCCTAAACCTCAGAGAGGGATCTGAGGGAGCTCTGTGTCTTCAAAAGACAAGGTTTGCATTTTTGCTGATGTATTGTGGGTGTCGGGGGCCAGCCCCACAGCGTATAGTGAGGAAACTATACTGTCTAGTTTAGCGCCAGACAGCAAGGACTTATTTTTATGTTTTGTTTTACCTGCAAACCTTATTTATCAATAAACCTGGCAAGCCACCAGATTTTAAGGAAAGCTGCCTGCATGCTGACTATTTTCCTCCGGAAAGGTGATCCCCACTAGCTAATCTCCCACAGTAGGTACTGCTCCAATGTTTAATGTCTGGTCCTTTCAGTTTGACCATTAGTTTATGGATGGTACACAGAGGAGAAAGACAATTCAATTTCCAAGGAGGAACACAGTGCTTTCCAGTATCTGCAGGTAAATTGGACTCCTCTGTCCGAGCTGATGTTCGCTGGTACCCCATGCAAGCTTATGATCGCCTTAATAATAATTTCCACCGTTTCAGGAGCAGGGGGTGTGTCCTTCATAGGGAAGAAATGGGCCATTTTGGTCAAGCGACCACAAAGATAGTGGAGTACCCTTCTGATGGGGGCAGTTCCACAACGAAGTCCATGGAAATCATTACCCAAGGCCTTTCTGGTACTGGGAGCGGATTCAGTAGGCCCCAAGCCTTAATTTGCTGCTCTTACTGCGGGTATTGGTAATGCAAGTGTTTATGTATTTTTTATAGTCCCCATCCGCTTGCAGCCACCAGAAAGAGCGCTGCAGGAGCTTGGCTGTTTTGCAGGCACCAAAGTGTCCTGCTAGTTTGTGGTCATGGCAGAGTTCCAAAACAGTCAATTGTAGCCCATCAGGAACAAAAATGTAATTGTTGTGCCACAATAACCCATTCCTCATCTGTAAGTTGGGGTCCAAGAGATTGGTAGCTCTGATTACGGCCCTCCTAATTCGGGATAACAGATCTTCCCGGGACAGCAGAAAGTTTCTGGGCGAAAGGAGGTGTCCGAAGACATGGGATTTACAAGATCACAGAACATATGGTATAGGGCTTAGTGTTCCTTGACCCAGGCTTGTACGTAATATGGAAAGAGAACCTGAAGAAAAAGAGCGCCCACCGGTCTGTCGTGGTTTTAGTCTCTTTGCCGTCCTTAAATATTCTAAGTTCTTGTAAACCGTGTAGATCAGGATGGGGTGTGCAGCCCCCTCTTGGAGATATCGCCACTCCTCGAGTGTGGATTTGATGGCCAGGAGTTCCCTGTCCCCCACATCATAATTTTTCTCCGTTGCTGACAGTTTGCGGGAGAAGAAAGCATCGGGATGTAGGAGAGCCCTCGTGCCTTGTCTCTGTGAAAGTACTGCCCCTATGCCAGTTTCCGAGGTGTCTACCTCTAGGACATAGGGCACAGCTGGATCAGGGTGCTTCAGAATGGGTGCAGACGTGAATAGGTTTTTCAAAGTTTCGAAGGCTGCCTGTGCTTCAGTGGACCAATGAAACTGAGTATTCTGTTTGGTTAGCTGGGTAGTGGGGGATATGATGGCTGAAAATCCCTTAATAAACTTCTGGTAGAAGTAAGTCAACCCAACGAACCACTGGATCCCCTTTCTGTCCAGCGGTATTGGCCACTCCTGAATAGTGGAGACCTTTTGCGGGTCCATTGTGATGCCGGTGACCAACTAACTAGTCCCAGGAACGGAATGCTTTGGCACTCAAACACAAATTTTTTGGCCCTGGCATAGAGTCCGTGCTGCGGGCGACTCAACGTGCTTGCAACATGCCTGCGGTGGTCATCCAGGGAAGAGGAAAAGATCAGGATGTCATCTAAGTATATGATGACAAACAGATCTAAATAGTCTTTAAAAATATTGCGAAATGTTGGAAGGTGGCGGGAGCATTACAGAGCCTGAATGACATGACCAAGTACTCAATGTGCCCCAAAGCGGGTGAGTAAGGCGGTTTTCCACTCGTCGCCCTCCCGGATGCGGACAAGGTTGTAAGTTACACAAAGATCCAGTTTAGGGAAAAGGGTTGCTGCCCCTAATCTTTGGAAAAGTTTGGGTACGAGGTGTAAAGGGTAATGGTTCTTTACCATAATCTTGTTTAGCTCTCTATAATCAAGGCCATAGTGTATGGTCCTTTTTCTCCACAAAGAAGATACCAGCCCCTGCTGGGGACGTGGAAGGACGAATAAAGCCTTTCTTTAAATTGTCATCCAGGTATGTCTTGAGAGCTGACAGCTCTAGCTCGGTTAGGGGGAAGATCCACCCAAAGGGAACTTCTGCTTCAGGAAGGAGTTTGATGGGGCAATCATAGTGCCTATGAGGCAGAAGGCTTTCAGCCCCTTTCTTGCTGAAAACATCCAGAAAGGCATTGTATGCTGAGGGAACCAACTGACAGATGGGAGTCCGGATCTGAGTCTAGGCACAGGAGAGCGGGGGTTGTTTCTGGGGTCTCCTGTAGGGAAAGTTGGAGGCAGTAGGGAGACTGGAATTTAATTTCACCCCTAACCCAGTCGATGCTAGGGTTGTGTGCCTGGAGCCAGGGCAAACCAAGGATAATGGGGAACAGGGGTGAGGCAATGGCGTCCAGGCGTAGAAACTCTTGGTGGCCATTGGCCATGGTGACAGACAGTGTTATAGTCTCCTGAGTGACCAGACCGGACTTAATGGTGGATCCGTCTGCAATGTGCACTACCATTCCATGGGAATTAGGTTGCAGAGGAACATGATGTTGGGCAGCGAACGCCAGATCCATAAATCAGCTGCAGGCTACGGAGTCAATAATAGCGAGAACTGGAATACTCCTTCCTGGGAGCTGTAGAGAGAGGGGAGAGCTAAGTGAGAAGAACTGCTAGGTACAGTTGGTACAACATCAGGAGCGACAGTAGGACACTTGCGAAACTTAGCCGGGTATGCTCTCACTAAATATCCAGGCTCTCCACAGTAGAGACACAGGTTGTTATTCCTACGAAGCTGCCTTTCTTCGGAGGTAAGTGATGGGCGGAGAAGGCCCAATTGCATGGACTCCGAAGAGTCCAGGGGAGGAGGAGGCGCTGCTGGAACAACTGGGAACCTGGGGTAGCATCCACGTAGGCTGAGATGAGCCAATTGATCTTTCTGGATCGAGAGATTTATAAGGGCGTCCAGAGATTGGGGGACCCCTACTCGAGCCAACTCATCCTTCAGGGGTTCAGAAAGGCCCAAATGGTTTGGGTGGAAGTCTGAAGATTTTATAGTGTGGAGGGGCCTAGGGGGAGCTCCCGGTCTGGGGGGGGGGGGTGACCCCGAGCCTGGAGTACTCGGGTGCTGCCAGGAGGAGCGAGATTTTGGTGGCAGGCACAAGGCAGAGCAGAAAGGACAGCAGGAGAGAACACTATCAGGAGAGATCTTCAGTGTAGAACTACAAGTGTCAGGAGTCGGTGAACAACATACCCTGGGATACTGGAGGAGGCATGCCAGAGCGGATTGGGGTGAGAGACAGTCTTGGAAGGATGCAGAGGCCAGTGTGGAACTTTGATGTTGCTGTGGCAGTGGAGAAGGCCATTGCAGCTGGAGGAGCTGACAGGGCCTGGAAGAACTGAGGGAGAGAGAGGCAGCAGCGCTCAGTGGGTTAAACTCAAGAAGTAAAATAAAATCAATAATTAGCTTGCAAAAAAACTTGGCATATATTAAATAGTTAAAAAGCTGTTTGTAACTCCTTAGGAAAAAGTCACTGTACAGCGCAGCGTGGTGTACATTACATCTACCATCAACAATAGTAATCATGTGAAATAAAGGATTGCAAAAACCTCATTCAAGGACATAGAGAGACCTCCAGGAGGGTGAGGAGCCTCTGACTACCCGGACTGTGGATCAAAAAGCAGCCGCTGTCACAAGGGTGCTGCTCCACTATGTGTCCTCCATAGACAGGAGCCTGTAGGATAGGAGTCGTGTAGGTAAGCAGGGTAGGATGCCAATAAAGACCTTAACCGCTGGAGTGCGGGGAGAGCCGGTGTGGAACGGAGCTGCCGGCACTGTGTGTGTGTGTGTGTGTGTGTGGGGGGCATGTAAATCCAAGGGTAAGTGACCCTTTTGGAATTGTTTCAATGGCGAAGACTTCAAGGCATTTAATTTTGATGTTAAGGACCTGATTTAAATATCGTGGCATGATATGTTCTTCGTTTCCTTTTTTAATGAGTCTTCAGTGGTCCCCGATTCTGGCTCTAAGGGCCCGTATAGTGCAGCCTACATATGCCATATTGAATGGGCACCTTAATACATATATGACTAAGTCAGTGGAACATGTTATAAACTGTTTGATTTGGAAGACTTTGCCTTTGTTGATAGTAACTTGCGTGCTCCCATGTGTGATGACTTGGCAGGTTAGGCACCCCCTCTTTTTGCATTGTAAGGTGCCTGTCCTGTCATCGAAGAAGGACCTGATGTCCAAAGGTGATCTTTTATTCGGGGCCTTGATCTTACTTGTGGCCACTATATTTTTCACTATACGGGCCTTTCTAAAGGTAATCTGTGGGGCTGATGGGAGTACAGGAGCCAGTCAATGATCCAATAGTAGAATCTTATAGTGTTTCTGGATGATATGGGAAACAGATCTACAGTATATTTACTATTGAAGGCTGACACAAAGCGTATTGCGTTCTTGTTTTTTTCCTGGGTTTTTGTCCTGATTTCCTGTTTTGAGGAGGGGTCCATTTGTGACCTGAGTGAGCGACTCCTGAATAGGTTCAGAAGGATAACCTTTCTCTTAAGGAATATAAGGAACTTTTTCCTTATATTTTCACCCTGAGCTAGGTATTCATCCAACTTAGAGCAATTCCTTCTCAGCCTATTAAACTGCCCACAGGGGATATTTTTCTTCCACTTCGGATGATGACAGCTCATGTAGTAGAGATAGGAGTTACCACTCGTGGGTTTCACATGATTCTTGGTGATCATTTTCCCTTGATCATGGGTCAATACATCACGCCATTTCCTGTCTGAAAATAACACGATTTTACAGTACAGAGAAGCCCACTGACTCCTGGGAAATGATGAGTCACATCTCCCAGGATGCCAGGCAAAGCAGGAAGTGAGGAGAAAGAGCTTAGGACCAAAAAGGGGCAGAATACAGGGACCACCTAGCAACAAGCGACTTAGGGTGAGTATAAAAAATGTTTTTCCTTCAAAGGTAAGTCTATATAGGCAAAGGACTTGAATGATGTAAAAAAAAATTTCTGTGTGGAACTCCGCTTTAAGAAGTCCTTATAGTAAGCCTGGTAATACAGTAAGTTTCGATATATGGGCCTTTTGATTGTGTGGGAAAGAAAGTGGAATTGGGTTTAAAATCGGTGTGTATTATTTCCAGATCAAGAAATGGGAGGTCCCCATCTGTGATGTTTTCCATAGGGTTCCCAACTAGACCGTCCACATGCTCCTCCAACCAAAGTTCTTCCAGTATCTTCAGCGCATGATCGCTTGCCTGAATATCTCCATCCTTGGGTTTGATGTTTGTTACCTTCCCAATGGTCTTTTGGCCCTTGTTATAATAGGTACAGGGATTTCCTGCATAATGTTCTTTTATGGTCAATAGTCTTATAAATCTATGCAGATCTTTAAACAGACCAAATTTGTTAGGTCCTATGGAAGGAGAAAAACGTAGACCCTTGCAAAGTAGATAAAGTTCATAGGGGGTAAGAGTATGCAAAGATAAATAATTTTTATAGTACTTTCCTCTATGATGGTTTTGTCTTCTCTTTTTTGTTGTTCCGCACAGTGTACACCTCCTCTTCTTCCTCGTCTAGCTTTCTTTTCTCTTTTGGGGCTCCCTTTGGAGGAAACGTCGGAAAATTTTGGTTCAGTGGGGGTGTCTCATGCTCCATTATTCCCAGGGAGATTGGATTATCTATAGTCTCCTGGACTTTGGGCCATGTTCCTTGTTCGATATATTTATCGAAGTCACTATAGCTATTAGGTGGTAAAGAGTGGTAGTGGTAAACATCTCTTGGGATCAGAAGTGTTGGTGGGACTCCTAGGTTCCACGGGGTGCTCTTTGGTATACAAAGATGGGGGTTGGGGTGGGGATAGATTACCCACCTCAGATGTCAGGGTGCTGCTGTACCCATTTTTACTGTATTGTCAATATCCGCTTGTAAATTCTGGGAAGGTCCAGGAGGATCACTTGGCGAAGCCCCAAATTTATGCATGTGTTGATTGGGCTTCTTATGTTTATTTGTTTTCTTATGTTTTTTCACCCCCGTAGTCTTGGGGGGATTATTCCTGGACCGTTTTCCTGATTGTTCCTGAAAACAGCATTTCCACTCAAATATTTGACCTATATGGTAATCATTAATATTTCGTTACAGTTTCTCAGTTTTTTCGTCAATAAGGTTGTCCTCGTTTTTGGTCACGTTTCTATTCAGGACCTGTGTCCATTTAGGGAACAGACAAGAGGAGCTGAATTCCTGGATTTCTCTCTGTTTCTTGTACTAGTAGTTGTTCTGCTTTTAATTTCCTTTCCCTTTGCTGGATAAGTATTTTTATCCATTTTACTGTGCAAAATTCCACCAACCATCTCCATTTCTTTATAAGGTCTTCATCCAAGAAGCTGCATTGCTTCTTTATTCGGAGACCCATTGGTGCAAAAAAGCTAGATCTCACCATTGGGTGTGTTCACATTGTCTAGCATCCTGAAGTTGGAAAAAAGCCTTCCTTATACGTATTTCAAAAGCTTCAGTGTGTGGCAGGCTTTGCCCCACTTATATCTCCTTTTTCGCTGTCTCAATATTGTTACGATTTTTACCAATTTATAAAGTATGCTCTGAAGTCTATTAAGCCTATCGTTGCTCATTTTGGGAAAAAAAAAACCCCCAAAAAACACACACACACATATATATATATATATATATATATATATATATATATATGAAACACAATGGTTCCTACCTGAAGAAGGGCGCAAACGATTATATTCTTAGCCCGAAACTGTTGACTTTTTGGAACCCATTTGTATATTTTGTATATATTTTTTCATTAATACATTTTTGAGTGCAGCAATCCCAGACTATTGTTTCTTATATACAGCCTATAAAAAGCCCAGGGCAGCTAACCAAAAAACATCATGGGAATGTTTGAAGCACTGAGAGGGAGGCCGCAGCGTTCAATGGGTTAAACTCAAGAAGTAAAATAAAATCAATAATTATCATGTAAAAAACGTGGCATTTATTAAATGGTTAAAAAGCTGTTTGTAACTCCTTAGGAAAAAGTCACTGTACAGCGCAGCATGTTGTACAAACATTACATCTACCATCAACAATAGTAATCATGTGAAACAAAGGGATTGCAAAAACCTCATCCAAGGACATGGGGAGACCTCCAGGAGGGTGAGGAGCCTCTGATTGCCTGGACTGTGGACACCCTCTCTTGGGGAGAGAGGAGTTAATGATTACTTGGATTGAACCATAGTGCCACCCTTTTTGGCTCCTCCTACCCCCCTACTTCCTCTCACCCTCCCTTTCTGGACTCACCCTCCCCTTTTACAAGGATATTTAAGATCCATAAATATCATAACCAGTTGACTTTGATAAAGCGCTGGAGCGCAAAACGCGTCAGTCTACTCTACCCCCTCCCCACATTCAGCCCATGGTGTCTCCCCCCAAAACCTCACATTGAACTTTTTTGCTGATTGACAGCATGAGGGGGTGGCAGGGGGGGGGGGGGGGGGGGGTGCAGAGATGTGATGGGGTGACAGTGTGTGGTGGAGGGGGGTGGCCATTTGCAATTACCTGTGGAAGGCTCAGCAGGGTTCCCTGTGATTAGCTGCAGGCAGGAACCCCAATTCAAAGCAATGGGAGGTTGACAGTGCTCGTAGTATTTGCAGGCATTTGTATGTAATCGTTCATGCAGCGATTACCTGCGGATGACAGTCTGCTTCCAGGACCGATCATCCGCAGATAGCTGTGGGCACTGTCAGCTTCTCATTGCGAATAAGCCAATTGTGATTACAAGCGGGAGACTTAGCGGGGTTTCCTGCGATTAGCTGTGGATGGGAAGCCTCATTTAATGCAATGGTAGACTAACAGAGCCCGCAGCAACCTGAGGATGATTGAATCCGGATGCAGACTGTCGCTGCATGAATGATTACATGCAAATGACTACGAATAACTGCGGGCACTGTCAGCCTCCTATTGCTTTGAATGAGGCTTCCTGTCTGCAGCTAATTACAGGGAACCCTGCTGAGTCCCCTGCAGGTAATACCACGTGTGAATGGGGCCTTAGTTTTGCAAAGAGCAGGAATGGTTAAAGTGTTACTAAACCCACAACAGAAAAATCTGTCTGTATACACAGCAAAGCGTTACTCACTGTGGAACCTAAGGGGTTAATCCTTTGCATTGTGTAAAAAGGCTGTTTGATACTGTCTTCCCTGATCCCCCTCTTTCTTCCACTGTCCCCAATCCATCTGCTGATAGTACAGAGTCTAGGGGCAAGCTGCACATGCTCAATTTGGTGTGTACTGCTAGAGAGTTTTTTTTTTTTCTTGGCAGAGTGCATGTGATCAGCATAGGGTCGATCAGCACTCTCCAGACAGAGGGCCAGGGGTCCTGCAGTCTAACAGGACAGTCAGAGGAGAATGAAAACTCCTCCTACAAGCTTTAACTAGACACTGATAAAAGTCTTACAAGACTGCTATAACTGCTGAAGAGAAAGGGTATTTAGCAGTATATATTTATTAAAACTGTTGCAGTTCCATGTTCTGTGTATTTTGGAAAACCAGATATAGTTTTAGCACCCTTGTCCTAAGCAGGGTTGCTAGCAAATTTAGTTGTGCTAGGTGGTAACTAGCCTGGCTAATTTGTTGTCTTGATCCACTGATTTCTGTCCTAAGCCTAAGTCTGGTGTGCTGTCTCTCTCTTCTATCAATAGGTGGCACTGCTGCCTTTGGCATTAGGATTATAGATTACAGTGAATTCAGATTCTGAGTAAATATGTTGTCTCGGCCAATCAGGAGGAGTTTTCTTCTGCCCCTGAGCATGTTGGGATAGTCTATTTATTCAGAAGGAGTCAGGTGATCGAGGCTCTTTCCAACCCGGGCTTCAGCCTGGGGGAATGTATGTGGAGCAGCAGCAGAGGGTTGGGCCTGAAGCCTGAGGCCTAACCACGTGTGAGGAAGCTCAGCCCAAGGGGAGCCTGTCGGTGCCTGAGGTAAAGGAGAAGCAGTTGCCACAAAGGCATGACAGCTCCTGTTACCGGAGGCAAGTGCAGAAAGGATGGAGTTCTGAAGGAGTACCAGAGCAGACGCTTAACTAGCCGGGGACGGTGAAGTAAGTGGGAAAGCTTCAGTAGAGACTCATCCAGGAATACAGCTATAAGTAAAGCTTGAAGATAAGTACAGCGGGTAACTGTAAGTAAAGCTTGAAGATAAGTACAGCGGGTAGCTGTAAGTAAAGCTTGAAGGTAAGTACAGCGGGTAGCTGTAAGTAAAGCTTGAATATAAGTACAGCTGGTAGCTGTAAGTAAAGCTTGAAGATAAGTACAGCTGGTTAGCTGTGAGTCAAGCCAGAGGGTTCCAGTGGGTAGCTGTGAGTCCAGGAACCAGTGGGTAGCGTGGGTGCAGCTTGAAGAATACAGCGGGTAGCTGTGAGAAGAGCTTAGGGGATCCAGCAGGTAGCTGGGAGTCCAAGAATTCTAGTGAGAGACTGTGAGCTAAGCCTGAAGACTACAGCGGTTGGCTGTGAGTGAAGCTTGAGAAATCCAGCGGGTTCGTTAGCTGGGAAAAGCGTGAAGATCTATAGTGGGATACTGTGAACCACAACAAGAAATAGACACCTCCCCTGCAAGTACAGGGGGTGCAAGCATAGAGCGATTTAAAGGGATGTCTGTGGTGCAGTGAGCAGTAAAAAGTGATTTAGAGAGAATTTTGTATAGAAAAATAGAAAAATTATTTATTTCTTAACATCAAGTTAAAATTCAGAATTACATATACGATACAAGGTTACTGAACCAAGACAGTGGATTTTATGGAGTATGCTGACGTTTCGCAGTATTCCTCTGCTTCTTCAAAGCGACTCCATGTCACCTGGTTCAAATGAAATACAATCCATTATTATATTGTTACATACAATACCTCTCATGTTCTCATGACATATATATCATGCCCAAAAGCGATAATAAAAACTGCTCACCAATAATTACATTGCCATCATTTCACTCTCCATGTCAGCAGAATCATAAGAGCACCCAGGGAGGAGCATACAGCCTCAGTGCCAGATCTGAGAGCCCCTTCACTGATGGACACTGGACCGGGACAATATCCCACAAGATAGGGCAGTCACCCAGCAAAGCCGGCAACCTGCGTAGTCTGGCTTGGCCCACAAGAACGCCACTCTGCCGGTGCACCACAAGACCCTGTGGTTTACAGGGCTCTAAAAGGAAGCCAAATAGTGTATCATCAATAGACAGTTTTTCCAGTGATCAACACAGACAAGGGCATCGGCCACAAGGCCTGCCACGGCCTTTGTGAGCGATGAGGCAGAGATAAAGGATATCTCTCACAGATTGTTTAAGCATTATTACCTTTCATGTGCGTCCTCTGTGTACACAAGTCCTCTGGGGGTTTCCTCATGGGATGATGGCGGCTGTATGCGCCAGCCGACGTTTAGTACACAGTCCCACCGGAAGTGACTGAGCCGGGACGCCCCCTGACGTTACATCTGGTCCGGGCGCCATAATGTGGCCGCCAATATGAGCCAGCCATCCACCCCCCTGCCAGGAAGCGGGCAGAACAGACGCGCGTCGGCCACCCAAACGGACGGGAGGGTGGGGAGGAAAAGAAAAATATCCTCCCCACACTCCCGGGTGCCCGAGCGTCCATCCAATAAAGCAACCCCCAGAGGGATCAGAGACCCCCCACCAGACAAGGAGAGCGAATTACAATTCAACAGAAAGTCAAAATATCACAATATATCAAAGGCTCAAATGAGTAAAGAGAGGGAACATTTTGGCATAATAGGGTATCACTCATATTATCAACCAGCACCATCTAGTGTTTAGACATTCCTACGCATATTTAAGGCTCCAAATATATACCCAAACTCCTAATTCACAAGAAGGATTTAAATGAAAGTGAAGTGTTCAAACCAGGGGGCTCGGTCGCCCTCTGGTTATAGATCCATTTAGCTTCAAGTTTTAGTATCTGTTTGTCCACATCACCCCATCGTGGGTTTGGGGGGACGTGGGCCAAACCGCAGAAGGAAATCACCATAGGATCATAGCTATGATACAGGCCAACATGCATACCAATGGGGTGTACAATAAGCCAGCATCAATACAGTATAAATGGTCCTCAATACGTTTGGTTAAGTTCTTTGCGTTTTGCCAACATAAAAGACACCGCATATGCAATTGCCCATGTATACCACCCCCTCCGTTAGGCAAGTGGCCCGTATGTGTGGCCTGAGGGTGTCTCCCCTGGGTAGGGGATAAGAGGACCCCTCATTAATCCAGGGGCAGCACTCACAGTTGCCACATTTATATGTTCCACAGTCACCATCTACTCCCCCCGTAACATGGGGGGGGTAGTGGCTGTGTATAAGTCAATCCCTCAGAGAGGGTGCTCTTCTGTAAACTATCTCGGGGTGATTGGATACATATTTCCCTATAACAGCATCCTCCATTAGGAAGTGCCAATTATGGGATAATATCTCTCTCAATTGGTCATGTTGGTTTGTGAAGGTAGTGATTAGTTTGGTAGTGCTTGGTTTCAAATCCCTGCGGGGCCTAAACACTAAGTCCACTCTATCCTTTATTATCACCTTTTGGTAGGCCTTCTTAAGGACCTTTTTGCAATACCCGCGTTTCCGTAGATGTTGATAAAGTGCCCACGCCTCGTGTTCAAAGTCCTCATCCCTTGCGCAATTATGGCACAGCCTGAGGTACTGGCTGTACGGTATGCTGCGCAGCAATGGGCAAGGGTGAGAACTCAGATAATGTAGGATAGTATTCCCTGCGGTATCCTTCCTGTATAGAGCAGGGAGAATAGATCCATCTGTATCTAATGTCAGACTCAATTCCAGGAATGAGATAGTAGATGTACTATGAAACATAGTAAAATGGAGGTTGTACCTGTTAGACGAAATGAAGGACACAAAGTCCTCCAGTTCCTCCACTGTTCCGATCCAAATCATCAAGATATTGTCAATGTACGCAGCCTCATCAGAAAATGAAGATCTTTCCCACCCCCCCACCCCAGGTACAGGTTGGCGCATGATGGGGCACAACACGTCCCCATCGCCACCCCCTGCACCTGGAGGTAGGTCGATCCACTAAATAAAAAGATATTAGATGTAAGGATGTGGTCGAACAATCTTAATGTGAATTCCACCAAGGGCCAGCTGTCTTGGTCCTGTTCCTTGAGAAAGGTAGACACCACTGTGATTTCCTTCTCATGGGGAATACTCGAATATAAGGCTTCGACATCAATCGCAACAGGTCTTGCTCCCAACGATACTATCATTCCCTCTAATATTTTAAATACATCAGGGGTATATTTAAGATATGAGGGTAGCCTAGTGGCATGGGATCTTAACATATGATCAGCATACTGACTGGCTTTTTCTGTGTGGCTGCCAATCCTTGAGACGATGGAATGGCCCAGTGGATTAATGAGACGCTTGTGCAACTTGGGTAGTGCATAGAACATCGCAGTAACCGGATGTTCAACCTGAAGATATTCATACGTATCCTTATCAATGAGGCAATTGTGATAAGCCTCCATTAGAAATGACTGGAAATGAGTCCAACATGACATTAGGTATTCGGGTGGCACCACCCCATACCATCCTGAACCCTCTATACAAGTCCTCGTCCTTTGTACCTCCTGTACATTTATCTTTATCAAAGATGTACTTATAGGTCAGGTTCCTCGCAAAGATGTGAAGATCTTTGACCCATTCAAATTTTTCGGTTTTAGCATTGGGGCAAAAGCTGAGGCCTAAGCAAAGAACCTCAGCTTCGTCCACCGTTAATTGGTATGATGAAAGATTTATTACATCAAGTATGGAGGTATCTATTTTTGTTTCATCACGAATGGATCCATTTTGCCCATCCGTAGTGGTCCCATTGGAGTCAATAGGACCACTGGTGGGCCTAAAGGGGATGTTTCTCCCTGATCTTTCATCACTTTACACCGGGCTCCTAGTTCTCTGGGTTCCCCTGAGCCTGAATTCCCAGGATACTAGTGAAACATCAGGATCAGACTAGTATGTGAGCGAATCATGGCTAAACCCCCGTCGGGATGCCCCAGCCCTCCTACCATCGCGGTTATTCTGCCATTTATAAGCATAGCCCCCTAAGAAGGCCATTTGGTCCTTGTGGAACTTAAAGAGGAAGAAAACCGTGATGGGGTTTACTTCCTTTATGTTACCCTGGAATGTAAAAGCATAATGGGCTACTTCGCATCGCATATTAGCCGATTATGTGCCACTTACCTGCATTGGAAGCCAGTGTTGTCCAGCAATGTCCCTGCTCCAGGCTGCATCCATCTTCTGCCCCTCTTCCTTCCGGGGCCGCGATCTCCGGCTCTGTGACTGACCGTCACTCCTGCGCATGCACGTGTGAGCCGCCAGTCATGGCACAATCTCAGTGAAGGAATGGCACGGAGGCTGTTTCTTCACTGCGCATGTACCCGGGGATGTAGGGACATCGCAGTACACTGCATATCTCCTAAACCATGCAGGTTTGGGAGATATGCAGGGCACCTACAGGTAAGCCTTATTATAGGCTTACCTGTAGGTTAAAGTGGTTGTCACGGGTTGACAACCACTTTAAGGTCCTTTTTATGGACCAAATCCCTATTGTAGTTTTCTAGGAATGATATTAATTCCTGTTCTTCTGTAGTAAATTCAATATTTTAGGGTAATTTGGTTCCTTCTATTCTCAGTGTTTCAATTTCCTTTTCCAGGGTGGTTAAATCCTTATTGTATTTTTTCTTTTAGGATTTCCATCATTTTTGCTTACTAATCAGTAGGAATTAGAGATAGTAACATAGGTGCTAGTGATGGATTCTATGAAACATACCCCTCCGCCCTACACTTTACAATAACACCCTCTTCCCATCATGTATCTCACATATGTTGAATCAGTGTATATATCATTCCACTTGGACAGTTTCAGCATATATATACTGGTTCTAGCAAAACAAGAAGGGATTAAACCCTATACATAAATATATAGCATATTCTAGAAATTGAACCAGACTTGCACTCTCGCACATCCACCTCCCAGATAATAGTGAAGGGGCTCTCGGATCTGGCACTGGGGATTTATGCTCCCCCCTGGGTGGTCTTATAATTCCCCTGACATGGAGAGTGAAATGATGGCAATGTAATTATTGGTGAGCAGTTTTTATTATTATCTCTTTTGGGCATGATATATATGTCATGAGAACATGAGATGGTATTGTATGTAACAATATAATAATGGATTGTATTTCATTAGAACCAGGTGACATGGAGTCTCTTTGAAGAAGCAGAGGAATACTGAGAGATGTCAGCATACTCCATAAAATCCACTGTCTTGGTTCAGTAACCTTGTATCATATATGTAATTCTGAATTTTAACTTGATGTTAAGAAATAAATAATTTTTCTATTTTTATATACAAAAATTCTCTCTGAATCACTTCTTACTGCTCACTGCACCACAGACATCCCTTTTAAATCCCTCTATGCTTGCGCCCCCTATACTTGTAGGGGAGGTGTCTATTTCTTGTTGTGGTTCTATTTATCTGAAAGGTGGATGTGCGAGGGTGCAAGTAAAATCTGGTTCAATTTCTAGAAGTGGAATACTGTGAAAGAAATGTTACTATAGGAGACAGCAGTTGTTACAAAAATACAGATTGCTGCATTCAGCTTAAAGGCCCTTTTTCTGTATAGCTGTCTGTCTAGTTCTATTTTTGTCTGCGGAATCTGCCAATTTGCTATTGCATTTGCCTAAGGGTGTCCTGTGCCCCAACCCTCTCTCCCCTGTTCCTGTTAAGAGAAATAAAACTCTCTTTGCTCATTTTAAAAAAGTGACTGGCGCCCATCATTCCATCTTGCACTACACCCACCATGCCTAGTAACCTGCACCCTGAGGAGGAATGTCAGCTCTCCTTGACTCTGGAGGTTACCACCAGGCCTCTGTAGGTCAGTCAGGCTGCTACATAGTGAATGCAGGGTCCTGGGTTTAGTATCACTTTGGTTTTCTTCACAGGGAGATTTCCCTTTCTTCCTGTCCTGAAGACACAACAGCAGGGGGAAGGAAATCATTCCAAAGTGAATCCTGTATGATTCAGTTGTCGCTAAGACAGATGTCCCCACTTAAAGATTTCTCCTCCATTCCTGTTCTGGTGACAACTTAAAGTGTCACTAAACCGACATCATAAAAAAACATCAATAAATGGTGTATTACATGGCGTTCATACTCACTCAGTCACTATGGGATTTTCTGTATTCTGCAATAACCTGGTTGATCTTGCTGCTCTCTATCTCCACCTTCTGTCTATGTCCCCAATTCAGCTAGGGATTTTGCAGCTGTGGTGGCAACTCTGCACATGCTCAGTTTTCAGTGAGTTTCTATGTTAAGCATTTCCTCCTTATAACATCAGAGCAGCCCATGGGACTATAGAGTCACACATGTGGGCGTATACACAGTGGTAAATGACAGCCCACTCCCTCCCTCCTCCTCCATGCACACTAACCAGCTAAACACAGTGGGGGTGGGATATAACAGATAGATTAATGGTAGCTTCACCTCCCTCTTCTTCTAAGACACAGGCTGGAAGGGTGTGACACCATGTTATTGCCAAAAAATAATAAAGATTTGATTTCACATATACGGTATCTCACAAAAGTGAGTACATCCCTCACATTTTTGTAAATATTTTATTATACCTTTTCATGTGACAATACTGAAGAAATGACACTTTGCTACAATGTAAAGTAGTGAGTGTACAGCTTGTATAATAGTGTAAATTTGCTGTCCCCTCAAAATAACTCAACACACAGCCATTAATGTCTAAACTGCTGGCAACAAAAGTGAGTATGCCTCTAAGTGAAAACGTCCAAATTGGGCCCAATTAGCCATTTTCTCTCCCCGGGTCTCAGGTGTGAATGGGGAGCAGGCGTGTTAAATTTGGTGTTATCGCTCTCACTCTCTCATACTGGTCACTGGAAGTTCAACATGGCACCTCATGGCAAAGAACTCTCTGAGGATCTGAAAAAAAGAATTGTTGCTCTACATAATGATGGCCTAGGCTATAAAAAGATTGTCAAGGCCCTGATACTGAGCTGCAGCACAGTGGCCAAGACCATACAGCGGTTTAACAGGTCAGGTTCCCCTCAGAACAGGCCTCGCCATGGTGGACCAAAGGAGTTGAGAGCACTTACTCAAAGTCATATCCAGAGGTTGTCTTTAGGAAATAGATGTATGAGTGCTGCCGGCATTGCTGCAAAGGTTGAAGGGGTGGGGGGTCAGTCTATCAGTGCTCAGACCATGTGCCGCACACTGCATCATATTGGTCTGCATGGCTGCCGTCCCAGAAACAGTTTGCTGAAGACAAGCAGACATGGGAGTGTCATGGTCTGGGGCTGCATGAGTGTTGCCGGCACTGGAGAGCTACAGTTCATTGAGAGAACCATGAATGCCAACATGTACTGTGACATACTGAAGCCGTGCATGATCCCCTCCCTTCAGACACTGGGCCGCAGGGCAGTATTCCAACATGCTAACGACCCCAAACACACCTCCAAGACGCCCACTGCCTTGCTAAAGAAGCTGAGGAGATAGGTGATGGACTGGCCAAGCATGTCTCCAGACCTAAACCCTATTGGGCATCCCCGGGGCATCCTCAAACGGAAGGTGGAGGAGCACAAGGTCTCCAACATTCACCAGCTCCGTGATGTCGTCATGGAGGAGTGGAAGAGGACTCCAGTTGCAACCTGTGAAGCTCTGGTGAACTCCATGCCCAAGTGGGTTAAGGTACTGCAGGAAAATAATGGTGGCCACACAAAATATTGAAACTTTGCACCCAATTTGGACATTTTCACTTAGGGGTGTACTCACTTTTGTTGCCAGTGGTTTAGATAGTAATGGCTGTGTGTCACTGTTATACAAGCTGTACACTCACTACTTTACATTGTAGCAAAGTGTCATTTCTTCAGTGTTGTCACATGAAAAGATATAATAAATTATTTACAAAAATGTGAGGGGGTGTACTCACTTTTGTGAGATACTGTACGTAAATGGCATTCAAATCACACATGTGAGGTATCACTGCGTGCGTTAGAGCGACAGCAATAATTCTAGTCCAAGACCTCCTTTGTAACTCTAAGGCATGGTTTCTCAACCAGGGTTCCACAGAACCCTAGGGTTCCTCCAGGGGTTCCTTAAGGGTTTCACGGAGCTGGTGGATGTTAGAGACCTTGCGCTCTTCCACCTTCAATTTTAGGATGCCCCACAGATGCTCAATAGGGTTTATGTCTGGAGACATGCTTGGCCAGTCCATCGCCTTTACCCTCAGCTTCTTTAGCAAAGCAGTGGTCATCTTGAGGGTGTGTTTGGGGTTGTTATCATGTTGGAATATTGCCCTACGGCCCAGTCTCTGAAGGGAGGGGATCATACTTCAGTATGTCACAGTACATGTTAGCATTCATGGTTCCCTCAATGAACTGTAGCTCCCCAGTGCCGGCAGCACTCATGCAGCCCCAGACCATGACACTCCCACCGCCATGCTTGGCTGTAGGCAAGACACACTTGTCTTTGTACTCCTCACCTGGTTGCCACCACACACACTTGACACCATCTGAACCAAATAAGTTTATCTTGGTCTCATCAGACCACAGGACATGGTTCCAGCAATCCATGTCCTTAGTCTGCTTGTCTTCAGCAAACTGTTTGCGGACTTTCTTGTGCATCATTTTTAGAAGAGGTTTCCTTCTGGGACTACAACCATGCAGACCAATTTGATGCAGTGTGCGGCGTATGGTCTGAGCACTGACAGGCTGACCCCTTTAACCCCTGCAGCAATGCTGGCAACACTCATACGTCTATTTCCCAAAGACAACCTCTGGATATGACGCTGAGCACGTGCACTCAACTTCTTTGGTCGACCATGGCGAGGCCTGTTCTGAGTGGAACCTGTCTGGTTAAACCGCTGTATGGTCTTGGCCACCGTGCTGCAGCTCAGTTTCAGGGTCTTGGCAATCTTCTTATAGCCTAGGCCATATTTATGTAGAGCAACAATTCTTTTTTTCAGATCCCCAGAAAGTTCTTTGCCATGAGGTGCCATGGCAAACTTCCAGTGACCAGTATGAGAGAGTGAGAGCAATAACACCAAATTTAACACGCCTGCTCACCATTAACACATGGGACCTTGCAACACTAACGAGTCACATGACACTAACTGGGCTCAATGTGGACATTTTCATTTAGGGGTGTACTCACTTTTGTTGCCAGCGGCTTAGACATTAATGGCTGTGTGTTGAGTTATTTTGAATGGACAGCAAATTTACACTGTTATACAAGCTGTACACTCACTACTTTACATATAATAAAATATTTACAAAAATGTGAGGGGTGTACTCACTTTTGTGAGATACTGTATGTGGGCACGACTTACGTATGCGTTCGCTTCTGTGCGCGAGCATGCGAGGACAGGGGCGCTTTAAATTTTTTTTTGTTCTTTATTTTACTTATTTTTTTACACTTTCTCTTTAAATTTTTTTTTTCAATCACTTTTATTTCTATTACAAAGAATGTAAACATTCCTTGTAATAGGATTAGTGCATGACAGGTCCTCTTTCTGGAGAGATGTGGGTTCTTTAAGACCCCACATCTCTCCTTCAGGCTGGAAAGGCTGAGATTAAAAAAAAAAAGAACTCTCTCTGCCTTTCCAGCCGTATACACGGCATTGTTTACTTTTGCCGGGCCTGACGTCACGTCATAATGAGGATCATAGAGATGACTGGGGACCATCTGTTCACCAGAAATCTCTCAGATCAACTTCCAGCAGCAACGGATTCATTCTCTGGCTTGCCAATCGTACGGGTGAGCCCGGAGAAGCACCGGAGGGCGGTGGGAGGGGGGACATCCCCTCCCGCCCCCTGCAAGAACAATCAAGCGGCTTGACTGCCACTATGATCATTCCTATGGTGCAGAAAATCGCTGGCTGGAAAGGATGATATCTGAATGATGCCTGTAGCTGCAGGCATCATTCAGATATCCCCTCTCAAAGTCCAGGATGTCATATGATGTACCTTGGGCAGGAAGTGGTTAACAGAAGTCAATGCAAGTCATATTGAAGTCGCTCCAAGAGTAGTGCAGGAACCTTTTTCTGAGTCAAAGCGACTGGAGTCCCACCAATTAAAGTGGTTCCATTGCCGTTAATGGGGCGCGACATGCCATGCAACTTTGAACTTTCAAGTCACATGACAATTCGCGGCAGTGTGAGCCAGGGCTAATTGTACAAACCTTTAGCTCTACCAACCACTTATGTAATGTGAGGACCTGCCTAGGAAAACTTGTGACCAGAAGTCAGATACTCTCCCTGGGAGGAATTGAAACCAGAGCCCTGGGCCCCCTTCACACAGGCTGTCCAATCAGATCCACCTGTCAGTTTTTCAGACAGACCTGATTGGATGTTCCAGTCTCTGCTATGGTGCGGCGGATGTTAGCGGACACATGTCCGCTGACACCTGCTGCCATCCAATCCGATCCTGTATGCCAAAAACAGCCGGATGGTGGTCCTATTCCCCATCTGTCTGGAGCATTGGATGGTATCAGATGAAAACAGGCGGTCCGTTTCCATCTAATTGCCCAATAGAGGAGCGCGGGACTGTGGGAACTGTCATCCGCCTGCTCAGCGAGGATCAGCGGAGAGATCACCCACTGAGCAAGTGGATTCTGCTTAGCGGAGGTGCCCATGTGAAAGGAGTGTTGCTCTACAGCACTAATAACTTGGCTATCACAAAGCAGCTAATGTGTGGCCAATAAACAGGATCCTTTTCAGGAGAGAAACACCTGGTAATAGGGCCAGGAGTTGCTCTGATGGCACAGGAACAGTAAGAGCTGGTTCACACCACAAAAACGCACTCCAGATCTGTTCCGGATGCGTTCCTGCATGCACATTCTTAATGCGTTTTTGGCACATTCTAGTACATTTTTGATGCATTACCGGATTCATTCCAGATGCTTTTTTTCTTCTTTTTTTTTTTTTTTACTGTACTGGGGTCTGGTGTGTTTGTTATGCGTTTTTGATGCGTTCCAGTGCATTCCTGTGTGTTTTTGATATGTTTTACTGCATTCCAGTACAGTCCAGTGCAGAAAAAATGCAGCATGTTCTACTTTTTTTGTCTGGAACTGGAAAGCCCAGGTACTGATTGCACTGGTGTGAACTATGCCATTGGAAACCATATAACCTACTTTCCATGTGTATTTTGATGCAGGAAAATAACCGACACTGGACTGCATGTGGTGTGAACTCTCCCTAAAAGAATGTTGCAGGCAGTTGTGAAGATCCAGAGGTCAGGCAGGTCAGGCGTTGGACAGAAGAAAAGCCAGGGGTCAGGGGAGGCAACAAGGAGTATGAGGGGTGAGGAATAGGCCACATGGCACCAACAATAGCAAGTAAAATTTCGCTTGGAATTGGGTGACAAATGAGAAAATTAGAACGCATGGCAACTCATTACATGTTGGTGCAGTATCATTGATTCCAAAGGGCACCTTGCCCAGACGTGCACTACAGCGCAGTGCAACGTGCAGCTAAATATTAGCACCATTTTTTTGGGCAATCGCAGCCCAATTGCATTATTAAATACATTTTTTAAATGGCAGCAGTGTAAATACCCCTATCTGACCTGATTCTGATCATCCTTTTGCAATGCCTGTACATCAGGGCTGGAGTGTGAAAGAAAGAAGCAGTACAAGAAAGCAATCAGCTCATGATGTACAAGGCAGAAAGGAGCAGAGTGACAGAGAGATGCTAGGGTGCAGTAAGAGGCTAGGGTGGTTTCAGAATGACCTGGACTCAGAGGAAGTGGGTTGAATGATGATGGCCATCAGAATGAGGACATCTTGTAGCAAAAAAAAGTACTGCTGGGAAATCTTTGGATTGAAGCTGAACATTTCAGCAAAAGCTGGTTTTGTTAGTTTATCTTTTAATGGGACATTCAATTGTATCTTATTGTTGGCTAGATTTATACTTTAAAGTGCATTTCCAGACAAAACTAAACGTGCAGAATGAAAAATATTTTTCTTGTTTCGATTCATTATTTACATCAATTTGTTTAGTTAAATTTGTTTAATTCGTTTTTTTGAATTTATTTAGTTTATTTCCATTCAAAATCGAATTTATTCTATTTGAAATTCGAATTTTGAAAGATGGTTATATTTTTTCTATTCCACATTATTCTATTTTTTTTTTCTATTCTAGTCTTTATTTTCTATTTGATGCTGTGCTTTTCTAGTATATTCTATTCTTTTCTATTCTATTCAAATTAAAATTTATTCTGTTAGAAATTCACATTTTGGAAAATGGTTATATCCTTTCTATTCTATTATATTTTTTCTGTTCTATTCTTTTCTATTTAATATTTTTCTTTCCTATTCTAGTCAATCCTATTCTTTTATGTTCTATTCGTTTCTATTCTATTTGAATTTGAATTTATTTTATACATTTTGGGAAATGGTTATATTCTTTTATTTTTTATTCTATTCTTTTCTATTCTATTTGAATTCTAATTTATTCTATTTGAAATTTGAATTTCAGAAGATGGTTATATTCTTTCTATTTTATTCTATTCTATTCCATTGTGCTCTATTCTATTTTATTCTGTTCTTTTCTTTTCTATTCTATTTTATTTTGTTCTTTTATTTTCTTTTCTATTTTGTTCTGTTTTAGTCTATTCTTTTATTTTCTACTCTATCTGTTTATTTTCTATTCTACTCTATTCTCCTCAGAAATTTGGAAATGATTTGAATTTGATTAGAAAACTATTCAAATTCAATTTGAGAACTAGTCGAATTCAAATTTTGCGTGAAATTTTGATTCATTATTTCGGATTCATTACTATTGTATTTAAAAAATAACAAAGAATTTTCCCGAATTTCAATTCGGAACGAAACAAATGGCACATGTCTAGACAAACTATGTTTTTACTTTTTCAGTTTAGGATAAATTCAATGGAAACACATCAGTTTTGTTTTTTTAGACATTGCTCATTGTGTAATTTTCCCTTTACTTTTTATCTGTCTTATATTAGCCTCCTGTGATCCACTGCACAGTAACACTCTGGACTGGAAAATGGAGATGGCCGCACTAGGAGTCAATCAATGTTGCCCATCCCACACTAAGATGTTCCTGAGAAAGATCTCATCAGTGATCTGCTGCTCCTGTATTGCCCAACCACAAGCTTGGGTGGGTCGCAGGCCAGGCTGTTCAACTGTAATGCTGTCTGCAGAAAGGTCAAAATGATTACAGTACCTGGCAGCACTATCTTTCGAGGGGTGCCTGGATCACAAGACTAGCTGGACAGAGTAACAAATCCTTTGGCAGGTATAAAGGGTTCACAAAGAACACTATGTCTCTATTTCAGCTGTATCTACCAATATGCCTGGAGTTCAGTATTAAAGAATAAAAGGATAAGTTCACCTTTGATAACAAGTTACACCCATACTCAGGGTGTCACATGTAACACGTTCCCAAAGAGCACCTGCTTGCGCCCCTCCAATCCCCCGCCGTGACTGCATACGGGGATCTTCTCCCTGCACCTGCTGTCACAAAGTAAATAGAGCGTGGCCATGCGGGGCTCTGCCCACATAGCCTTGTCAGTCATTCACAGCAATCTGTGAATGAACGAACTACAACTACAGTCCTCCACCGTGGCAGACAGATTGATGTTCTCAATGAACTGTGAGGGTGCTGGTGAGTGTTCTTGTAGTTCATTGATCTTACTGCTCTCCAGTAACTGTCTGCCTGTATGCTGTATGGGAGGTACGGGCAGGGTCGCCGGGGGGGGGGGCCCATACATATGTAGGGAACCCAGACATCAGGAGGGGCCCGGGACCAGGGCAGTCTTAACGCACGAGCCCTGCCCCAGGTGCATTGTGGCCCCTGAAGTTTCTGTCATTCTGTGAAAAGTCTGTGAACATGAGGGAGCTGTCAGTAATAATGCAGCTCAAATTGCACACTGAAAGGGGTCCACTCCCCACACTGCCTGCATAATACATACCAGCGGGGCTAAGCAGGATAAAATACAGGTCAGAAGTTGCAGGGGCATGGGTGTTATCTCTCTCGCCCTCAACTGAGAAGCATGAGAGCTGCATGCAGGAGTCCTGGATGCCTTTGCTCTTCAGATGATCAGGGTGAGCTTGACACTTTACTCCTGGATGCCCTTTCCAGGTCACAGAGCTCTGCATTCCTAAAACGTTAACTAATGGAATGCTCCCGTGGGCTAAGATCAGCAGAGGTACACAGACAGTGCCTGAACATATGTGCATAAAGGTTTGTATTTACTTGTTACATAGAGGTAGAGATACACTAAAGTGCTCCTCTTACCTACTGTGGGGTAGTTTACTAGGTCCAGGAGGGAGAGGGGACAGCCTAGCGCAGTGAACGCCTACATTGAACAGTAAAGTTTGGACAGCGGCAAGGAGAAGAGAGCTGGAGGAGGTACATTCTCTGCTGTACTCTGCCCCCTCCAGCTCCCTCCTTTTGTCAGAACAGTTCTGTAATATACATTACTGCACCCTGTACTGTGTACTCCTGAAGGGGGGGGGGGGGGGGGGGGGGGGGGGGGGGGGGGGGGGGGGGGGGGGGGGGGGGGGGGGGGGGGGGGGGGG
>BLSH010316379.1:53438-73138 GCA_018402905.1 Glandirana rugosa | reverse complement strand
TATCATGTTTCTTTGTAGTTTAAGATTACAATATGTTTAATTTCAATGTATGTGCACGAGAAGGTTTGGTTTTTTTTTTTTTATGATTAGTGATTGATACAACAAGAGAAAATTTAGATTTCACCATGATTTGGGTGTTGTCATTTTAGTCAGACTTATACGTCATTTCGTACGAACAATATGGGTGACACCTTGGATTCCCCAATTAGGAGACACAACACATTTTTCCGACAAACTAGGACAGAAGAGACTAGGAAGGGAAGAAAATGACAGGGGTTAGGTAGAGGACTATCGTGTCTCGGTAACCCCGTAAGACGTGTACGAGTAAAACGTCGGAATTGGTCACGAGCCGGCCCGTGACTATCTTCAGTGTTCTGTCGATATATGATACCGAACCCGAACGATTTTTGAAATGTCCGGGTCCGGGTCCGTGCCACGGACACCCGAAAGTTCGGTACGGACCCGAACGTTACAGTCCGGGTTCGCTCAACACTAGTATATAGCTGTCTTGTGACTTCTATCAGTGCCCGGCCGAGCACTGGTTAAGGCTGCAAAATGAGCATGTGCAGAATGCCCCAATGGCTCTGTGCTATCAGGAGATGGATTGGGGACAGTAAAAGAAGGGAAGGATCAGAGAAGACAGGATCAAACAGCCTTTTTACACAACACAGAGGATTAACCCCTTAGGTTCCACAGTGGGTATAACAAGCATGCTTTACTGCATATTCAGACTGATTTTACTGTTGTGGGTTTAGTACCACTTTAGATTTAAAAGAGAACAACATAGTTAGTGATTAGTATTTTTTTTTTTTTGGTTTGGAAGAGCACGTGTATGTAACTTTAATTTGTATAACATTAGAATTTGATGTTTCTTTG
Source organism: Glandirana rugosa (assembly GCA_018402905.1). Lineage (NCBI taxonomy): Eukaryota > Metazoa > Chordata > Amphibia > Anura > Ranidae > Glandirana > Glandirana rugosa. The sequence goes on along the minus strand of BLSH010316379.1, from coordinate 72,262 downwards.
TACTATTTTTTTTTCATCTTTTACTTTAAAAAATGGTTATTGGACTAAAAATATGTGAAGTCTCATGAAGGGTTGCATTTGCTTTCTAGACGTGATGGAATTGGGTTGATATCATCAAAAAACTTTTTTTATTTTAAACAAGCAAGCTACAATCAACATGGAAAATACTCCCCTCAAGGCACAACAAGCCTCATCAAAGCCCTTAATAACTGTGTGACTCCATCTGCTTTGACAATCAGCCTGTGTGTCCAGCTAGCTGTCATTGTCACTGCCACAACACATAGATGGCGGGAGATAAAAGTCACTGTATCAGAAGATCATGCAATTTAAATTGTGCCTTTCAATAACTTTACGGCTTCATACAAACAGGACTTTAAAAAAACGTCCAAAAAACGTCAGTAGCTTATCAGTGTTTTTTTCAGCTTTTACCAGCGTTATATTACCGCCGTTTTTTTTTTCTTGCATTTTTAACCACTTCCCGACCACCGTATGCACGGCCGGGAAGTGGCTTAGTTATCATGACTGGACGTCATATGACGTCCTCAGGATAACAAGCCGCCACGCGCATCACGGCGATTGGTGGTGTGGGAGGTCAGTCTGACCCCCCACAATGCCGATCTCGGTAAAGTGCTTCCATCCAAAGCACTTTACCATGTGATCAGCCATGACCAATCACGGCTGGTCACAGTGTAACACAGGAAAGCCGTTTATCGGCTTTCCTGTACTCAGGTCTGCAGACCTGAGGAGTGGAGAGCCGATTGGCTGCTCTCCTGAAAGGGAGGGTTTGTGCTGATGATTTATCAGCACAGCCCTCCCTCGGATCGCCACCCTAGACCACCAGGGAGCCTGCCCAGGGACCACCAGGGATGTGCCCACCCAGGACCACCAGGGAGCCGACCAAGGACCACCAGGGAGCCGATCTGGACCACCAGGGAGACCCCCCTAGACCACCAGGTAAGAGACATAGTGCCCAATGTGGATGGCACTCAGTGCCACCTTCAGATGCCACCCTAGACCACCAGGGAATGAGCCCCTATCAGTATATATGCCCACCAGTGCCCCTATCAATGCATACCAGTGCCACATATCAGTGCCCACCATTGCCATCTACCAGTGCCCACCTATCAGTGCCCATCAGTGCCACCTATCAGTGCCCAGTGCCGCCTATGAGTGCCAATCAGTGCTGTCTATGAGTGCCCATCAGTGCCACTTAGCAGTGTCCATCAGTGCTGTATATCAGTGCCACCTATCAGCACCCGTCAGTGCTGCTTATCAGTGCCGCCTAACAGTGCTCATCATTGCTGCATATAAGTGCCTCATCATCAGTGCCACCTCATCAGTGCCAATCAGTACTGCCACATCAGTGCCCGTCAGTGTAGCCTCATCAGTGCCCACCAGTGATGGAGAAAATTTACTTATTTACAAAGTTTTATGACAAAAATAGAGAATTTTTTTTTTTTCAAAATTTTCGGTCTTTTTTTATTTGTAGTGCAAAAAATAAAAACCGCAGGGGTGATCAAATACCCCCAAAAGAAAGCTCTATTTGTGGGAACAAAATGATAAAAAACCTGCTTGGGTGCAGCGTCGCACGACCGCGCAATTGTCATTCAAAGCGCAACAGAACTGAAAATTGGTCTGGTAGTAAAGTGTTCTAACTGCATAGTATTGAAGTAGTTAAAGGGCTAGTGGGGTTTTTTTTTTTTTGCGTTTTTGGGCGTTTTTGAGCGTTTGAACGTTTTTACAGCTGAAAAACGTCCAAAAGAACCCTCTGGTCTTGGGTTTTTTTACAGCTTAAAAAACAGTTGATAACAGCCTATGTGTGCATGAACACATAGGATAACATGACAGAGGGTTTATTGTCTGTAGAAAAAAACGTCTGCAGCTGAAAACAGCTTCTGTAAAAATGTCAAAAAACGTCCTGTGTGCATGAGGCCTACAAGTCAGTATGAAAAAATTCCTGACATGTCACAATATACAGCAACCGTATCATTTCTCAGAAAAGCTCCACTTTTTATTACTGAAAAGCTGTCCTTGAGCTCCACCCAGTTACTTTGCCAAGGCTGAGATGATGTGATCAGTCTGCTGCAGGCAGGAGGATTCATTTCCTCAGTCTCTTTTTCTCAAGTGATCAGACTGCAACATTGTAACTTTGCAGCCAGTCACAAAGTGATAGGTTGCAGCAGGGGACAAACGTTTGTTAAAAACACACCCAAGAACCGCACAGGCATTTGGATTTACACGACTGGCTCATCTCTGAGCCGGCATCTCAGTTCAGTTGTTGGTTACCTTTGAAGAGCTGTCCAGGTCTCATGCTGCAGTCTGTAGGAAGAAATAAGCCTGCTCCCTCGCAGTTAGATAATTGCAAACTTTACATAGAAGACATGGACACACATTGATAGGATTAGTCACAATTCTTTAACCGCTTGCCGACCAGCTGCTGTCATTATACTGTGGCAGGTTGGTACGGCTGCGCAAATCGCCGTAGGTGTATGTCGGGTACGTACACTGCCGCTGGAGGCGCGCACGCCCATTCGCTAGCATGGGAGCCAACCAGTGGGTCCGGCGGACTGCCGGCCACCCGCATCGCTCCAGAGAGAGGCAGAACGGAGATCTGCCAGTGTAAGCAAAGCAGATCCCCGTTCTGTCAGGGGAGTAGAGTGTAATTGTCTCTTCCTAGTGATAGGGAACAGCGATTTCTCTCCTCCTCCAGTCAGCCCAGCCCCCATACAGTTAGAAACACCTTCCAGGGAACACATTTAACCCCTTGATCGCCTCCTAGTGTTAACGCCTTCCCTGCCAGTGACATTCATACAGAAATCAGTACATTTTTATAGCACCTATCACTGTATAAATGTCACTGGTCCCTAAAAAGTGTCAAAAGTGTCCGACATGCAATGTCACAGTTCTGCTAAAAAACGCAGATCACCGCCATTACTAGTATAAAAATGAATAATAATAAAAATGCCATAAATCTATCCCCTATTTTGTACACGCGATAACTTGCGCAAACCAATCAATATACGCTAAATGGGATTTTTTTTTACCAAAAATATGTAGAAGAATATATATTGGCCTAAACTGAGGAAGGAATGGGTTTTTTTTTTAATTTTTTTGGCTATTTATTATAGCAAAAAGTAAAAAATATTGTTTTTTTTTTAAAGCTCTATTTGTGGGGAAAAAAAGACAATTTTTTTTTCGGTACAACGTCCCACGACTGTGCAATTGTCAGTTAAAGCAACGCAGTGCCGGCGACCTGCGATCGCTCTGTACAGAGGCAGAACGGGGATCTGCCAATGTAAACACGGCGAATCCCTCTTCTGACAGAGGACATGACAGAGATCTACTGATCCCAGTCATCGGGAACAGTGATCTCTGTCATGTTCCTGGCAGCCAATCCCCCCTACAGTTAGAGCACACCCAGGGAACTCAGTTAACCCCTTGAACGCCCCCTATTGTTAACTTGCCAGTGTCATTTTTACATTGCTCAGTGCATTTTTATAGCACTGATCAATGTAATAATGTCACTGGTCCCCAAAAGTGTCATTTGGGGTTAGAATTATCAGCCGCAATGTCGCAATCCCGCTAAAAATTGCAGATTGCCGCCATTACCAGTAAAAAACTAATAAATAAATAAAAGTCCATAACTCTATTGCGTATTTTGTAGACGCTATAACTTTTGCGCAAACCAATTAATATATGCCTATTGCAATTTTTTTTTAACAAAAATATGTAGAAAAAAAACATATTGGCCTAAACTGATGAATACATTTTGTTTTTTTTATATATATTTTTTGGATATGTATTATAACAAAAAGTAAAAATAAAAGTTTTTTTTTTCAAAATTGTCGGATGTCATGAAATACCACCAAAAGAAAGCTGTATTTGTGGGGAAAAAAAGGACGTCAATTTTGTTTGGGTACAGCGTTTGGGTACTGACCGCACAATTGTCAGTTAAAATGACGCAGTGCCGTATCATTAAGGGCCTGGTCATTAAGGGGGTAAATGCTTCTGGGCTGAAGTGGTTAATCACATTCATGTTTATCTGACAAAACTATACCAGATTCAGAATTGCTTACTAAACCTCAGTATGCATTATGTAACAGCACAGAGACAAGGCTGTTTATACAGAATAACAACATCTACTGAGCACATGGCATGGGAAACATCCACCTCCTCCTGGAGATCTTCTGCTTTTAATTCTGTGTACATAGTCTTGTTTACAGCCCTCCTGCCTGTCCTCGGCTCACGGGTGGTCCTAGAACCCGCTCCTGCTGCCGAAGCAGCATCTGCAACACAGACATGCGTTGTGATCATTAAAGAGATGCTCCAGGCAAATGAGCAATCGGTGAGCCGCTAATACTATTCAGAAAACACTGCAACTTTGCTAAAGTAAAAAAAAAAAAAGGCTGCTGAGTTCGTCATGAGTTTAATAGAATCCCCCAAAGCTAGAGTCAGCGGGGTTTTTACAGTGCTTCCAGCAGTGAATGTCACTTTCACACATCTTTGTTTGTTGTGACTGTTTGGGCTGATAATGGTAATATACTCAATGGGAAACCTTAGAATGTCTTATACAGTCAGGTCCATAAATATTGGGACATTGACACAATTCTAATCTTTTTGGCTCTATACGCCATCACAATGGATTTGAAATGAAACAAACAAGATGTGCTTTAGCTGCAGACTTTCAGCTTTAATTTGAGGGCATTTACATCCAAATCAGGTGAACGGTGTAGGAATTACAACAGTTTGTATATGTGCCTCCCACTTTTTAAGGGACCAAAAGTAATGGAACAGATTAACAATCATAAATCAAACTTTCACTTTTTAATACTTGGTTGCAAATCCTTTGCAGTCAATTACAGCCTGAAGTCTGGAATGCATAGACATCACCAGACGCTGGGTTTCATCCCTGGTGATGCTCTGCCAGGCCTCTACTGCAACTGTCTTTAGTTCCTGCTTGTTCTTGGGGCATTTTCCCTTCAGTTTTGTCTTCAGCAAGTGAAATGCATGCTCAATCGGATTCAGGTCAGGTGATTGACTTGGCCATTGCATAACATTCCACTTCTTTCCCTTAAAAAACTCTTTGGTTGCTTTCACAGTATGCTTCGGGTCATTGTCCATCTGCACTGTGAAACGCCGTCCAATGAGTTCTGAAGCATTTGGCTGAATATGAGCAGATAATATTGCCCGAAACACTTCAGAATTCATCCTGCTGCTTTTGTCAGCAGTCACATCATCAATAAATACAAGAGAACCAGTTCCATTGGCAGCCATACATGCCCACGCCATGACACTACCACCATCATGCTTCACTGATGAGGTGGTATGCTTTGGATCATGAGCAGTTGCTTTCCTTCTCCATACTCTTCTCTTCTCATCCCTCTGGTACAAGTTGATCTTGGTCTCATCTGTCCATAGGATATTATTCCAGACCTGTGAAGGCTTTTTTAGATGTTGTTTGGCAAACTCTAATCTGGCCTTCCTGTTTTTGAGGCTCACAAATGGTTTACATCTTGTGGTGAACCCTCTGTATTCACTCTGGTGAAGTCTTCTCTTGATTGTTGACTTTGACACACATACACCTACCTCCTGGAGAGTGTTCTTGTTTTCCGTGGTCTTCCAGGTCTTTTGGTGTTGCTGAGCTCACCGGTGCGTTCTTTATTTTTAAGGATCTTCCAAGCAGTCGATTTGGACACACCTAATGTTTTTGCTATCTCTCTGATGGGTTTGTTTTGTTTTTTCAGCCTAATGATGGCTTGCTTCACTGATAGTGACAGCTCTTTGGATCTCATATTGAGAGTTGACAGCAACAGATTCCAAATGCAAATAGCACACTTGAAATGAACTCTGGACCCTTTATCTGCTCCTTGTAAATGTGATAATGAGGGAATAACACACACCTGGCCATGGAACAGCTGAGCAGCCAATTGTCCCATTACTTTTGGTCCCTTAAAAAGTGCAAGGCACATATACAAACTGTTATAATTCCTACACCGTTCACCTGATTTGGATGTAAATACCCTCAAATTAAATCTGAAAGTCTGCAGTTAAAGAACATCTTGTTCGTTTAATTTCAAATCCATTGTGGTGGTGTATAGAGCCAGATTAGAATTGTGTCGATGTCCCAATATTTATGGACCAGACTGTATCATGGCTGCCCTATGGGATGTTGTTCTACCAAGTCAGTCCCAGGGATAATATTGTCATTCATGTTTGTTTTTAAATATGGGCTTAAAGTGAAACTATGAGTTAAATTAAAAATGATATATACACTATATTACCAAAAGTATTGGCATCCCAGTCTTAAAGCGGTTGTCTACCCAGTATAAAAAAAAAAAACCTGCAAGACAATAGCATAATGAGCTAGTATGCCGCATACTAGCTCATTTTGAAATACTCACCTTGAAACGAAGATCTGACCGGGCTACTCGGTCCCCTCTGAGGCAACGGACATCTTCCCTCGGATCTTGCTTCCGGGTACGTGGCTCCGGCGCTGTGACTGGCCGGAGTCGAAAGACGTCACTCCCGCACATGCACACGAGAGCCCGTCTTTCCGGCAAGGTCCGGCGCTATGCACCGGGCCTTTGCCAGGACATCACGGCGCATGCAGCTGCTTGGAGGGGGAATATCTCCTAAACCTTACAGGTTTAGGAGATATTCATTTTACCTACAGGTAAGCCTTATTATAGGCTTTCCTGTAGGTAAAAATCCCTCTAAAGGGTAGACAACCACTTTAAGGGCCCATACACATGGTCCGATTGTTGGCCAACAATGGTTGTCCAACAGCCTGTTGGCCGATAATCCGATCGTGTGTACGCACGATTCTACAGCCGATTTCAAATTGTCGTCCAACAGAAGTTGGACGACGAGACTAAAAAACTTGCATTGGCTGATTGTTGGCTCATGTGTACAGAAGTTGGGCCAACAAAAAGTTGGAAGTGCTAACATGCATGCTCGGAATCCAGGAAGTGCTCAGTTGTGTAACCTGTGTTCCTAATTCACAAATCACATTCACCTGAACTTCCTCGTTATACGCTCGTAACACGTCACTATGTTCAGCTTTGTTGGCAGATTACTTGACTCATGTCAGTACGCTAGACCAAACCGCCGTCGCCCAATTTGGACAAAAGTTGGACATTCGGTTGGCCAACAATCTGCGCGTGTGTACGAGGCTTTAATATTGAGTTGGCCCACCTTTTGCAGCTATAACAACTTCAACTCTTCTGGGAAGGCTGTCCACAAGGTTTAGGAGTGTGTCTATGGCAATGTTTATAAAAAAAGAGTTTGGGACTTTAAATGAAGCAAGTGTGTGAGGCTTAAAAAGTGGCCAATATTTCAAAAAGGCATGTAATTATTATACCAGGATGGCAAAGCATCTCGTAAAAAAGTACATACATATAACATCAATAATTCATAGTCATATTGCAAATCATGTACCACGTCATAAGAAAAATAACAAAGCACATACTGTAGTCTAATGCATAACAGCTAGCATAAATGTCATAAATGGAAATAAATAATGTACATGGCATAATGAAGTAAATCGCCTTTTGAAGCCATCACGGTGAACTTGTACTAAGTCAAAGCTTGACGCGTTTCGTTGGAGAGTGCCAACTCTTCAGGGGCAGGTATAATAGTACTCTAAAAGGAGAAAAGACAAAAATACCAAAAAGATGGTAACGCAAAAAAGATAAAAAGGGGTGGACAGATCATTGTCCCCTAGAATACTCACAGATGCTGTATGTACAGGGCTGCAAGAGCACGGCCATGAAAGATGTCTGCCATGGGAGCTGAGGTAACAAAGCACATGGGAAACAGCCAGAAGCACATCAAAACCACCAGGGAAGGGTATGCTGGGTAACAGTATGTGTGGGCTCCACTTATGTGACTGTAAATAAATTGTATATACATTAAATATACAGTATATTGTATAATACCAGTGTATGTGTCTTAACGTGGTTGCCAAGTCATGACAACCACTTTATCCTACAGGTAAGCCTATAATAAGGCTTACCTGTAGTTTCCCTGCATATCTCCCAAACCTGCACGGTTCAGGAGATATACAGTGTATTTGCTGTGCCGACGTCATTTCGGCACATGCGCAGTGAAGAAACGGCCCGATTGCATACTAGCTCATTATGCCTTTTTCTTGTAGGTGTTTTTTTTATTTTTTAACTTGACAACCACTTTAATTGATTTATTTATATAGTACAATCTCACAGTGAAAGGGGCCCAATTAGGAAAATAAATAAAATGTAACCAAAGAGAACTAAATGCAAAACTACAAACTAGTGATGTTACAATTGGAAAACATTACCCAGGGCTGAATAAATGAGTAAAGGAGCCGACAAAGACGATTACCTGAAGATTAAAGCAAAGTGGATCAAGGACTTAGTGCATGTGAATGCTGGATGTGCTACACAGAGGGCTGACTGGTGCCTAGTGAATGTGTTTTATGCTCCCAGCTGGTCCCACGTGGCTGGCACCAACGGCACACTGGCACGCCAGAAAAGGGGAGGAGCGCCCAGACCGGAGTGGCAGAAGCCGCCCACCTGGCTTAGGCACGTTTCCCATTGGTCGGCCAAAGGTGGATCAAGCGCACGCCCACGATACGGCACCCAATGGGGCATCGCACACAGGGGACGGCGGTGGACGTGGTGGACACACCCACCCAAGTCCCCAGCCTCCAACCACAATGGACGGAGGGAGGGAAGGGGGAACAAGGGAGGGGCGCCAGAGAAGCATCGCAGCTCCCATCTGCAGACAGGTACTTGGGAAACCCAGCGGCCCCACCCAACAGCAGGAGGGTGAACCCTGCTTAGCCATAAGGCATGGTACACATAAAGGCAAAATGTACACATAAAGAAATGGGAATGTTTGGCCATTCTTTCAGAAGCGCATTTGTGAGGTCAGGCAGTGATGCTGAACGAGAAGGCCTGGCTCACAGTCTCCGTTCGAATTCATCCTAAAGGTGTTCTATCGGGTTTAGGTCAGGACTCTGTGCAGACCAGTCAAGTCCCTCCACCCCAAACTCGCTCATTCATGTTTTTATGGACATTGCTTTGTGCACTGGTCCAAATCATTTGGTGGAGGGGGGGATTATGGTGTGGGGTTGTTTTTCAGGGGTTGGGCTTGGCCCCTTAGTTCCAGTGAAGGGAACTCTTAAGGTGTCATTATACCAAGACATTTTGGACAGTTTTATCCTCCCATTTTTGGAAACAGTTTGGGGATGGCCCCTTCCTGTTCCAACATGACTGCATACCAGTGCACAAAGCAAGGTCCAGAAAGACATGGATGAGCGAGTTTGGGGTGGAGGAAATTGACTGGCCTTCACAGAGTCCAGACCTCAACCCAATAGAACACCTTTGGGATGAATTAGAGCGGAGACTGCGAGCCAGGCCTTCTCGTCCAACATCAGTGCCTGACTTCACAAATGCGCTTCTGGAAGAATGGTCAAGCATTCCCATAGACACTACTAAACCTTGTGGACAGCCTTCCCAGAAGAGTTGAAGCTGTTATAGCGGCAAAGGGTGGGTCAACTCAATATTGAACCCAACGGACTAAGACTGGGATGCCATAAAAGTTCATGTGCATGTAAAGGCAGGTGCCCCAATACTTTTGGTAATATTTTGCCTGGTTTTGCTGTGAGACTGCACTGGAATAGCCGCCCAGCGCAGTCTCACCGCACCTGGTGTGAATGGATGCTGAAGGTGTGAATTATTGTCAAACAGCAAGAGTGAAGATAACGAAGCCTCATTCACACATAGCGATCCGTGCGCCCGTGTGGAGAGCCATCTTCAGCTGTCCAGGATGCACAGGTCTTCCATACAGGGGCATGCAGGCAGCCTGTAATGAAAGGTTACCTGACTGCACAGACCTGCATTGACTTCCACATGCATCCCAGAGTGCATATCCGTGCCTAACCACTTGTTCTCAGGAAGATTTTGAGCAGTCCATTTTATGCTATTCTTCACTGCGCTACTTTAACTGCTAATTGCGCGGTTATGCAACACTGTACCCAAATGAAACTTATATCATTTTTTTTTCCCAAATAGAGCTTTCTTTTGCTGGTATTTGATCAGCACTGGGTTTTTTTTATTTTTTTATTATATATATACATTTTGAAAGAAAAACTGCATATTTTGGAATTCTTTTTTTTTTTATACTACTAATGGCAGTGATTAACGACTTATAGCAGGCAATCTGACACTAGCTGACACTGGCTGGGGGGTACACTAACTGACACTGACATCAAAAATGACACTAATACAGTGATCAGTGATAATACTATATACACTGTCACTGTACTAATGACACTGGCTGGGAAGGGGTTAACATCTAGGGGCGATCAAGAAGTTAATTGTGTGCCTAAAAATGTCTAATGTGTATAATATGTGCTTCTTTTACTAAGGATCTTGTAGTTTTTAACCCTGCTTAGCAGGGAATAAAGAAACAACAAGATCCCCTGACAGTGAACAGAGCTCTGTTTCGTGAAACACTGAGCCGATCAGTGGGTCCTAGAGGTTAATCATTGGCCGGGACCTGCTGATCGGTTTGTGCTGTAAGCAATCACAGCACAGCCGGGCTCACAGGCACACATACTAGGTACGTGATCCAGCGCAGAGCAGCTGCACTGTCGCCATAAATCTAAGTTAGCTGGTCAGCAAGCGGTTAATGTCAAATTCAGAACATTCATTATATCCTTATTCTTAAAAAATAATCCATGCGCATCCACTACCTAATGGCCCTGTAATCTATATTTCAAGAACTTAGTATCTTGCTGTGTTTTCTCCCTCCTGGTAACGTCCTTCATGAGCTCCTGAACCACTCCTTTTCCCCCTCACTTCCATCGGCTTGAAACAAGCAGTGCGCGTTAGTTGAGGCCGTATGCACTGTTCTGTGCACACTACAGATGCGTAGTTCATAGTCCATGGTCGATGTCAGAAGCAAGCAAGAGTGGGTGGCTATGTTCTTACAAACAGTGGGACCAGGGAGAACGAACATAGCCACCCTCTAACAGGAAGTCAGATCACAGCAGCAAGAAAATAATTAAACTGGAGATTTGTAGAAGGTTGAGAACAATAGAATTGTTTAAGTCAAAGTGGTTGTAAATGTTCGATTTCAAAAAATAAATAAATAAAAATGTGTCTATACTTACCTGCTCTGTGCAATGGTTTTGCACAGAGCAGCCCCAATACTCTTCTTCTGGGGTGCCCTCCATGGCCGCTTTCCAAGGGGACACCCATTCGGGCATACTCCTCAGTCCCGCTGCTGCATCCATTGCACAGACAGCGAGACTCAGCCTCGCCTCCCTCACAGCTTTTGATTGACAGCAGTGAGAGCCAATGGCTCCCGCTGCTATCAATCTGTCCAATGAGGAGAGCGACAGTAGCTGGAGCTGCTGCGCTTGTGCATATGCTGGATCGGATGGACTCAGGTAAGTAAAGGGGGGCTCTGGGGGAGCTGCAGCACAGAAGGTTTTTCACCTTAAAGAGGAAGTAAACCCAGATGGGGTTTACTTTCCTTTACATGCCCCTTGTAATGTAGAAGCAGAATGCATTGCATAGTAGCCCATTAGGTGCCACTTACCTGCAAACGAAGCCAGCAATGTCCAGCGCTGTCCCCTGTGCTGGTGACTGGCCGGAGTCGCATGATGTCATTCCCACGCATGCGCGCGGGAGCCGCCAGTCACGGCACATTTTTTCTGCACCGGAAACTGACTGCAGTAGTGTGAATTATATGCTCTACATTTTTTCTGCACCGGAAACTGACTGCAGTAGTGTGAATTATATGCTCTACATTTTTTATGCACCGGAAACTGACTGCACCAGTGTGAATTATATGCGTTACATTTTTTCTGCACTGGAAACTGACTGCACTAGTGTGAATTATATGCTTTACATTTTTCTGCACCGGAAACTGACTGCAGTAGTGTGAATTATATGCTTTACATTTTTTCTGCACCGTAAACTGACTGCACTAATGTGAGCTATATGCTCTGCATTTTTTCTGCACCGGAAACTGACTGCACTAATGTGAGCTATATGCTCTGCATTTTTTCTGCACCGGAAACTGACTGCACTAGTGTGAACTAGAGCCATTGGAATACATGGAAAACACTGTGCATGCATTTTTAGCACAGAAAAAAAGCGCACGGAACTGAATCTGGCGTGAATTAGCACTCAGACATTTTTTCCTACAGTCAATAAACCCTCCATCATGTTATCCTATGTGTCCATGCACACATAGGCTGTTGTCAACTGTTTTTATCTGGGGTGTTTTTGAGCTGTAAAAAAACCCCAAGGCTAGTTTGGTTCTGAGAGACGTTTTTCCAGCTGTAAAAACGCTTTAATGCTCAAAAACGCCGCTCACCAACGTTTTTGGACGATTTTAGAACCATTGAAGGGAAGTTCCACCCAAAAGTCGACCTTTCGCTTTAAGGGAAGGTGACAGCCCGACATGCCACAATGGGCAGGTCATTTTTTTTTGGGGGGGGGGCAGCGGGGACCCTATTTTGACAGGGTTCCATCTGCACTTCCTCATCTGACTCCGTGGCACAGGAAGGAAGTTCACCTTCCCCCCCTCCCTCTCGGCGATGTTCTGGAACACGTCACAGGTCCCAGAAGATACACCTCACGCATGCACAGTGTTGAAGCCAAAGCCGGGCACCCACACTTGTGATGCTGGTGCCGCACTGAAGAGGGGGAGAAGAGCGAGAGTCTAATGTAGCTTTAAGGTGACTGAGTGGGGCATGTGGGTATAACTCAGGGGAGGGCTGGCAGCCTTAGGCCTGGGGGGCAAGTCCAGTCAAGTGACCCATTGAACCACAGAATGAGCTCACCATCCATGCCCACCTGGTTTTATAATGGATATTAATGTTATGAAGCAAGACAAATGTGATACAATGTGGTAACATTTAATGTTAATGGCAACAAAGGAGGTTTTAACAAAAATAATGCATCAATGCAGCCTCAGTGCCCATCAGCTTAGCCTCACCAGTGCTTATCAATGCAGCCTCACCAGTACACATCAGCTAATCCTCATCAGTGCCCATTAATGCAGCCTTGCCAGTGCTCATTGGCGCAGCCTGATCAGTGCCCATCAATACAGCATGCAATGCAGAGAGAAGAGAGCCACCAGATTACAAAGAGTGGGGATCTCCTGCTTACCTGGCGCGGACGCTGTCATAAGAAGGTCCGGCTCCTATAATAGACATCATCCATGGTAGGGCCGGCCCTGGGCACCCCCCCCCCCCCCACTGCTTGCAGTTAGTTGGCGGCCACGCCCCTGGACCCTACTCCCTCCATAAAAAGAAAATATTGTCAGCGGGCAATGGCCGCCAGCCATTTTGAATGTAAGCTGGGGTGGCCTGGGGGGCAATTGCCACCCTGCCCCCTGGCCCAGCCCTCCCCTGGTATAACTGCCATGCAATGTACCCATTGGAAGTCCCTTGATTAAAGCGGACCTTCAGTCATTTTTTTCAGCTTTCCATCAATTAAATCTTCTGCCCTTGTTGTTTTAACTTTGGATAGTAAAACTTTTTTTTATGCCAGTAAATTTATACACTTCCCACTTCCTGTTTCTTGTCTCTCTCGCACTCTGGTGAGCGTTTGCCAGGAAGGGAAGAGGGATCATTCATAAGAGGGCCAATGAGAGCTGCAGAGCTGGAGGTGTGCCTCTGTGTGTCTGTGTAAATCCAGGAAGTCAACAGGCAGCAACTTCAGCTGCCCACTGTTAAAATGGCTGAAGACAGACTCAGTGGAGGGAGATTTCTGCAGCACATTTGGCAAGTACAGCCTATATAAAATAATATGCAAAGTGGTTGGAGGGAAGCTTCAGAATGGCAAAGATGTTTTTATTACAAATTATGTGAGCAGACTGCAGTTCCTCTTTAAGCGGTAAATGTCTTCAACTTGAAAAAACAAGTGCAACTGAGGACTACGCTGAGCTACACCATGAAAGATGAAATCCTTATGTGACAGTAAACATGCAACACAAGTTGTCTCTCCACATATATTGCAAAGGCTTTGGGAATCTCATGTAGGTTTCTTAGACGTCAGGATTGGGTATTTGCGCGCCGCGCTCTTTCCGCTCTGTGCTCTTCTCTAGGTTATTGTTGTGCTAATGAAATCACACTGTTCAATTTCCTCATTACATGATAATTAGTAATTAATTGATGGTTTCTCAGCGACACAGGCCTGTCCCAGTAAACACACCAATATCAATTGATGCTCTGTCTTCTCATGGTGTCAACAGTGCTATCAGTAGCTGGAGACTGAAAATAAGATATACACCTTGCTGCAAGTCATAATAAAATGTATAATACTCCAGCCAACTGTTATTAATAAAGCTAAATATTGTTAATGCATGAGAGGGGGCTGGACTGCCTCTTACATGAAGCCTTCCCTTCTGTCTCGCACAGTTGTACTGGACTGAAATGTCTAATTTCACTGCACACTGTGAGCTTCTTAGAGTGTGCATTAGCAGCTGCAGCAAGTGAGATAGCACTTGCCCTATTTCCAGGCAGGAGAACATCCAGCATTATCTAACACTTTCCTCCTTTCCCTGACAATTTGAGCTTTTTGGATGCATCTTTTTACCATAATCACGCGTTTATATGTCTGGTTCCATACATGTATATGTTTTGTAATCAGGAATGATTTTTTGCAAGCTGGTTATGAGGATTTAAATACAAATCAGCTTTTTATCATTTATAAATGTGTTTTTATTAATTGATCATTTTACCAGCTGCTCTGCACGTGCCTCATTTAACCACTTGTCCACCGTGCTATAGCCAACATATGGCTACAGTGCGGCTCTTCGCGCACGCCCCCTGGGGCACACATAAGGAAGTGTCCATGATCGCTGTGTGCCTTGGACACAGAGGATCACAGATCAATGACAGCTGCCCTTCACCATGTGATCAGCTGTGTCCTATTACAGCTCACACAGATGTAAACAGACTTGCCGGTTATTGGCTCTCCTTTCCTCACACAGAGACAGCGTGCCAAGAAAGGAGAGCTGATCTGTCAGGGCACGGAGAGTACAATATTTACATTGATAATCAGTGCCCCCGATCAGCAGTGACCCAATTATCAAAGCAGCTCTATCTAGGGTTGCCACATCATCCCTTTAATCCAGGACACATATGAATGGCACAGGTTCCTGGATTAAAGGGATGATGTGGCAAACTTAGCTCCATCAGTGCAGTTTATCAGTGCTGCCTATCAGTTCCCATCACTGCTGCCTCATCAGTGCCTCCTCATAAGTGCCCATCAGTGCAGTCTTATCTGTGCCTCCTCATCAGTGCCCATCAGTGCAGCCTCATCAGCGCACATTAGTGCAGCCTCACCAGTTCCCATCAATGCCACAGGGCACATCAGTGAAGAAGAAAAATTACTTATTTGCACAATTTTAGAGCAGAAACTGAGACAAATATTTTTTTTCAATGACAGCTGCCCTTTACCATTTGATCAGCTGTGCCCAATCACAGCTTACTCAGATGTAAACAGACTTGTCGGTTATTGGTTCTCCTTTCCTCAGACAGAGACAGCGTGCCAGAAAAGGAGAGCTGATCTGTCAGGGCACAGTGAGTACAATATTTACACTGATAATCGATGCCCCGATCTGCAGTGACTCAATTATTAAAGCAGCTCCATCAGTGCCCATCAGTGCAGTTTATCAGAGCCCATCAGTGCTGCCTATAAGTGTCCATTACTGCTGCTTTATCAGTGTCTCCTCATCAGTGTCTATTAGGCCCCTTTCACACGAAGATCTGCCGTTGCTATCCCTTAGTCAGATAAGGCACAACGATTACTACATTCCGATTAGCTACGGATACATGCTGCTGCGGTGGAAACATTGTTAACATTCTTGACATTCCTGAAGTGCTTCCTATTGATTTCTATGCTTGTTGCCATTGCTATCCATAGCTGACACAGTTCAGCTGCGGATTCGTGCAGATAGGTGCGGTTAGCATCGTTACATCGTTCCTGGACGCATTCCAATCCATTTTTTCTAAACGTTTGAAATCGTCTGTAATGAAACTGTTGCTAAATGCAGAGTTTGAAAGGGGCCATGGGAAAGCATTGTCTCAGTATAGCTGCGGTAGATTCATCTATCTGCAGCTAAAAGCTGGAATGTATCAGTTCGTGTTAAAGGGGCCTAAGTGCAGTTTATCAGTGCCCATCGGTGCAGTTTACCAGTGCCCATTAGTGCATCAGTTCTGCCTATCAGTGTCAGTTACTGCTGCCTCATCAGTGCCTCATCAGTGCCCATTAGTGCAGTTTATCAGTGTCCATCACTGCTGCCTCATCTGCGCCTCTTCATCAGTGCAGCCTCATCAGTGCCCATCAATGTTGCCTCATCAGTGCACATCAGTGAAGAAGAAAAATGACTTATTTGCACAAATTTATAGCAGAAACTGAGACAAATGTTTTTTTTTTGTTTATTTAGCAAAAAATAAAGAAACCCAGTGATGATTAAATACCACCAAAAGAAAGCTCTATTTGTGGGAAATCTGTGGGCAATTGTCATTCAAAATGTGAGAGCGCTGAAATCTGAAAATTGGCATGGGTAGGAAGGGGGTAAAAATGCCCATTATTGAGGTGGTTAAAGTCCCAGTTTTTCTCTTTTCAATATTTTATGTACAGGGATGGAGACACATGGCTACTAAATGTGTTGTGCTTCATATAAAGTCCCAGACCTTCTTTTTCTTTCTCCTTTCCCTTGCAATCCCTGGCCAACCCCTTTCATTCACTGGATTTCAGTACTGATAATGGAGGCTCAGCAAGACATGTGAGCATTACCCAGTGTTGTCTGCATGCAAATACAACCTGCCTAGTAATGGCCACTACTCTAGATCAGGGGACTCCAAACTTTTCAAAGGGCCAGTTTATTGTCCTTCAGACTTTAGGAGGGCCGGATTGTGGCCAGCAGGGGCAGAAAATGTCCCGGATCCAGCATGAGTGAGAATAAATATGGCCTCAGGGTTGGTGGTCAATAGGAGTAGGAGTACTGTCCCTATTAGTAGGAGGGCCAGATAAAGGCTAGCAAAGGGCCACATCTGGCCCTCGGGCCGCAGTTTGGAGACCCCTGCTCTAAATTAACATCCTTCTATCAAGGCATTTTTATATTTGCATAATCCCTGCTAAGAATCATCCTGCTGCTAGTATCAGGGCTGAGAGGAGTACTGAGGCAGGGTGATGTGTTTTCAGGAAGCTACGTACCCATCACCCTGTTGGCCCCTCCCGCCTGCCATGATCTGCCTTCATTGCATAGAGGAGCACAGAGAATCGGTGATGTTATCACCAGGACTAAAATAAGGTATGTCGTGAAAACAGGAAGGTTTCATTTAAATATTTAATTAGCATGTTGATGAGTGGCAGGAATCAGGGAAGAAAATAAGTCGAATAAACTTCAATACATAGCTATAAAGTCCCTGAAATAGTTATTTATTTGTTAGATTAGATTTATGGGTAGTAGTTTTTTGTATAATCTGTTTTAATTAGGCTTGTATAACATAAAAAGAAATAAAATAATGTTTGCACAGTACAAGGTTGTATCAATCATTTCCACAGCTATACATCAATCATTACATGAAAAACAAGTATAGCACATAATAATCACATTTGTAATGTCAACATCAGGTTAGGCACGGATGGTAGCGGTTTTCAACAGGAAGAAATACGCTGCATTGTCTAAAGTTTTGGGACGCCTACCTTTACACTATATGAACTTTACACCCTGCTCCAAATTATTATGCAAATTCTATTTCAGTGTCACAAAGATTAAATATTTTGTTTTTCAGTTTAACTCATGGATGGCATTGTATCTCAGGGCTCTTTTGATCACTGAAAACAATCTCGGGCCCCTGTGATAATTAGATTGCCAAGTGAGCCAAATTAAAGGAAAAACTACTAAAGGAGGGTGTTCCACATTATTAAGCAGAGCACCATTTTCAAGCAATATGGGGAAGAAAAAGGATCTCTGTGCTGCTGAAAAGAGTGAAATAGTTCAATGCCTTGGACGAGGTATGAAAAGATTAGATATTTCACGAAAACTTAAGCGAGATCATCGCACTATTAAGAGATTTGTGGCTGATTCAGAGCACAGACGGGTTTGTGCAGATAAAGGCACATTGAGGAAGATTTCTGCCAGATCCATGCATCGAATCAAGAGAGCAGCTGCTAAAACACCATTACATAGCAGCATACAGATATTTGAAGCTGCTGGTGCCTCTGGAGTCCCACGAACATCAAGGTGTTGAGTCCTCCAGAGTCTTGCAACTGTGCATAAACCTTCCATTCAGCTACCACTATCCAATGCTCACAAGCAGAAACGGCTGCATTGGGCAGAAAAATACATGAAGACTAATTTTCAAACAGTACTGTTCACTAGAGTTGAGCGAACACCTGGAAGTTCGGGTTCTGCTGGTCCGTCCGAACTTCGTGACAAAGTCCGGGTCCGGGTCCGGACGGAACCCGAACGATCGCACGGACAACGAACCCCATTGAAATCAATGGGGACCCGAACTTTTAGGCACAAAAATGGCTGTAGGAAAGTCCTGGAAAGCCCCAGAGGGCTGCAAAAGGAAGTAAAATGGGGGTAAGGGTAGGGCAAGTGCCCTACAAAAAAATGGGGACAGGGAAATAACTGTAAATATTTTTAAAAAAATAAAAACATAAAAAAAGCAAAAATGGAGGTGAATGTGGATCATCTTCAAACTGTGTCTGAAAAGTATTAATTAACGGTAGAAGCCATATAACTGTTCTAAAATCATCTTCAAACTAGGGCAAGTGCCCTACAAATAAATGGGGATAGGG
>BLSH010316379.1:32795-48978 GCA_018402905.1 Glandirana rugosa | reverse complement strand
TGCAGCGTCGGAACAACCTTGTTCCACCGGCAGGGGGTTGGTAGGGTGAGTAATCACTTGTCATCACAACTCGCTTGGGCCTGACATTGCAAGCCCAGGCATGGCTTGAAATCCCACAGGCACCGTGCCTGGGCCTTGGCCTGTAAAGTTTTTAGCAAGCCCAAGCCAGGCCCCAAGACGATAAAATGAGGTGCACAACTCTTCGACGTCCCGTCGGTTAGTTGTTCGCAAAGTGACCAAACGGGAATCTTCGGTAGTGTCGGTACGGATGATTACCGTACCGACACTAACCGGCCACGTAGTACACTGGGTCGCGGACCGAACCCGAACGATTTTTGAAATGTCCGGTTCCGGGTCCGTGCCACGGACACCCTAAAGTTCGGTACGGACCCGAACGTTACAGTCCGGGTTCGCTCAACACTACTGTTCACTAATGAGTGGGATGGTTGGGGGACGGCCACCTTGTTCCAACAAGGCTGCGACGTCAGCAAGGTGGTGGTGGAGTCATGTTTTGGGCCGGAATCATGGGAAGAGAGCTGGTCGGCCCCTTTAGGGTTCCCGAATGTGTAAAGATGACCTCTGCAAAGTATGTGGCATTCCTGACTGACCACTTCCTTCCCTGGTACAGAAGGAAGAACTATGCTTTCCGTAATAAAATCATCTTCATGCATGACAATGCACCATCTCATGCTGCAAAGAATACCTCTGCATCAATGGCTGCTATGGGGATAAAAGGAGAGAAAGTCATGGTGTGGCCTCCATCCTCCCCTGACCTCAATCCTATTGAAAACCTTTGGAGCATCCTCAAGCAAAAGATCTATGAGGGTGGGAAGCAGTTTAGATCCAAACAGCAGCTCTGGGAGGCTATTCTGACATCTTGCAAACAAATTCAAGCAGAAACTGTCCAAAAACTCACAAGTTCAATGGATGTAAGACTTGTGAAGCTGCTATCAAATAAGGGGTCCTATGTTAAAATGTAGCGTGACCTGTTAAAATGTTTAAAAAGTTAAAATGTTGTTCAAAGTTTGATTGAAATAGCTTTTGAGTTCAGTAAATATGGCGCAAACACAACAAATAACAATTTTCAGTTCTTTACAACCTATAAAGTGTTTTGAAACTTGCTGTGTGTAATAATTTGGAACAGTGCATTGTAAGTTATTTTATTTTGAAAAAAAAATACTGTTATCATTAGGAGGTTTGTTCGAATAAAATTTGAATTGTACTCTTAATAGTTGATAACATGAGAATTATGCTGTTTTTTACATCAATTATTTAGGTAAATGAGAAAAATATCATTGGCATAATAATTTGGAACAGGATGTAATGGCATCCCAGTCTTAGTCCGTAAGGTTCAATATTGAGTTGACCCACCCTTTGCAGCTATAACAGCTTCAACTCTTCTGGGAAGTCTGTCCACGAGGTTTAGGAGTGTCTATGGGAATTTTTGACCATTCTTCCAGAAGCGCATTTGTGAGGTAAGGCACTGATGTGGATGAGAAGGCCTGGCTCACAGTCTAATTCATCTAACTCTAATTCATCCCAAAGGTGTTCTATCGGGTTGAGGTCAGGGCTCTGTGCAGGGCAGTCAAGTTCCTCCACCCCAAACTCGCTCTTCCATGTCTTTATGGACCTTGCTTTGTGCACTGGTCCAAATCATTTAATGGAAAGGGGGGGGGGGGTGTTGGCTTGGCTCCTTAGTTCCAGTGAAGAGAACTTTTAAGGTGTCAGCACACCAAGACATTTTGGACAATTTCATGCTCCCAACTTTGTGAGAACAGTTTGGGGATGGCCCCTTCCTGTTCCAATATGAATACACACCAGTGTACAAAGCAAGGTCCATAGAGACCATGAAAGACCAGGCTAGAACTCCTATATCCCTAGCTTTTGGCCTACAGAAAAGACTATTCCAGATGTGTTAGGCAGGCCTACCTAAAGATGAAGGCCTTGCTCCCTGATGCAGTATGATAAGCCTGTCCCTGCCCCAGGGTCCTGCAACCCTTAGAGATGGTGATCAATGCCTAAGCCCCACCACTGCAGTTCACTGCTCACATACACAGGTTTCATCTTTCTCAGGCCTTAAAGGAGAAGTATAGTCAAAGCCCGTTGGGCTGTACTTCTCCTGTGGATCACTTGGTTATTATCATTTGCTCATCAGTCCCACCTACAGTCATCCCCTTCTGGCTATTTTAACTGCCTTGTTCATTTCATTCCTGCCTTTGCCTTGGTCAACATATCTGGAGTTTCTCTGATGTGTTGCTGTGAAAGACTTTGCCCGGCTGACGTCCCTTCTGGTTCCTGATCCTGCTTTTCTGCCTCCGACTATGCTGATCTCTGGTTTCCTGATCACTGGCTTGTCTGATTACTCGCTTTGGCTTTCGATCCCTGGCTTATGTTTTGACTACGTTTACTGATCTGTACCATTTTTACCTGTTCAAATATTTTATTGAATGCAACAAAAGTTTGGTAGAAAGTACAACTATGCAAGGGGTACATTTGTTTAGTAGTCATGGAATAGGCCATGTTCGGTCTTAAAGGGGTTTATAACAAACATTAGAGGGAGGATAATCCTCCAAAGTACTTTATGAAGGTAGGTTGAAATTCTAGGCCTATATTACATTATTACATATGAACAGTCAGTAAGAAAAAGTGGGGGGGGGGAGTATGAGCATAATGCAGGGCTCCCAGCGATGTCCAAGAATTTAACAGAGGTAGCTGTTTGGCACCCCAACAAGGGACAATACCAAAGAGTTCAAGTGAACTGGGAGCCTGCAGGTTGGGAAGGGTAATGAGGAGTAGAGTAGAATAGTAGATTTTCTAGTACAAATGTTTTTAGTACAGGTTATACAGGAATATTTCCCCATCAGTTTCGTAACTCAGTAACAGGTATCAAAACAGTATTCTTAACCACTTCAGCCCCGGAAGGATTTCACACTTTAGGACCAGAGTACTTTTTTGCAATTCGGTACTGCGTCGCCTTAACTGACAATTGCGTGTTTGTGTGACGTTGTACCCAAATGAAATTTGCGTCCTTTTTTTCCCACAAATAGAGCTTTCTTTTGGTGGTATTTGATCACCTCTGCATCATTTCTGATTGCCACTATAAACAAAAGGAAAGCAACTATTTTTGCAAAAAAAAAAAAATTAATCCTACTTTTTGCCAAAATACAAATCCAAAAAAAAAAAATATAAAAAAAAGTTTTTTTTCATCGGTTTTATATTCTTCCTCATATTTTTGGTGAAAAAACTCTCAATCGACATTTATTGATTGGTTTGCACAAAAGTTGCAGTGTTTACGAACCATGAGAATTAATTTCTGGGGTTTTTATTTTTTACTAGTAATGGCGGCGATCTGCGATTTTTAGCAGTACTGCAAAATTGTCGGACCATTTTGACACTTTTTTGGGACCATTGGCATTTATACAGCGATCAGTGCTATAAAAATGCACTGATTACTGTGTAAATGCCATTGGCAGTGAAGGGGTTAACCTGGAGGGGGTTAAATGTGTTCCCTAGGCGTGTTCTAACTGTATGGGGGCTGGGCTGGCATATACAGGAAGCCTGTGATCACAGCCCTTCCCCCTCTGTCAGAACGGAGATCCGTGTTTACATACACAGACCTCCGTTCTGTTGCTCGGGGGGGGGGGGATCGTGGCTAGCTGGTGGCGATCGAGTCTGCCCTACCCGCTCCCTGGACCCCCCGGAACACAGTGAGTGCACCTCCGGCAGTGCGCGCTCACAATGCTAGTTATTGCAGCCATCGTCAGGTGACAGCGGTTTGTGATAACGAGCCACTCTGCCGCCGTCACGCTGCGGCGGGCCGTCAGCAAGGGATTAAGGAGTAGATCTACTGATAGTGTACAAAACATGCATTTTATGTTTTTGTACAGAGATAGTTATGAGGAGTAAAAAAAAAACCAGGGTCAGGGTGCTTGTAGTAATGTGGGAAATCAGTTTAACCCGGGTGGACATAGATTTGATAGAGTGTTAGGGGTGTATGCATCTAAGTGGCATAGAAGGGTGACCTGATATGGGTCTCAAATGTGGAAATGACGGGAGCTCCCAGCCGAATCGTCCTACTACAAAGTTCTCCGACTGGGGTGGACCACAGAGTCATCCCATCTTACCCCCCCGATGCATTACAAGCAGTATTTCCTGCACATGGGTCCGAAAAAGGTCCTACTTCCTTTTTATATATTGACTTTACTTTCTCGTTGTTTCTTCTGTTCTCCTTTGTTCACTACAGAAGCACTCTATCCTCATCACCTGTGCCTCAAGCCTACCTCCGACTATCTCCAGTATCTCCACAGCTCCAGATGCCCACCGTTAAGGTCTCCATATCTGCACAATGAGCACTGGATAAAGCTCCAACCCAACTGTAAGTACCGTATCGCACACTCCATCACAAATATCACAACTACAAATGACTGTAGGGGTCCTCCTGGCGATCAGAAACTCTGTGTCCTTCCACCTTAAGGAAACACATATAGATGAAGGTGATCTCTTTGTCATTATTACTGGAGACATGAACGAGCATCCGTACACAGTGGTGTCTACATATGCTCCCAACACTCATCAATTGCGCTTCATACGCAAACTATTGAAAAGAGTGCAAAAAATTAAATATGGAAACATCATAGTCTGCGGAGACCTAAATCTCATTGTGGATCCGCTAATGGACACAACCTCACGAACACTAAAACGAACGGCAACCTTACACCATCTCTTACATTTGGAGGACCTAAGCGACGCCTGGAGATGTCTCCATGCAAATGAAAGGGACTACACCTTCTTCTCCCACAAGCACAAATCATATTCCTGCATAGACATGTTCTATGGCTACTACAAAAAGTATCCGAGGCCGAAATATACAATATAACATGGTCCGACCATGCCGCCATAACACTATCAATAAATATAGGGGATGCCCCCCTCTCCTCCCCCATCTGGCGCTGCAATAATAAAATCCTACAGGACCCCCAATATAACAAAACTATATCCCAGCATCTCAAAAATGTTTTCACATCCAAATTAAGACGAAACAGCTTTCCCAACTTAGGGAAAACCTGAGAAAGTTGCTAACTCAAAAGTATGACTACCACCTGAGACGATTGAAACGAGCACATTACGCCAACGCCAACAAAGCAGGCAAGTACCTAGCTAACAGACTAAAAACAGCTTGTACCAAGACTAGGATCGCTTACCTTACCCACCCGACTGACCAGCACAAAATCTCCAACCCCCAAGCCATAGCTGACCTGTTTGCCGACTACTACGGATTGTTGTACAATCTAAGCAGGGACCCAACGACTCCACAACCCTCAGAAGAAGACTTTCAGAACTTCCTGCAAACTCTGAAACTTCCCTCACTTTCCAAAGCACAATTAGCAGAACTGAACGCCCGGTTTACATCCTGAGAAATCGAATCAATCATCAGAACACTCCCTAACGGGAAGTCTCCCGGCCCAGATAGCCTACCCAACGAATATTTTAAAATATTCAGTGAAGTCCTGTCCCCGTATCGACAGCAAGTCTTTGCCAAAGCTGCGCTGTCATCTACTCTCCCACCCGAGATGCTTACAGCATACATTGTAACACTGCCCAAACCGGGGAAAGATCCTACGACACCGGCCAACTTTAGGCCAATATCCCTACTGAATTCAGACATCAAAATATACGCCAAATTTAGCTAAGCGCATAACCAAATTCCTACCTTCACTTGTTGGCAGCGACCAGATGGGATTTGTGAGAGGGCAGGAAAGCTCGGATGCCACCAGGAGGATTGTTAATATTATGCATTATGCTGAAAAAAATTGTACGCCTTCTCTGCTATTGTCTATTGACGCAGAGAAGGCATTCGATAAAGTCCACTGGACTTACATGAATGAGGTGCTCACTAAATTTGGCTTTTAGGGTTCCTGTCTGAATGCAATATTGGTGTTTTACTCCTGCCCTACAGCACAGGTGTACACATCTGGCCTACTGTCCAAAACGTCCCACATCTCCAATGGGACTCAACAGGGTTGTCCACTTTCCCCATCCATTTTTATCTAATGATAGAGCCCCTTGCAGAAAAACTACGCACGCACCCCTTGATCACTGGCTTCATAATCGGGTCACGTTCCCATATCATTAACCTATTTGCGGATGATATCGTCCTCCTATTAACCAAACCAACCACCTCTTCCCAATGTCCACAAGGTTCTAGAGGACTTTAGCACAATCTCTTATTACAAAGTCAACTTCACAAAATCCCTGGTCTTAGATTTAGGAGTTCCCTCATATGACAAAAAGAAACTCGAGCAAACCTTTACCTACGAATGGACAACTCAAAGCATCCAATATCTGGGAATAACGCTAACTCCTAAAACAACAGACCTAGCTACCACTAACTATAAACCACTCTTGGCCAAGATAGACAACCAATTGAAAACAATGTCCAAGAAGGAACTCTCATAGCTGGGTAAACTTGCTGCCTTCAAGATGACAATACTGCCCCAGATTCTGTATACCCTTCAAGTCCTCCCCATTCCCACCCCCTCTCACTACTAACAAACCCTGTCGAGTCTCCTATGGAAGTTCCTCTGGGGTGGTAAATGGGCCAGATGTTCACGCCAAAATCGAATTGCCCACAAATCCGTGGGAGGAGCGGGTCTAACCGATATATGTGACTACTTCTGGGCGGTTAGGATGGACCAAATCAGAGAGTGGTTCCAGGAAATGAACGTTCCATTGTGGGTAGAGCTGGAGAGGGAACTAGCCCCAATCAGATACCTAAAATCATTTCTGATAGGAGAGACATGGCAACAATGGCCCATGAAAGACATCTCACCTACTATTCGGGTATCCGTACTGGCATGGAAAATACTACTAAGCCAAGGTAGCAATACCACTCCAGTGCTTGACTTACAACCTAATCTACAAACAATGGTGGATATAATGCCCATGATCTCTATAGAACAAATTCAAAAATGCGGCGTAGCCACGCTAAACGACCTTATCTCCAGCTCTGCCCCCAAGTCAGTTGAAGGATTGGTTGTGTAATATAACATACCAAAACACCTACACTTTACCATTGCAAGAACACAAACGTTCCTGAGAAACCATGCTTAAAAATCCCTCAAACAGCGTGGGACTATTACAGCTCTCCTATACCTAAAACCAAAGGCATAACACTCTTCTTCAACATGCTCCAGAGAAAAAAGGTCTTCCGTAAAACCAACACCCACCTAAAATGGGAGAGAGATCTACAAAGATCCTATTCAAAAGACCAATGGAAATCAGCATTTGGGAGCATTTCCAGGGACACACACAGCACCAGCCACTGGGAAATGATGTTAAAAATCTACAACAGATGGCAATACATGCCACATAGGCTAGCCCAAATCTTTCCTGGATCGTCCCCGGATTGCTGGCGAAACTGCGGCCAACACGGCCATCTGCTGCATGCATTCTGGGCATGCCCCAACATAAGGAGCTTTTGGAATCAGGTGTTACAGCTGCTATCTACAGTAACTGGCTGCCTAACCAAACCTGACTCAGGAATGGCCTTACTTCATATCGGCATAGACAAACTCCCTACAGAGTGCAGAACAGTGACTACTCACATTCTCCTAGCGGCTCGTATTCTGATACTCCAAAACTGGAAGTCAAACAATCAGTCCAAAGACACCATACCTTTGAATGCCTTATAGCCGTCAACTCACTATCAGGCCTATCCTTCAACAAAAAAATGGAGAACATGGACAACTTAAACGGGACAATAAGGACATAAAAATCCAACCCAACGGAGAACTTGCTTACATTTACGCCACTATGTAAACCAGCGGGTGTGTAAGACCCCTACTTCTGATGTGCTTCTGTATACTGTTTATTGTTGATTGCTTACTGTATACTGTCTACTGTTCTTCAGTACACTTCAGTATATTGTCTGTTTTGTTTTGTTCATTCAAAATAAATAAAAAACGATTGCATTAAAAAAAAATGTGTAAATGACCACGTGGTAGCCCAATTATGGGCTAAAGTGGTACTATTCAGCATTTACCTTCTTGGGGGAATAACACCAGACCAATTTATACTTCTACAAGGGAGGTGGGATCGTGTAGAGGTTTTTATGAGGTCAGGGTATTCTGGATATATAGGTCCAGAGACACTCTGGGTAGAGTTAGGGTGTACGGTGATGCTCTAGTTCAGGGTCTGTGGGTCGTACCTGAAGAGGTGGAGAGATAAGGATGATAGGGAGGGGGGGGGGGTCAATGGGGGGGATGAAGAGTCCCTAGGGAGGATCATCGGTCTGTGGGCGAATTGGTAAGCAATAGGTAGTTTATGACGATGAGGATGGAGGACCACCCTCAGGGTAGTAATAGTGAGTAATCAAGGTCCGGGGGAAGACAATGATCAATCCATGGTTTCCAAAGTTTTTCGTATTGGGGTATTTTGTTGGGGATGATTGCTTCAGTTTTGGCATGGATCATTGCTTGCGTCACCCTTTGTTTCACAGAAAGGGTACATAGTGAGCTGGATTTCCACGCTTTCACTATGGTTTGTTTGGCTGCAGTGGTTATTAGGAGTAGGAGTTTAAATTGTTTGCGTGTTATGGATTGTGGTTTGTGGTTTAGAAGTACTACTGCTGGTTCTGGTAGTATAGTGATGCAAATATGGTGGAGAGGAGTTATTAAGATTTCGGTTCAGAAAGTGTTTGCAATGGGGCAGACCCACCATATGTGGACATGAGTGCCCGAGTCTGAACAGCCATGTAAGCATTTTGAAGGGTATTGGGGGGGGGGGAATTTAGATGTCCTAGTGGGGACCAGATACCACCTAGTGAGAACCTTGTAGTTGGTCTCTAGGACCACTATTTTTGGGGAAGAAGATTTCGTAGCTTGCCATATTTGTATCCAATCTTCTGGGTCAAGTTTGAGACTGAGGTCCGTTTCCGATTTAGAAGTGTTGGCGGGTGGTGCAGTAGTTGTGTAGGATAGAATTTGTGTGTAAAAGTCTGAGATGAGTCCACATCTGTGTGGGTCCGTTTTACATGCTCTTTCAAATGTAGTGAGTTCTAGCGTTCTATAGTTGGGGTGGGGGGTTGTTGAGCTAGGAAGTTTTTGATTTGAAGGTATCGAAAGGTTTCTGTGGTCGGGAGGCTGTGCGTATCTTATTGTGTAGGGAAAGGGGTGATCTTCGAGGAGGTGTAGAATTGATAGAGACAAATTAGGCCCACCTCTGTCCAGGCCGAGAAGGAGGTAGGAGAGGACCAGGCTGGGTAAAATGAGGGGTTCTGAAGGAACAATAAGAGGGGATTGCGTGGAGGCCAAAGCGTAATTTAAGTCCGTCCCATATGAAAAGAATAGTGATGGGATTGTGAATTGACCGTCACTGAGCAGGCAATAGCCAAAGGAGATTTGCTGTTGAAAGGGGGTCACAGTCGACAGACTCTAGCGCTACCCACAGTGGGGTTTCCATGATAGCATGATATTTTGTAATCTGTGCTGGTTGAGTCACATAATAATATTTAGTAAAATTGGGTACGTTCAGGCCCGCTTTGAGTTTGGGGGGAGAATAGGGTTGTTTGTGGGAGACGGGGTTTTAGTTTGCCCCAGATATATTGGGAGGCCCTGCGCTGCAGGATATGAAGGAAATAACATGGGACTTGTATTGGAAGCACTCTAAAGAGTTACAAGATTTTAAGTAGTATGGCCATTTTAATAACTGTAATATGACCCATCCAAGCTAAGGGTAGTGAGGACCAGTTTGTCATCAGGTTAGTAAGCTTCGTTAAAATGGGGGGATAGTTGGTTGTGTAGAGGTCATTTGGGTTCGCTGTAAATTTGATACCCAAGTAAGATATGTGTGTGGACGCCCAGGTAAATGGAAGGGATTCATTCAAATGCGACTGTTGGATAGATGTCAGTGACATGTTTAAGGCCTTGGACTGGTTGATTATGAGACCAGAAACTTGTCCAAATTTGTAAAGGGTGTCCATTAAATTTGGTGCAGAAATCAGGGATGAGGAATATTAGGACACCATCTGCAAATAGGCATCGTTTATGTTGACTGTCAATATTTGGGTTAGTACGGATGAGTTGGGCTAGGAGTTCGATCGCCAGGGCAAAGAGTAATGGGGAAAGTGGGCAGCCCTGACTGGTCCCTCTTTTAATGGGGGAAGGGGTCGAAGCTAAAACCGGAGTAGGTTACGTAGGCTTTGGGATTATTGTAAAGAGCTGCAACCCATGTTTGGAAATATATTCCAAAGCCCCATTGGTGTAAAATAGAATTGAAATAGGTCCAAGATAGAGAATCAAACGCTTTGCTTATGTCTAAAGAGAGGAAGCATGTGGGTATTCGGCGGGAGCAGGCTACATGGGCCAAGAGTGTTGCTCGGCATATATTATCTCCAGCTTGCCCGGATGGGATGAAGCCTGTTTGATCTTTATGTATCAAATTGCCAATGATGGGATTGAGGCGGGTGAACAGGACTTTAGCAAGTAGTTTTCCGTCTAAGTTTATTATCAAAATTGGTCTGTAATTGGACCAGGAAGTGTCATCTGTATCTGGTTTGGGTAGCATGGAGATGGAAGTCGTGAGGGATTCGGGTTGGAAAGAATGGCCTTTGAGGAGGGAGTTAAAAGCTTCAACCTTTAGGCTGGGATAAAAGCATAGCAAAGCGCTTGTAGTGTGTAGCGGAGAAGCCGTCGGGACCCGGTCATTTATGTGGTTTCAATGTTTTATTGCAGCAAAGATTTCCTCTGCGGTAATGGGTCGGTCGAGGGCTTCCCTGTGAGAGGGAGGGAAAATGAATAGTGGATAGAAAAGCATCCATCTGTGATTGGTTAGATTTGGTTTTGGGATTTTTGCAAAGCTCAGAGTTTCCATCGGAAATCCTGTAGGATTTTCACGGGGTTGCTAGAATAGGAATTTTTGTTAATTTTTAATTGGATCGGTTTCGGGATATAGTTGGTTTTGCGCAACGCTAAAACTAGGAACGTATCAGGCTTGTTCGATTTCATATAGAAGGTGTGTCTCGACTTACGGAGAATCCTGTCAGCTGAGTCTGTTAAGAATAAGTCTAACTCTAAACATGCTTTTTCAAAGTGTTTTTTAGAAGTCAGGAACGGTGAGGTTTGAAAGGTTTCTGACGTTCTATAAAAAGCTACTTTAAGTTGCTTAAGTATCTGTCGCTTAGCTTTATGTTGGTGGGATGCTTGGCTTATGTAGGCCCCTCTGATGAGGTTTGTGGGCTTCCCATAAGGTCAAGGGGTGTACGATGGGGGATGCGTTATTGGCAATGTAGTCTTTAATGGCGTTTTCTATCTCCTGGCGATGGGTAGAGTTGGCTAGCAGGCTGTCGTTAATGCACCAGGTTTTGTGCCTAGATCTGGTCGGACCACACGCATGGGACTATAGTTGAGTCCAGGATTAGAGGGGAAGTTCCTATATTAACAAAAAGATGGTCAATGGGGGAGAACAGTTTATGAAGGTGTGAAGAGTGGGTGTATTGACGCCTTGCCGGGTTTTGTTCGCGTCAAGTGTCAAGGAGCGAGTGTTGATTGAGAAGGTGCTGAAATATGAGGCGCTGAGCTGTAGAAGGGGATGGGGACTTGTCAAGGTATGGGTAGAGTACTTGGTTGGAGTCACCACAGAGTATGAGGGTTCCCCGTTTATGTGTTGCGATCACTGCAAACAGGTGTGAGAGAAATGCGATTGTTACCTGGTTGTCTAATAGGTGCCTGAGAGTATAATGTATCTACCCTCGGGGTCTCTAGTCTCCGTTTTAAGGGTGAATGGTGTGGTGTGGTGAAAAGCTATAAGGACGCCTTTCTGTTTAGTGGAGGCTGAGGCCAAGTAAACTTGTGGGTAGTGACGTCCAAAATATTTGGGCGAAGATTGCGCGGAAAAATGTGTCTCTTGTAGACAAACCACATGGGCCGAAAGCGCAGAGAAGGAGAGAAATGCTTTAGTGCGTTTGGAGGGGGAGTTGAGTCCTTGAACATTAAGCGTAAGAACATTGAGAGATGCCATGGACATTATAGGAGGTATAGCCGGATTATATGTGCTATCCCTGGGGTTCGAAGAGTAGAGGGAGGGAAGGGGAGGGGGATAAGAAAAGCTAGGGGGGTAGGGAGGTGAGGAGGATTAGATATACAGAAGTACTGAGGTGCATTAAGTGGGGGAGAGAAAATTAAAATAAAAGGAGGGGTGATGTAGCTAGAAGTACGTGTCGTCGGTTGCTCCAATGAGGAGCGTGTATCCAGAAGCTGGTGATGTAGCCCCAGGTATTGGATGCAATCTGATCCAAAGAATATCCCTAGATAATCAGGGTGATCTTCGAGGAGTAGTTGGAGGCACAGTGGGCTGTCTCCGAGACTACGACAGCCTGAATTAAAACATATTGAACTTATAAGGTTATAGCATGCAAGTCTAGGTAGTTAAACATTTGAAATAAACAAAAGGAGCGGGTTATAAACTGAACATCCAACTGGTATGCCGTGACCACACATAGATAGATGGGTCTCAGTCATCCACAATGGGTAGGCAATCTCATGATAGGGGGATGAGGGATAAGTGCAGACACAACACTCCATTGGAGGTTGATATTGAGATTAATAGAGGCACAACAGATCCCTTACATTGGGGGGGGGGGGGTGTTTGGATAATTTGGATGGATTAGTAGAGTTGGATGAGAGCTCAACAACCCCGCAAGGAAAAGTCCAGGGTAGGTTGTCGAGGACCCCATCATAGTGAGAAAAAGGGATCCTAGGTATGATTCAAGCGAAGTCCAGGTAAGGAGTGCTTCTCCCTCATTTGAAGCCAGTAATTTTGTGACTAGTCACTGACGCTTTCAATTTGGTGCATAGATAAGCCTAGTCTGAACAGAATAATGTGGATGTTTATCCCGTGGAGGAAGGAAGTCAGTCCATCGGATTCTCATTGTCAGACTGGATGAAGCGACCTCTTTTGTTGGTGCTAGAGCGAGCTTGAAGATCAGGGGAGGACTGTAACTTCTTGGGAGAGCAGGAGGTCGCACGGCGCTTGGGTCCATCTGTCTTGGATTCAGAGGTGTAGCTCTTGCAGGGTGTTATCAAGGTCTTCTGCAGATCTGCATACAAACTTAGTCCCTTTATGGGTCAAGTGAACAGCGAAGGGGAAGCTCCAGCGGTATGTGATGCAGTGATGGTGTAAGACAAGCAAATGGGGTTTAATTGCTTTTCTCTTGGCAAGCATTGGGGGTGATAGATCCTGGAAGAGTCGATACCTGTGGCCCTGAAATGTTAAGGGGCCTTTTTGCAGGAAGCTTCCATCAGTTGTTCCTTTGTGCAGTAATAGTACATTTTCAGAACAATGTCCCGGGGGGGGCTTCCTCTTTGTGGGGGGCCAGGGACCTGTGGATTCTATCCATCTCTAAGCGTTCCATCGGGATTAATGGGGCCAGTTCTTGAAATAGTGCTGTGATGGTGGATTGGAGTTCAACAATCACCTCAGGGATCCCTCGGACCCGGATGTTTGATCTCCTGGCTCTATTTTCAAAGTCCTCGAGGCAGTTTTGCAGGGAGGAATTTTCTTCTCAGAGGGCTTCCATCTCCTCCTCATGGTTGCTAGTGGTTATATCTAGTTCGTGCATTCTTTTCTAGAATGGATGTGCGGCGCCCCACCTCACGGATCTCCTCAGTGAGCCTGTCAGTAATGGAATCTGAGGTGTATTTCAGTGCTCTGTTCTGGACTATATCGAATTGTCCTAATAAGTCTGGCCTGGTGGGGACCCATGCAGAGCTAGGAGAGTCTTCCCAAATTCAGTGTCAGACTCACCTCTGTGTGTAGCTGTGGAAAGCCGATCCTGTCTGGGAAAATGCTGCTGTCCGGATACCCACTTCCTGACCAGGCCATTTTTTTGCGATACGGCACTGCGTCACTTTAACTCACAATTGCGTGGTCGTGCGACGCTGTACCCAAACAAAATTGATGTCCCTTTTTCCCACAAATAGTGCTTTCTTTTGGTGGTATTTGATCACCTCTGCGGTTTTTATTTTTTGCGCTATAAACAAAAAAAGACCATCAATTTTGAAAAAAACACAATTTTTTTTTACTTTCTGTTATAATACATATATATATATATATATATATAAAAAAATA
This sequence comes from Glandirana rugosa, assembly GCA_018402905.1. NCBI lineage: Eukaryota > Metazoa > Chordata > Amphibia > Anura > Ranidae > Glandirana > Glandirana rugosa. Next base: position 34,854 of record BLSH010316379.1, on the reverse strand, counting down.
TATATATATGAAAAACAAATGTATTCATCAGTTTAGGCCAATATGCTTTTTTCTACATATTTTTGGTAATACGGGATAGATTTATGGACTTTTATTTATTTATTTGTTTTTTATTGGTAATGGCGGCGATCTGTGGTTTTTAGCGGGACTGCGACATTGCAGCAGACAAATCTAACCCCAAATGACACTTTTTGGGGACCAGTGACATGATTACATTGATCAGTGCTATAAAAATGCATTGATCAATTTATAAATGACACTGCCAAGGAAGGGGTTGACTCTGTTCCCTGGGTGTGTTCTAACTGTAGGGGAGATGGGCTGCCAGGAACATGACAGAGATCACTGTTTCAGATGACTGGGAACAGTAGATCTGTCATGTCCTGTCAGAACGGGGATCTGCCTTGTTTACATTGGCAGATCCCAGTCCTGCCTCTGTACAGAGTGACCGCGGGTCGCCGACGGACATCGAGTCCGCGGGACCCGCGGGCGCGCTCCCGGGAGGCGCGCGGCGGTCGCGTGCATTCCCGCAATCCCACATGCAGGGACCGACGTACAGATACGTCGGCTCACGCAGGAGAGCCGACCTGCCACAGTATATCTATGTGAGCTGGTCGGCAAGTGGTTAAAAGGTGTTGTTTTTAATGCATTTCTGTCTCAGTCTGATTCATGGTTCCTGACAGCGAGGAGGGAGCAGAGCAGAGAACAACACTGTACCCAAATGGAATTTATATAATTTCTTTCACTCACATTGACCTTTTTGTTTGTGGTTTTGATCACCACTAGGTTTTTATTATATAAATGAAAAAAAGATCAAAACGTTTGAAAAAAACAAAACAATATTTTCTACTTTCTGTTATAATAAATTTTAAAAAGTCAAATTTCTTCATAAATTCAGGCCAAAATGTATTCTTCTACATGTCTTTGGTATAAAAAAGCTCTAATACGTGTATATTTAATTGGTTTGTGTGAAATTTAAAGCATCCACAATCAATAGTGTCGGGAAATCTGGCGCAAACAGACACTATCTGGGCGGGTCATTAACTGACACTGACATTGCTAGTGACATTAATAATGTAATCAGTGATAATACTGTACACAGTCACTGTACTAATGACACTGGCTGGAAAGTGGTTAACATCTAGTGACAATCAAGGGGCTAACTGTGTTCTAACAATGCACACTGCTTTTACTTTCTGATCTGGCTGTTTTTTCTCCCTGCTTTTCAGGGAGAAGAAACAGCTAGATTGATGCTCCTATACACACAGTTTTGTGTATTTGTAAACAAAATCATTGGCTGAAATCTGCTGCCAAACTCGTGCTGTGTCCAATCACAGAATGGGTTGTCAGGGGGTGCGGGCATGTGCATCCCAAACCTGGAATAAGCCAGTGGCTGTGTCTGTACTCGCCACGTGCTCACAGTATATTTACTGTGCGTGGTCAGCAGGTGATTAACCACTTCCCAACCGCCCTATAGACAAAAGATGTCCACAGGGCGGTTGCATTATTCTGGGAGGACGTCCATGGACGTCCTCCCAGAATCGCGCTTCCCACGCGCCCCCTGGGGCGTGCACACGGGAACATCCGTGACCGTCGGGTCCGGGGGACCCAACTGATCACGGATCGCGGTGAATGGGCACTGTGAGCGGCCTTTCACCACGTGATCGCGCCGTCCTATGATGGCGCGATCACGTGTCAACAAGCCAGCGCTTCCGCTGGCTTTTCTCTCTCCTCTCCGCACCGATTGGTGCATTGTGAGAGGAGGGAGGAAAGACGTGTGCAGTGCTGCGGGCGATGTGTAATGCCCACAGCACTGCTAAATGACAGTTAACAACCCCCACCATCCATCAATCACCCACCCAGCCATCCACACCCCCCATTCTTAGCCCCCCATTCTTAGCCCATCCATGCTCAGCCACCCATCCATCAATCCATCCATCCTCACACAGCCATGCTCACCCATCCATCCATGCTCACCCATCCATCCATCCATGCTCACCCATCCATCCATCCATGCTCACCCACCCAGCCATACTCGCCTAGCCATCCATCCACGCTCACC
>BLSH010316379.1:4481-22134 GCA_018402905.1 Glandirana rugosa | reverse complement strand
GTCACGGGTATTTACGTTGGAGTGGTCACGGGTATTTACGTCGGACTAGTCACGGGTAGTTACGGCGGACTAGTCATGATGTTCAGCCTGTGCCCCCCCTCATTCAGCCTGTGTCCGTCCTCATTCAGCCTGTGTCCCCCTTCATCCAGCCTGTGCCCCCCTTCATCCAGCCTGTGTCCCCTCCTCCCATCCAGCCTGTGTCTCGCCATGTCCTGCTGTCATCCAGATCCAGCCTGTGTCTCTATAATCCAGCCGACCACTCAGCATGTAAGGGGTTAATTTACCTCAGTTGTCTTCGGCTGCAGCAGCTCTGTGCTCAGCTTGCTTTGCCTCAAACCGGTGCATGCACAGTCACAGCAATAGATACCTACTTTCACGGGATACCAATCTTACTGCATCACCAGCCGTGATTGCATTCTGGGAGTTGTAGTACTGATCAGGCGGCATTGATGGGCACTGATCAGGCTGCATTTATGGGCACTGGTGAGGTTGCATTTATGGGCACTGGTGGAGCTGCATTGATGGGCACTGGTGAGGCTGCATTTGATGGGCACTGGTGAGGCTGCATTTGATGGGCACTGGTGAGACTGCATTGATGGGCACTGGTGAGGCTGCATTAATGGGCACTGGTGGGGCTAAATTTATGGGCACTGCTGAGGCTGTATTTATGGGCACTAGTGGGGCTGCATTTATAGGCACAGATGAGGCTGCATTTATGGGCACTGGTGAGGCTGCATTGATGGGCACTGGTGAGGCTGCTTGTGATGATGATTTTGCACACAAACAAAACACATCACACACAGAAATCATGACAAACACATACAGGCGGTCCCCGGGATACAAACAAGATAGGGTCTATAAGTTTGTTCTTAAGTTGAATTTGTTTGTAAGTCGGAACAGGTACATTTTTTAAGTGTAGCTTCAGCCAAAAAAACTATTTTTAAGCTTTTTGAATAACCTAGGGAAGGGTTAACACCCCTGTAATGTTTGTTTTGCTGTCTATGTTTCTGTTCAGAAGATTTCACCTCACTTCCTGTCCCAATGATAATTGGATTTTGAAAATTTTGGGTTGTTGTGGAAACAAGCCTTGGTGATAAAGCATCAGTGGAGACAACTTTTCCCATAATAACTCTTACAGGAGTGAATTTCCCTTCCTAGGGGTAGATTTCCTCTCCCTTCCTAGGGGTAGATTTCCTCTCACTTCTTGTTGTCTCCCTCTGTATGTAAGTAGGAGTCGTTTGTAAGTCGGATGTTTGTAACTAGGGGACCACCTGTACTGACATTACACACACACACACACAAACCATGACACCCAAACAATAGAAATCAGTTTCTCGAGACAGGGGTACTTAGGAAATTTTTTTAGACCTGCAGGGGTACTTCACCGTAAAAGGTTGAGAAACACTGTGGTAAGGTAATCAGAGGAAGTACCATCCTTATTGTGTTATATGCACTTGTTTGTTATTTAGTTCCTGTTCATGTTCTGATCTTCCTCCATGAAAGTAAAGCCATCCTCTGCATACAAGAAGCTTCCCGCTTTATATCAATACTCTGTATACAGCATCCCGAAAACATCACAGCACTCTGTCTCTGTACTCCTCTCAGAAGTCCTCAGACCTGGTGCAAACAGTAGGCTGGCTTATATGGTGGAGTTATGCAAGCATCAAATGCCTTGATGGACGGATGTCAGTCTGCAGGAGTGGCAGGCTTTATCTGCATGCAGACTGCACTAGGTAATGCCCACATGTCATGCTGACCTTCTATGATTGAAGGAACTGAAATTTAATGAAGGAAAGGGCTAGGTCAGAGAGAGTCAAGCTGGGATGGAAAGAGCTAGATGTCCATAGTCTTGTGAACTTCCACCTAGCAAGGTCGCTGGTTTGAATTCCAAACACAACATTACTTGCCTGGAATTTGCATGTTCTTCACCTGTGCGGGTTTCCTCCAGGTACTCTGGTTTCCTCCCACACTCCAAAGACATGCTGGCAGGTTAGTTGACGCCTATATTGGCCCTAGTATCTGTATGTATAAATGTGAGTTAGGGACCTTATATTGTAAGCTCCTTGAGAGCAGGGACTGATGTGGATGTACAATATACAGTTGCAAGAAAAAGTATGTCCAGCAGCTGAAGCTCAACAGAAGATGGGTGTTGCAACAGGACAATGACCCAAAGCATAGAAGTAAATCAACAACAGAATGGCTTAAACAGAAGAAAATATGCCTTCTGGAGTGGCCCAGTCAGAGTCCTGACCTCAACCCAATTGAGATGCTGTGGCATGACCTCAAGAAAGCGATTCACACCAGACATCCCAAGAATATTGCTGAACTGAAACAGTTCTGTAAAGAGAAATGGTCAAAAATTACTCCTGACCGTTGTGCACATCTGATCTGCAACTACAGGAAATGTTTGGTTGAAGTTATTGCTGCCAAAGGAGGTTCAACCAGTTATTAAATCCAAGGGTTCACATACTATTTCCACCTGCACTGTGAATGTTTACATGGTGTGTCCAATAAAAACATGGTAACATTTAATTCTTTGTGTGTTATTGGTTTAAGCAGACTGTGATTGTCTATTGTTGTGACTTAGATGAAGGTCAGATCACATTTTATGACCAATTTGTGCAGAAATCCATATCATTCCAAAGGGTTCACATACTTTATCTTGCAACTGTATATATATATATATATATATACTGTTTATGTGAAGCGCTGTGTAAATTGGCAGCACTATATAAGTATGTCACGAACCTGGTGGTGGAGTCTGTCTTGTGCAGGGAACAACCGCTCTTTCCCGATTCGAGGACCCCTGGTAGAGTAGACAGAGGGCCAAGAGTGCGGGATGGCACGAGGGCTGGATGGTCACCGATGATGTAGTGAGGCTCCAGAAGACGTGCAGATAGAAGGATGGTCGTACAGGCTGGGTCGGCAACAGGCAGGCAGGAAGGTACAAGGGGATCAGGCAAACGGGTAGTCAAAGTTCAAGCAAGGTTCGTTAACGGGCGGGCAGCAGAGGTACCAGGGAGCAGACAATCGGATGGTCGTGGATAGCCAGGGTCGGTGCAGGTAGCAGAACAGCAGGTCAGGACAAGCCGGGTCAACAGGAGGCAGAGCAAACACAGGAACAGGTATCAGGAGCTGAGGCTCACAGGTCACAGATGCTGTAGAATGAGCAGCACTTGTTGCTGGAGTCTCTGGGTTTAAATAGCGCCATTTGGCGCCGTTTCCAGCGCGTGTGAACGCGCACGGACGCGCACATGCGCGCGCGCCACCGCGGAAACAGCCAGAATTCACTGGCAAACATGTCCATTCTCTAACATTGCCACCCCCAAGGTGCAGCCTCCGGATGCCTTACCAGGTGTCGCCACCCGGGCGCTTTCTTTTGAAGGCCTGAATCAGTCCAGAGGCATGGATGTTCTCCTCAGTTTCCCAGGAGTTCTACTCCGGACCAAAACCCTTCCATTTGATTAGGTACTGGGTCCCCCCAGCTCTCCGGCGGCTGTTTAAGATGGCTTCCACCTCGAACTCCTCCTCTCCGTTAACCAAGATTGGATCCGGTGGGCCTACCTTCCGACCCGAGAAGGAGTTGAGGACCATGGGTTTCAATAGGGATACATGAAAAACCGGGTGGATCCGCAGGGATGGCGGGAGTTCCAATTCAAATGCCACCCGGTTTATCCTCCTCTTAACTGGGAAGGGCCCCAGAAATCTTGGTCCCAACTTTTTTGAAGGGCAGGCTAGCTTTAGATTCCTGGTGGATAGCCAGACACAGTTGCCAGGTTGGAGCTCCAGCTCCCCCCGCCTCCTCTTATCGTAGGCCTCTTTGTTAGACTCACGGGACTTCGATAGTGTCTCCTGTAGAATCTTGCAGTTGGATTGAAGGAAGCTGGTGATATCTTGCGCTGCTGGGACAGAACTTTCCGGGCTCAGGTCGGGCAGGAATGTAGGGTGGAATCCGTAGTTGGCCCAGAATGGGGACTGCTGGGTGGCCGAGTGAAAGGTGTTGTTATAGGCAAATTCGGCCACCGGCAGCAGTGCAACCCAATTGTTCTGTGAAAAAGAAGCAAAGCAGCGCAAGTATTGTTCCAGGGTCTGATTCGTCCTTTCCGTCTGGCCGTTTGTCTGCGGGTGGTAAGCGGACGAAAATGCGAGCTCAATCTCTAAGCCAGAACATAGGGCTCTCCAAAACCTGGACGTGAACTGGACCCCCCGGTCAGACACGATATTGCTGGGCACTCCATGAAGTCGGACGACTTCTCTTATAAACGTGTTGGCCGTTTCGGCCGCTGAGGGGGTCCCCTTTATGGGGATGAAGTGTGCCATCTTCGTCATTCGGTCCACTATGACGAAGATGGTCGTAAAGCCTTTGGACGGGGGAAGTTCCACAATAAAATCCATCGCCAGTTGCGACCACGGGCGCTCAGGTATGGGGAGAGGGTTTAGGAGACCCCAGGCTTTAGCCTTGTCCGTCTTATTCCTGGCACAGACAGGACAGGCCCCAATGTATTTCCTGCAGTCCTCGGTGATGTTGGACCACCAGAATGACTGAGAGATGAGCTCCGCGGTCTTTCGAGCACCAAAGCGTCCGGCCAGTTTATGGTCATGGCACCGACCCAAGATCCTGAGGCGTAAACTTGCTGGGATAAACATTTTCTGCCCTAGCCACCATAGACCATCTCTGACAGTCAGTCGGGGGTCTCTGTCGGCAGTGGAACCGGTCAGGACCCGACGGAGTTGGGAAAGAAAGTCCTCATCGGACAGAAGGAAATTCCGTGCCGGAAGTATGGTGTCAGGTGGGGCAGTATTTCCTGGCTCCGAGAACATACGGGACAGGGCATCGGGCTTGCTATTCTTCGACCCTGGGCGGTATGTTAAGTGGAAGTGGAACCTGGAGAAGAACAGTGCCCAACGGGCTTGCCGAGGTCTTAGCCTCTTTGCTGTTCAGGGGTACTCCAGGTTCTTATGATCCGTGAAGATGAGGACAGGATGAGAAGCCCCTTCCAGCAAGTACCGCCATTCCTCTAGGGCCGATTAGATGGCCAGTAGCTCTCTATCTCCCACGTCATAATTCTGCTCCGGTGCGGTTAGTTTTTGGGGAAGAAGGCTACTGGGTGAAGCAGGGCCTTGATACCCTGGCGCTGGGACAGGATAGCCCCTACTGCGGTTTCCGATGCGTCCCCCTCAAGGACGTATGGCAAGGCTGGGTCCGGGTGTTTCAGAATGGGAGCCAAAGTGAAAAGGGACTTGAGTCTCTGAAAGGCATCTTGAGCCTCAGGGGACCACCGGTATCGGGTGTTCTGCTTGGTCAAGCGTGTGATAGGCTCCACAATGGCAGAAAATCCCTTTATGAACTTTCTGTAAAAGTTTGCGAAGCCCACAAACCTCTGAACCCCTTTTCGGTCTTTTGGTGCGGGCCATTCCAAGATGGTGGAGACCTTTTGGGGATCTATGTGAATGCCTGTTGTGGATATAATCATTCCTAGGAACTGCATGCTAGGCTGTTTGAAAGAGCACTTTTTCACTTTGGCATACAAGCCATGCTGCCGGAGTCGCCCTAGAACCTTGGTGACGTGCCTGCGGTGTTCCTCCAGGGAAGCAGAGAAGACCAGGATGTCATCTAGATATATAATCACGAAGAGGTCCAGGAAATCTCGGAACACGTCATTGACGAAGTGCTGGAATGTCGCTGGGGCATTACAAAGGCCGAAGGGCATCACCAAATATTCATAATGCCCAAAACGAGTGCGGAAAGCGGTCTTCCACTCGTCTCCTTCTCTAATACGGATGAGGTTGTATGCCCCGCGTAAGTCAAGTTTCGTGAAGATGGTGGCCCACCCCAGCCGCTGGAAAAGTTCCAGAACCAAGGGTAGAGGGTACCGGTTTTTAATGGTTACCCGGTTAAGCTCCCGGTAGTCTATGCATGGCCAGAGCGAGTGATCTTTCTTCTCTACAAAGTAGATACCAGCTCCAGCCGGAGACGTGGATGGTCTGATAAACCCCTTCTTGATGTTTTCGTCCAGGTACGATTTGAGGGCCGCTAGTTCAGCCTCGGAGAGAGGGTAAATCCTCCCGAAAGGCACTTCAGCCCCGGGCAGCAAGTTGATAGGGCAATCGTAGGGCCAATGCGGCGGGAGTTTGTCAGCCCCCTTCTTACTAAACACATCCAGGAACGAATGATTAGCCTGAGGGAGGAGAGTCTGAATGTCAGGTTCAGTATCGGACTCCAGGCTGAGGAGTGAGGGAACAGTTCCATCTCTGGGACTCAGGCAATTATGGCGGCAATAGGGTGACTGGAAGTGGACGACTCCGGTGGTCCATTCAATGCTGGGGTTATGTGCCTGGAACCAAGGTAATGCCAGGATGATGGGGCAGAGAGGAGATGCTATGGCATCCAGCCGCAGACGTTCCTGGTGACCATCCAGGGTGCAGGAGAGAAGAGGGTCCGTCTCATGCGTAACAGTCCCGGATTTGATGGGTGACCCGCCGGCCAAGCGGACCACCAATTTATGTGCCTTGGGTTGCAGGGGAATGTGGTGTTGTGTAGCAAAATCCAAGTCGATAAAACAACTGCACGCCCCGGAGTCAAGGATTGCTGGCACCGTGATAGTTCCTCCGGGAAGCTGTAAAGACAGGAAAATGGTGAGATGAGCAGGAGACTTAGTCAGGTCATTGGAGATGGTGATCAAGCACTTACCACGCTTTGTGGGACATGTCCTGACCATGTGGCCGGGCTCTCCGCAGTACAGGCAAAGGTTCAGCTGGAACCGGCGTTGCCTTTCCTCGGAGCTGAGCGAAGGCCGAAGCAGTCCAATCTGCATGGGTTCAGAGACATCCTGTGGAGAGGAGGAGGACGATGGGTGAAAGGGAGGCGGTGTCGGGTAGCTGGGAACCCGAGGAAGCATCCAGGTAGGGCGTAACTGCCCAGAAGACCTTTCGGCGCAGTGCTCTCTGAGGCGCCGATCGATGGAGATGTCCAGGGTGATCAGCTCCTCCAAGGTCTTAGGGATCCCCACTCGCGCCAGCTCATCCTTTAGAGGTTCCGAAAGTCCCATGCGGAACTGAAACAGGAGAGCCGCGCTGCCCCAGGCTGCGTCCGAGCTCCAGCGCCGAAATTCAGCGGCATAGTCCTCCACTGGGCGGCGGCCCTGCTGGAGGTTGTGCAGAGTAGCCTCTGCGGTGGCAGCCAAGTGGGGGTCATCATACAGCTGCGCCATGGCCTGGAAGAAGGTTGCAGCGGTGGCAACTTCAGGGGCATTTTGCTCCCATAGTCTGAGAGCCCATGCCTGGGGTTCACCCTGCAAGAGGGAAATAATGAATCCGACCTTGGTACTCTCCAGAGAAAACGTGCGTTGCTGCAGTCCCAGGTATAAATCACACGCACTCCGGAAGACCCGGAACTTGCGCCGGTCCCCGGAGAACTTATCCAGCAGCGGGACCTTAGGTTCCAAGGGCAGGGCCAAAATGGTACGGGCTGCAGAACCACCGGAGGCCGGGGCGGTGGACAGTTCCTGTACCTGCTCTTCTAATCGGGTGTATCCCTCTTGTAAATTCTTGATGGCTTGGGTGAGGCCTGCAAGATGTGCGCACAAATCGTCCATGGCAGAGCGGGTTCCCTGCGCAGACTCAGTCATGGCTGCTCATTTCTATCACGAACCTGGTTGTGGAGTCTGTCTTGTGCAGGGAACAACCGCTCTTGCGCACCCGATTCGAGGACCCCAGTAGAGTAGACAGAGGGCCAAGAGTGCGGGATCGCACGAGGGCTGGAGGGTCACCGATGATGTAGTGAAGCTCCAGAAGACGTGCAGATAGAAGGATGGTCGTACAGGCTGGATCGGCAACAGGCAGGCAGGAAGGTACAAGAGGATCAGGCAACGGGTAGTCAAAGTTCAAGCAAGGTTCGTTAATGGGCGGGCAGCAGAGGTACCAGGGAGCAGACAATCGGATGGTCGTGGATAGCCGGGGTCGGTGCAGGTAGCAGAACAGCAGGTCAGGACAAGCCGGGTCAACAGGAGGCAGAGCAAACACAGGAACAGGTATCAGGAGCTGAGGCTCACAGGTCACGGACGCTGTAGAACGAGCAGCACTTGTTGCTGGAGTCTCTGGGTTTAAATAGCGCCATTTGGCGCCGTTTCCGGCGCGTGCACGCGCACAGGGGCGGGCGCGCACGGACGCGCGCACCACCGCGGAAACAGCCAGAATTCACTGGCAAACATGTCCATTCTCTAACAAAGTACCTGTTATAAATAAAGCTATGGCTCATCGCTTGCAAGCAACTTGCCCTCCCTGCAGCTGAAAATAGCGACGGGGAAGTGGAAGGAAGATCCTGATCTGGTGTTCCTCATGAATATGTCAAAAACAGGAACCCTAGCGTGATCCAGTCATAAATGTATTTCTTAACCACTTCAGCCCCAGGAAGGATTTCCAGCTTTAGGACCGGAGCCCTTTCTGCGATTCGGCGCTGCGTCACTTTAACTGACAATTACGCGGTCGTGCGACGTTGTACCCAAACGAAATTTGCGTCCTTTTTTTCCCACAAATAGAGCTTTCTTTTGGTGGTATTTGATCCCCTCTGCGTCATTTCTGATCGCCGCTATAAACAAAAGAAGAGCGACAATTTTGCAAAAAAAAAAACAAATTTCTTACTTTTTGCTAAAATACAAATCCAAAAAAAAAAATATAAAAAAACATTTTTTTTCACCGTTTTTGGCCAATTTATATTCTTCCTCATATTTGCGATAAAAAAAATCGCAATCGGCGTTTATTGATTGGTTTGCGCAAAAGTGGTCGCGTTTACGGATGATGAGAATTCATTTTTGGGGGTTTTTTTTTTTTTTTTACTATTAATGGCGGCGATCTGTGATTTTTAGCGGTACTGCGATATTTCAGCAGACATGTCGGACCATTTTGACACTTTTTTGGGACCATTGGCATTTATACAGCGATCAGTGCTATAAAAATGCACTGATTACTGTGTAAATGCCATTGGCAGTGAAGGGGTTATCCTGCAGGGGGCGCTCTAAGGGTTAAGTATGTTCCCTGGGCGTGTTCTAACTGTGGGGGGACTGCCCTGGCTGGGGAAGGGAAGTGGTCACAGCCTTCGTATACAGGAAGGCTGTGATCACAGCCCTTCCCCCTTCGCTCCGGGGGGGCCATCGCGGGTAGCCGGCGGCAATCGAAGCCACCGCACCCGCTCCCTGGCCCTCCCCGAACACAGTGAGCGCGCGGGTGCGCCTCCGGCGGCGCGCGCGCTCACTAGGCGCGATCACGCGGCCGCCGTCATATGACAGCGATCCGCGTTACAGAGCCACTTTGCCGCTGTCAATTGCCGATTGGCGGTCAGCAAGTGGTTAAATAAATATTGGGATGATAAAAGATTGCATATAAAACATAAGCTGCCCCCTGACTATGTCAATCTTATGACGAAACTAGTTGGGTGGACCAGACGTCCCGATACCACGCTCCTATGGCCGCTCGTTGCTTGGATTCCATGTTACATGGTGCTGCAACATATGTTTTATATGCAATCTTTTATCATCCCAAATCTGAGTGCAATTGCTCTTTTATTTATTTAACCAGTTTCGACCGACCACCGTGGCTTGCGGCGGCAACATGGTTCGTTATTGCAAAACGCCGTCACCTGATGGCGGCCGCGAGAACGAGTATTGTGAGCGCACGTGCCGCCGGAGGCGCGCTCGCACGCTCACTGTGTTCCGGGGGGGGGCCTGGGAGCGGGTACAACGGACTCGATCTCCACTGGCTACCCGCGATCACCCCCCAGAGCGACAGAACGGGGGTCCATGTATGGTAAACACGGATCTCCGTTCTGACAGAGGGGGAAGGGATGTGATCACAGGCTTCCTGTATATGGGAGCCATGATCACTCTCCTTCCCCTGCCAGCCCAGCCCCCATACAGTTAGAACACACTGAGAGAACTCAGTTAGCCCTTAGAGCGCCCCCCCTCCAGGTTAACCACTTCACTGCCAATGGCATTTACACAGTAATAAGTGCATTTTCATAGCACTGATCGCTGTATAAATGCCAATAGTCCCAAAAAAGTGTCAAAATGGTCCGACCTGTCTGCTGCAATATTGCAGTACCCATACAAATCGCAGATCGCCGCCATTACTAGTAAAATATGAAAAAAATAAAAACCCCATAAATTAATTCTCATTATTCGTAAACACGGCAACTTTTGCGCAAACCAATCAATAAACGCAGATTGCAATTTTTTTTACCAAAAATATGAGGAAGAATATAAATCGGCCAAAACTGATGAAAATAAATGTTTTTATATATATTTTTTTTTTTTTTGATATGTATTTTATCTAAAAGTAAGAAATATTGTTTTTTTTGCAAAATTATCACTCTTCTTTTGTTTATAGCGGTGATCAGAAATAACACAGAGGTGATCAAATACCACCAAAAGAAAGCTCTATTTGTGGGGGAAAAAGGACGCCAATTTAGTTTGGGTCAAGCGTCGCACGACCGCGCAATTGTCAGTTAAAGCAACGCAGTGCCGAATCGCAAAAAGTGCTCTGGTCCTAAACTGAGAAATCCTTCCGGGGCTGAAGTGGTTAATAAATAAACTTATGACTGGATTACGCTATGGTTCCTGTTTTTGACATTTTCATGAGGAACAGCAGATCGGGATCCACACAGCTTATTCATGCCAGGAGTTACATCTGACGTGTTTTGGGAAAGTGTTTTATGTTCCTACATGCGTGTTAGGCTTTTCCATGAATTTGTAGGCCAACTAGCTCTGGTAAGCTGCTATCTGCTAAATGGTGGCGGATTCCCTGAAAGTGTGTGGGGGAAATTACTTTCTTTTCCTCACATGGTATCACGCTGATCCAGCTCTATTTTTCCCAAGAGGACTTCACTGTGTGCTTTGAATCTTCTGGACTTTTTCTTTATATCTATTTATCCATTGTGTATATATATTAATTACCTTTTTTAGTCAATTTATGGTGATAGTTTTTCTAATCGGTATACAATTTTGTCAAGCGCTGCACTTCTCTATTGTTTTCTATACTATGGGGTGACTATCTATTTACCCGTGCTAGTAGCTGTTTTTACTTCAATTTTTATTTCAATTTTCATTTATCTGTTTATGATTGAGCGCGGATACACTTGAATGCTTACTTGTGTAGATCTTGTGCTAAAAAAAAAAAAAAAAAATGCTGTTTTTTATTTCTCTCTAATTAACTTGAACACAGGTTAACCTTGTTTATTAAAATTCACTATGCCAAACGAACAGCCTCTAGTACTTTAGTAAATCAGCCCCAGTATGTGAACAGGGAATGTTTGTAATTCTTGTACAAGACCCTATGGTAATACTTTTTCTTATGTAAAGTGTTCCCTTATAGAAAGATGGTAATACATTGCCATCTACTGGTCAATGTCAAAACATATTATTACTATTATTAATACTAGGGTTGCACCAGTATCAATATTGGTGACAATACTAAGTATTTATACATGCAAATGCTCAGCTATCTAAAACCAATATCTTTGCAGTGCATTTTGAGCCCATGCAAAATGAATAGGTTCAAATTGCACTGCAAAGAATTGCATGTGATTTGAACAGGAATACAGTGCAATTCCATTATGAATCACATACAGTTTCCCGCACTGCTCCTGTGGAACCCAGGTTTGTCATAGTGACTTCAGCCTGTGTTCACACAAGAACGGTGCGGGAAATCAATTTGGGAAAAAGTTGGACGTTCGGTTGACCAACCATTGGCTCGTGTGTGTGAAGCTTTAGTCTACCTGTAAAGTGGCACATCTGCACTGTGTATAGAAGCTGCTGCAGCAATAATTGCATTTACAAAGCCAAAAAAATGACATTTTCCCTCCAAGCTTTCTCTATTTTGTAAGCAACGGCTTGCGGAGCCAGTCTGTATGATGAGGCCACAATTTTTGGATAAATTCTGGTGTCACTTCCACAGAGTTTGGATAGACGTAACAGGTGCAGAAAAATTGGTCTTTTGGGTGTCTGGTGTCTCTTGATGAAAGCAAGAATTGGCCTTGCTGTCAAAAATTGAAATGATATGCACCTGTCAAACAGGTGCAGAAAGATTGTTTTTTGGGTATTGGTGGCACCTTCACACCGTAACCCTATTGAGGTACTCTTGATGAAAGCAAGAATTGGCCTTGCTGTCAAAATTATATGAAAAATTGAAATGATATGCACCTATTAAACAGGTGCGGAAAAAATGGTCTTTGGGTGTTACTTGTGCCCATGAAACCTACACTAAAAACATTCTTCCAGATGAAATCAACATCCATAAAACGCTAGGCAGCCTAGAAGTACTGCAGAGGTTCCACATCCCAAAAACACTTAATCAGTAACATTAGCATCAGGGGCTTCATAGCTGTTGGTAATCCAGGACTGAATAATTTTGATAAATGCCAGAGGGTCCACAGAATTTGTGAACAGACGCACTCTACTATCAGTAACAAAACCTCCAGCAGCACTGAATGCCCATTTGGAATTCTGGATGCCAGGCAGCCCAGCAGCTCAGTTGCATACTGGGCAAGTTCTGGCCAGTGGTTTATTCTCATGACCCAGTAAGGCAGTGGATCGTCGACTGGAAAGCTCTCCATCTCTGTTTTTTCCCCTAGATAATCATCCACCATGTGATGCAGACACTGCTGATGGGATGTGGAAGCTGACAGCCCTGGGTGGCAAGGACTAAAAAAATAGTGAAATGCATCACTTAGGAGGCCGCCTTCTCCACCGCTCCTCTCTTGACCAACAGAAGCCTCAAAACTAAGTTTTCTACGACACTGTAACCTACCAGAGTCGAGCAAAGAGTTCAATAAACTCCTCTTTAAGGTATCCTCAAGAGATGTCATCTCCTGCACTCTCTGTGGGGAAGGGATGAGTTCTTAGACTTTCCCCTTGTAACGGTGGTCAAGGAGGGTTGCCAACCAATAGTGATCCTTCAAAAGTGATCAAATTTGTGGAGGCATGCATAGCAGACTCCTTGGGGTCACTGAGGATTATAGTATCTGGATGTCAGGTCTGGGCTCAGCTCTCCCTTCTCAGAGCAAGGTGCTCAGCTGAGGGTTAATTGCCAGTCTCAGCTTCTATTCTGTCTCACCTGATGACCATATCCTGCCTCGTTAAGCTAGCTCTGCTGCTATATAAACTGCCCGGGTCAGATTGCAGATACCTTCGCCATGGTCAACATCTCTGCTCGGCTAACTCCCCTCCTGGCTCCTGACCCTGCATGCTGTTTGTTTGACCTCGCTGACTCCTGTTTCACTGGCTTGCTCTGACTATCCGCTCTGGTTACCGAACCCTGGCAATGTTTTGACCACATTTACTCTGTTTATATCATTTTACCTTTTTATTAAAAAGTGTGATTTTACTGCACTTCTGTCTTGTTCTGATTTATGGTTTCTGACAGTAGGTGAAGCCATGAATTCAGAAGATGCAGACAATCCACTTGCTAGTAATATTTTTTCCAGATTGGATGAGCAGGATCATTGCATGGATCAGTTTGCCATAGCATTACAGACGCTCCTGAATTGCACTGCTCACCTGGTTCCTCCGTTCTAGCACAACCTGTGTTGCAGGCCGCTCCTGCTGATGCTCAAGTCTCTGTGCAGGTACATCTATAAGGGGTATGTCTGGTTCCTCTCCGCTTCCCCAGCAATTTGGAGGTGATCTAGTTCAATGCAGAGGGTTTCTCAACAAGGTTGGGATATACTTTGAAATGCTGATGGTTTCCAACCAGCCATGTTGCCTGACTCATTTGTTCCTCAGAGAATTCCTGCATTGGAGGAGCATCTCCATTGTCTTCGTTCCACTTGGGTACAGGTCCGGGAGTCTTTGTGATGGGCCAATGATAGGTACGGACACCATGCTGACCACAGACGCGTACCTGCGCCTTTTTACCAAGTTGGGGAGAGGGTCTGGCTGTCTTCTCGTAACCTCCGACTCCATGTTCCCTCACTGAAGCTGGCACCACGGTTTATTGGGCATTTCCGTATTCTCCACAACCCAGTGGCTTATGCTTTAGACCTGCCTTCCAATATGCAAATTTCTAATGTATTCCATGTCTCCTTGTTAAAACCTTTGGTATGCAACTGCTTCACCACCTGGAACCACATATTCATCCTGTTCAGGTTGAGAACCAAGAGGAGTATGAAATACAATCTATCATTGACTCCTTTAGGTTCCGTGGGCGCATACAATACCTGGTTCATTGGAAAGGGTATGGTCCGGAGGAGCGCTCTCTGGTCTCATCCTCGGATGTACTTGATCCTGTCCTCCTCTGTGCTTTCCATAGATGTTTTCCACTTAAACCTGGTGGCTCCCCGAGGGAGGGGGGTGATTGAGGAGGGGGTACTGTCGGGGCTCAGCTCTCCACTCTCAGAGCAAAGTGCTCAGCTGAGGGTTAATTGCCAGTCTCAGCTTCTACTCTGTCTCACCTGATGACCATATACTGCCCTGTTAAGACAGCTCTGCTGCTATATAAACTGCCTGGATCAAATCGCAGATGCCTTCTTCGTGGTCAACATCTCTATAGAAATCTCTGCAGTGTTTTCCTGTGAAGACTTTGTCTGTTTGACGTTCCCTTCTGGTTCATGGATTCAAGACCCTGCTTGGCTGACTCTCCTCCTGGCTCCTGACCCTGTATGATGTTTGTTTGACCTCGCTGATCTCTGGACTCCTGTTTCACTGGCTTGCTCTGTCTATTTGCTCTGGTTTATATATAAAATATATAATACTGCGCTATAAGGTGTCCATCAAAACAAACAAAAGCCCATTGAAGGGGGGGGGGTCAGCTGCAGCTTTAAACCACAACAAAAAGGATTATGACAATTTTAATCTACTTAAGCTGGTCTTAACCCAATAGGTTAAATATCAGCACACAAACTGCATGTCAGATAGTAAATATTATGATACATATATATATACTTGTATTAAATGCTGATTGATCTGCATCTAATGTACCATAATTGTTAAACTGAAGCAACCTAGAGATGTTGTCATCCAATATAATAGCATAAAAAAGTCTTTTGTCCAGACAATCACTTGTTGTTGATGTAGTTTATAAGTCCAAATAATTAAAAGGTAAAAAATCCTTGCAAGAATATTGCAACCCCACAGCACAGTGGAAGAAAAGAACACCAGACGTGCCAGCACACCACACGAGTGTATATCCTCCACCAGAGATAGTAAACTGCTCACCAGAGGGACATAGAAATCTCACTGTTGGCCAATCACCCTGCCAGGGCCCTTACTGGGGATGAGAACGTTCTTCCCTCTGGAGTCTGTCAGTTGGAAGGCTGTCACTCCACTCGTTTAGTTATGCATGGGGGATATAGAAACACTCCACATAGCCTAACTCCATTAAAATAAACATTTATTAAACATACAGATGTATGCACTTACATTTGAAGATAATAGAAATCGCAGCACACTGTGTATAAAAAGCCGGCCAGCGGTATATCAAAACAGGTCGATGGGCGATGACGTCAGCGCGTCCTCCCTGGCGTACGTTTCGTTGTAAACAGACATTGTTTATAAGGGGATAAGGATGCGCTGCTGACGATTCGCCCTTTATAGTAACACTCAATCTAACTCCTATGAGAGGAAGGCGGTCACCCGCCATATCAACTAAGGGCAAAGCCCTCTTTTTAATTGTAATTCACTGGCGTTCACTGTGTAAGAAAATATATTAATAAATATAAATCCGGTCTCAAAAGTCACCATACTTATTGATTTAAAAGTGAGATAACTCACATTCTTCTATGGATAGAAGTATTTCCCATCATATAAAAATGAAACTAAAAATTGTTGTAAAGATATATATAACTTGCATCTCTATATCAACTACCCTTGCAAAAATATTTTTGATACCGGGGGAATCCAAAAAGCCGTAATGTCCCAAATGTATAACATACTGTCCCCAAGGGTAAGAATAATATAGGCAGTTAGCCCCCTAAAATTACACCGGGCCCAACCAATATATTTATTTATACTTAACCACACACAATGGTGGGACCCAATCCTAACCTCCACTCATTTGCTTATGCCCACTTAAAAGTTCTAAAAAGGAATATATGCAGGTGTCTGCCTTCGCTGCCACCAGCTAACATTCATGGCATTATATAAGGTGCACAAAGTATTATAAATTATAATGAACCATATAAATGATTAAATAACATGCAAATAGGCCCCATGTTTTAATCCACCTGCATGATATTACTTTATTTACTTCAAGAATTGTCAATAAATGCGTTGGTATTCACATCAATGTTTAATCCAAAAGGGGTAAAGGTTTTAACTCTATAAATCCATGACATTTCTAACCTTGATATCCCTCGTACTAAAGAGCTCCCTCTCCAATGGGGCTCATACTTATCTATCCCCACAAATAAGGTACCCGAAGGGTCTTGAAGATGGACTTCACGGTAATTCTTAGAAAAGGAATGATTCCTAAATCCTTTTATAATATTAGTAACATGCTCATTGAGCCTAACCTGTAGGGGGCGCTTGGTCCTACCGATATATTGCAGCCCACACGGACATTGGACCAAATATACTACTCCCTTGTGGAGTGGTGCAGGTAATAAAGGAATTAATCTTAAACACTCAGGAGGTTGCTTTAGAGGTAAATTGTTCTACTTTTCTTCCTGTATGGTTATTATATGAGCATACTCTGCACTTATTACATTTGAAAAACCCCTTCAAGTTATGAAAAAAATTTATTCTAGAGGTTGGAAGGTCTATGATGTCAGGAGCTATAGAATGTCTCAGAGAAGGAGCTCCTTCTCCTCCACATGACCAGGGGATAGAGGCAGTTTCACACTACCTGAAACATGAAGCTAGTGTTCCTGGACAGCAGGTGGATTACATAATGGAACTCTTGGAGTTTGCTGCTTCGTCAAACTATTTTTGGTTCGATGATAAATATTACAGTCAAATAAGGGGAGTGGCGATGGGGGCAAAATACGCCCCTAGTCTGGCCAATCTCTTCATGGCCTGTTGGGAGGAGGACGTCGTCTATGGCCGGAATATTCCTCAGTTGAAGCATTGGGCCAGGTATATAGACAATGTTCTTCTCCTATGGGATGGCGACTGGGCTAGTTCGGAAGCCTACTCCTATAGGGTCAGGTTCCTGCTGTTGCTGTAAGGGACAGATTATTGTTCT
Source organism: Glandirana rugosa (assembly GCA_018402905.1). Classification (NCBI taxonomy): domain Eukaryota; kingdom Metazoa; phylum Chordata; class Amphibia; order Anura; family Ranidae; genus Glandirana; species Glandirana rugosa. The sequence continues at coordinate 4,965 of BLSH010316379.1, read as the reverse complement.
AAAATCATCACCTACTCCTATAGGGTCAGGTTCCTGCTGTTGCTGTAAGGGACAGATTATTGTTCTAAAATCATCTCCTACTCCTATAGGGTCAGGTTCCTGCTGTTGCTGTAAGGGACAGATTATTGTTCTAAAATCATCGCCTACTCCTATAGGTCAGGTTCCTGCTGTTGCTGTAAGGGGCAGATTATTGTTCTAAAATCATTGCCTACTCCTATAGGGTCAGGTTCCTGCTGTTGCTGTAAGGGATAGATTATTGTTCTAAAATCATTGCCTACTCCTATAGGTCAGGTTCCTGCTGTTGCTGTAAGGGACAGATTATTGTTCTAAAATCATCGCCTACTCCTATAGGGTCAGGTTCCTGCTGTTGCTGTAAGGGGCAGATTATTGTTCTAAAATCATCATCTACTCCTATAGGGTCAGGTTACTGCATCTACTACTAAAATCTTGTTATTAGACGGGGAATGTCGTTGTCGTCCTTGGA